>QUSF01000027.1:8198823-8246224 GCA_003676055.1 Chloebia gouldiae | reverse complement strand
CTGCCTCTCAGCAGTGCCAGGGGCACCCCCGGCTGTGCACAGAGCCAAGCCCGCCCCTCTCACCCATCGAAGTTTTTTGGCAGAGCTCCCTGTGGGACTGCCGCATTCCTGTCCCTGTGTCAGGTGAGCCAGGCCAGCTCTGTGTGTTGGGTGGAAGAAGGACAGCTCAGGACAGCCCCAGCCATGGCACGGCCCTGGAGGGAGCACGATGAGCCTGCCAGGAGCCAGCTCTGCCCTGGCTGCCAGCACCCAGGGGCTGCACCCCAGCACAGGCAGATATGCCAGGGCACAGCTGGAATCCCACACAGCTGGATCTGCCCGGGGCACACGGCTCTTGTTGCACCTGGGCCAATGGCTTTGATCAAACCCTAGCATGGCCCTGTCCCAAACTGTCCCCACTGCCTGTGCTTGCCACTAACCTGGCAAAACCCTGCCATGAGGTGTCCCCCCTGCCTGGGGACCCATGGGCACACACAGCCCACGTGCACTGCCTCGGGAAGTCTGTGGCACGGCTGGGTCAGGGTCCTGGGTCGGGGTATGTGCCTGGAGGTGCTGTGCTGCTGCAGCTGCTTCCTTGCTTGCAGGCACCAGTGTCAGGAGCTGAGCCCTTCTGCATAGCCCAGGGACCCTGTGGGCATCTTCATTTCCAAACCGCCCAATTCTTTCTCTGAGGAGTGCTGGGAACATGGCCTGAGGGCTGCTGCTGAGGAGGCAGCACGGGCAGCGCCGCCTGCCTCCCTGCCCCTCCGGCCGGCAGCGGGAGCTGCTCTCTGCTCCTGCTGCCCGCGGGAATGCTGCCGGGCGTCCTGGCCGTCCTGCCCTGCCTCCAGGATGGGCTTTTGTCCTCCAGGATCCTGCACCCAGGATCTGTCTCCCTACCACGCTCCCCTCTTCAGTCCGCAGCACCCTCCCTGCCAAGGCTGGGACATGGCTGCTGGACCCCGGGCAGCTGTGGGGACAGAGTCTGGCACTTCCCTGCTGTTGTCACCTCCCCTGGGTCAGGCACATTGCAGGTGTCCCTGTGGGGTGCTGGGGTGTCCCTAGCCCGATGCTGAGCATGGGTAACTCAGCCCCCAGAGCCTGCAGCCCCACAGGGAAGGGCAGGGTAGGTCATGGACACGACCCCCCAGCTCAAGGTGGGAGCACACCCCACGCGTGGGCACTGCCAGCCCGGACCAGGCCAGAGCCCTGGTGTCCCTGCACCAGTCCCAGCCCTGCTACCCCACTGTGCCCCCTGCTCCTGTCACAGCTGTCCCCACAGCCTGGATCACCTGGGGATGCTGCAGTGCGGGGGGGTCTCTGCTGGCCGATGTCTGCCCGGATGTTCTTGGCTGTGAAGGGTGGCCCAGGATGTGGAAGACTCTGTTGCTGCTGCCCAGGTCCAGACGACATCCAAGCCCCCTGCCCAGGGTGGAGCCCAGAGCTCCTTGTCCTCCCAGGGACGGTTCTGTCTGTTAATGAAGCACAGGCTGATGGCTGATGACCATTCCTGGGCTTAGATTTCAGAGGCCTTTGTTACCCAGGTGCTTGTAACCCAATCTCCCGGGCTTGGCTTCCCTGCAGCAGATCCAATAGCACCTGTCCCTGAAAGGTGAGCCTCTGCCCACTACCAAGGCCACTAGCAGCCACAGGGACCTGGCTGGCAGCTCAGCCTCCCGATGCTCCTCACAGGACTACCACAGCCCCCGGGACAGAGCAGCCCTTCTGCCACCACCCCTGAGGCCCTGGGAAGCATCTCAGGACAGGTAGGGAGGGAAGGGGTAATTGGGAGGAGGGGAGCAAAGGTACCAAAACACTTGAGGTCAGTCACCTAAGAAGAAGGAACAGAGTCTTGGTGACCTCCAGAAGAAATTTGCAAATATACTGGTGTGTACCAGACCCCACCTGAGATAAGGCTGGATCCCCTCAGACCCTCCCCAGAGGGTCCCACAGAGCCTTTGTGCCACCCCCTGCTGCCAACAGCTGTACCAGGACAGTCCAGGGCTCGGGAGGAGTGGGGCTGTGCCACTGCCTGGTCTCCAAATGCTGCTCCCCAGCTCACCCAGCCACTTCACTCCTGCTCACCCCCTGCTCCCCCCAGTCCCAGGCTGCACCCCGAGCAGGCTGCTGAGATCTGGCCAACCCGTGTTCCCTGCAGAGCTCCCGGCGTGGTGTTGGGACAAACATATCCCCCATGGATACAAGGACAACCCGCTGCAGTGGCAGCATCCTGCTCTTCCAGGCAGGCTGGCCACGGGGCAGGCAGGCAGCGGGCAGGGGTGTTGGGCAGGGATCCTGCTGCTCCCACACCACACGGACCGGTCTCCATCTCCCCAAGTGTCGAGGGCACTCGGAGTGACATCTCACCGCTGTGCCCCTCCCCAGCCGTGCCCTAACAGCTCCTCTCACCCTCTCCCCAGCATGTCCCAGGCGGGTGGCAGCCCCCGGGCAGAGGACCTGGGGCCGTGTATCGGGGCGCACTCGCGCACCCCGAGCCGGGGCAGCCAGCGCGTCGAGTGCATCATCTGCTACTCCTCCTACGACCTGGGCGTGCGGCTGCCGCGGCGCCTCTACTGCGGCCACACCTTCTGCCAGGCCTGCCTGAAGCGCCTGGACGCGGTCAGCAACGAGCAGCGCTGGATCCCGTGCCCGCAGTGCCGCCAGAACACGCCCACGCCGCGCGGCGGGGTCACCATGCTCGACCTCGACCTGGCCACCTTCCTGGCCGTCAAGGCTGACAAGGAGCAGCCGCGGGTGGCCGGCAGGTCCCCGGCCGCGCTGCCCGCCAAGGGCCCGTGCAAGGAGCCGGCGGTGACCCAGCAGCCGGCGGGGCTGTGCCAAGAGCCGCTGCCCCCGGCGCTGCTGCCCCGGCGCGGCTGCTGCCGGCTGTGCCCGTGCTGCGGCGTGACCGCCGCCTTCGAGAGCTGAGCGCCGGCGGCTGCCGGGCCAGCCGAGCTCCCGGGGCCGCTTCTGGGGACCTTTGCCACGCCTCAGACCCACCTGTGGACTGCAGTGCTGGGGCTGTGCTGGCAGCCTAGGAAGGGCTTCAGCCTGGGCAGGGCTTTCCTGTTCATCCTGTCCAGATTTGGGGTGCAGCAGCGGGGGATGAGGATGCTACCACCCCCTCATCCTGCCCATGTGCGCTGCTGATGACTCAGAAACCTGGTCCAGCCATCACAGACGTTCCCTGCCCCTGAGCACAGCCTGGCTCATTCTCCATTACCCCATGCATGTGGCTTTGCAGCAAGGACAGTGGCACTGACCATTGCCTGGCAAGGGACAGGGGCCTGGCACAGCGATGCCATGGGGTGTGTCCTGAGAGCTCCAGGTCTATTAAAGACACTTTAGTCCCGCTGGGCTGCACATCTGGTCATGTTTGTTGGCAATCCTGGCCCGGGGCAAGCCCTGCTTGTGGTGAGTAGGGGAGAAGTGACCTGCCCTGCTGGATTGTTGTGCTGGGAGTGTTTGCTCTGCTGGCCATTTGTGTGAAAAATTTTGGCATTGGGATAGTAGGATAGTTGAAATTGAGGATGACAGTTGTTAGGAAACCTCCAATGTTGCTCCAGCTACATTGCTCCAGTATGGGAGGAGAGCTGAGCTCAGGAAGCTCCTGCTGGGCCCCATGCTCTGTGGCTCATGCCAGGTTTGGCTCTTCCTGCCTGACCCTTTCCTCACACGCTGGCACACACAAACCCTGCTGCTGTTTTCCCAGTTGTGCCCTGCTGTCTGCATGGCTTTCCCGGCCTGACTCCACATCAGGGTGCGAGGACAAGAGCCCAGGCAGCTGGTCTGGGTTAACAGGGGCCAAACTGGAAGTACTCTGGGGTGCACAGGGTGATACTGAAATACTGAAACAGCTCTTGGCCTGGGCTTGGTGTTGCCTGGGCAGCTCTTACATTTCTTTCTCTGGGCCCATTTTCTGCATCTGTTTTCCATGTGGTTTATGAGCTCTTGCAATACCTCAACACCAGGAACCCCCTCAGGGCTCAGCAGAGGACCCCAGCCTGTGCTTCCCTGGGGCTGGCAGGGACCTTGTGTCTCCTGGGCAGTTCCCTGTGCTGGGGGCCAGGGCTGCAGCCAGAGGATTCCATCAGCCCTGGACAGCACCCAACCCTGCACAGAGCTCATGCACAATTCTGCCACTTGGTGTCACCTGCCATAAAACAGTCCCAGCTGATACGTTCCCAGAAGAATAAATCTGGGGTGCCCCAGGGCAGACAGAGGTATGGCGTGGTTCAGAAATTACATGTGAGTACTGCCTGGGACCTTTAATTACCTGGAACATGCAAGAAATTAAAGCCTTCAAGGAATGGATAAAAGTTATCACTGAGTCCTAATGCACCTTCCCCTCCATCTCCATTTCTCCCCAAAGATTCAACAGTGGGTGCTGGGAAGAATGTAGGAAGGGCCCATCCTTCCCTGCAGAGGTGCCAGCAGCTCTGTGCTCAGCCCAGCACCTTTGGGTCCCACAGTGCTGGGTGACCAAACCCGTGGCTCTCTATCCCACACCCCATGTCCCCTGCTTCCTTGCCTCCCCCCAGCACCAGAACCACTCTGGGGGTCTTGGCCCTTGCTTCCTTCCTCCGTGGATGTCCCCCTGCTCCCAGCCAGTCTCTGAAGGGGGTATCATCCCTTCCATCATTCTGGGAATGCTTTTGGCACTCTGGCTGCACGCCCTGATTTGGCACCTCGGGCAGAGCAGGGCCAGTGCCAAGCCTTGTGCCCTAGGGGCTCCTCCCCTGGCACAGGCACCCGAGCTGTCCTGGCAGAGCAGCTGCTCGGAGCAGCCTGTCCTGCCACGTTCCACGTGGAGCCCAGAACCTCAGGAAGGGGCACTGAGGAAGGGGATCAGGGCATCGGTGGGTGCTGCCCTGGCTGAGGACAGGGACCTGGGCTCCTCCTTGTGGGTTCTGGGTCCCCATATTCCAGGGAAGGGGCAGTGCCAGGGACCCAAGCAGCATGTGGAAATGGGCAGAGGTGGCACTGCCAGCAGTGGAAATGGGCAGTACAGGACCCCAGGTGTCCCCAGACTGCCATGGCAGTGGGGTGTAGCCAGTGGATGGAGAACAGGAGTGGGGCCAGGCACGAGCATGGGATGATGTCTGGCCATGTCCCTGGCAGGAACATCTCTCCTGCCACATGCCATCAGGGTGACAGCAAGGGGTTTCCAGAGGAGCTTTCAGGCTTTTCAGCCTCCTGGGCTCTTCGTGCACAAAAGCTGGAAATGACCTTGCTTTTAATAGTGGTTTGAGTTATTCTTGGCATGAATGTTGCACCTCTCACCTGATTCCAAATGGATGCAGGGAGTGGGCAATGGGGGTTAGGGTTAGGGTTATGAAGGAGGAGCATTTTGGGAGAGAATTCCCTCCAAATCCTGGTCTCCATATAGCCTGTGGCTGTGGATGGGATGAGCTGGGGCTGCAGCTTCACATGGCAGTGGGTTTGTGCCCTTGCCCTGGGGCTGGGCTGGGCTGGAAGATTCCTCTGAATTATTTCCAGATGGGGATTAATGCAGCAAAGCGAGTTTGCTGCAGGATAGATAAACAAACCAAAGCTCTTGGGATGCTATTAATAAACACTCTGCCTGCTGCTTCTGTCCCAGATTTGGGAACATCCTGGCCTTGGCCTGGGGGGCAACTGTGCCCTGTCCTGCTGCCCATCCAGCGCCTTGGCTGTGGGGCAGAGAGACAGGGATTCCTCCGGGATCACGGCCACTGGGGTCCTGATGGATGTGAGTGGGGACAGTGTCCCTGCTCTGGGCTCCCCTCTGGCTGTAAGTGGCATGAGGTGCTGCCAGCCGTGTCCCTTGGTGCCCCAGTCCCCACTGAGCTCTGCCAGGGGCAGTGACTCTGGGAGGTGACACCTCTCCTCCCCAGCCTTCAGTGGCTGGGCTGTGGGTGGCTTTGGAGCAGAGAGGGTGTAAACAGGGTGGAGGCAGACTTTGAGCCCTATGGAACTGGCACTGCCATGCCAGGGGGAGGGCAAACCAGTTTGGGTGGCTGCAGCCCAGCAAGGTCACCTTTGCCATGCTTCTCACTGGGGGCTCCTGTATCACCCTCTGCGTGCACACGGACACGTCCCCCTTCTGGGAAGGAGGAAGGCGGCCCACGGGATGTAATCCCAGCCCTCCTCATTCTGGCATGGCTGATGATCTCCTGCAGGGCAGACAGGGCTTGGGCAAGGGCTGGGCTCAGCAGGGTGGGCCATGGTTCCCAGCACAGCTCCCCACTGAGGGCCCCTGGGCATGGTGGGACAGCACGTAAGATGGGCTAAGGCCTGCGAATGATATGATTTTGTCCCAGTTATGTTTTTTTCCCCAGTAACTCAGCCACTTCTGGGGGTTCTGGGCCCATACACCACTCTGTACCTGTTGAGGTAGCATGCCTGTGGGGGATGTCCCTGGGGAGGATGAAGGCTTAGAGATGGATCTGAATTTGCTGATTTCCAGCTCTCCAGCCTGCAGCACACACAAGCAGTTAATCCCCAGCCAAGCAGAGCTGGCTGCTTACCTGGCTGGAGCTGTGCCTGGTGGAGGGAGGGACGTGGGCACGGTTCCACACCTTGCAGGGCAAGAATCATTGCAAAAATATTTGCTGAAAAAAGTGCAGCTCCACCCCGAGGAAAACCGGGTCCGGGAGCAGAGCCCCATCCAGGTTTGCAGCCGGGTGAGCAGGGGAATGAATGCGAGTGGCTGCAGGGAACTGAGCACTGCCCGGCACCTCCAGCCAGCACCGCCGGGCTCAGCCGAGGGCACCGGGCAGGGCCGGGGGGCTGGGCAAGGCGTGGGGCTCTAGGGAACCTGGCCGTGAGGGCATCCCAGGACAGCAGGGCAGGCAGCCCTCTGTGCCTCAGGGGCAGCCATGGGCTGCTGGAGGGTCCCCGGGCCCGTGCTGGCCCTGCTGCTGCTCCTGTGCCCCCTGCCCTCGCCAGCCTGCCCGGCCGCCTGCCGCTGCTCCCCGGGAGAGGTGGACTGCAGCGAGCGGGGCCTCCGCGAGGTGCCCTGGACCCTCTCGACCAACACCACCACCCTGTGGCTCGGCTACAACTTCATCACCGTGCTGGGACCTCGGTCCTTCCCTCCACTGCCGGGGCTGCGGCTGCTCAGCCTGGTCCACAACCGCCTGGAGCTGATCCACAGCCAGGCGCTGCTGGGGCTCGGGGCGCTGCAGGAGCTGGACCTCAGCCACAACCACCTCAGCGTGCTCACCCCTGAGACTTTCGTGCCCCTCACCAGCCTGGCCACGCTCAACCTGGGCAGCAACAGGCTGGGGGAGCTGGAGCCCGGGGTGCCAGCTGCCTTGCCCCAGCTCCGGGCACTTTTCCTGCAGGACAACCCCTGGGTATGCAGCTGCAGCATCCTGCCCCTCTGGCGCTGGCTCAGCCACAACAGAGAAAAAGTGCGAGGTGAGTGCCCAAAGGGCTGTGCCCCAAGCCCCCCGCCCACTCCATGCTGGCTGGTCACCCTGCCAGGGCTGAGGCAGGATCCAGCACCCTGGCTGCCAGCTGGCTGGGGGCTTGGGTGGTGAGTGCCCTTGGGGTGAGGTTCCCCAGAACCTGTCCTTAGGTCATGCCAGCTCCTGTGTCTGCTTGGGTGGATACACCCCTGGGTCTCAGTTGATGCCCACATTTTGGTTCTGGTCATCAGCAGGGATTGCCTGGAAAAGAGAGCTGTGTAGTGTCCCAGTGACAGGCACCCGGTGCTGGCCCCAGCCGTGGCACCAGTCCTGCCACATGGCACCTCAGGGGGCAAGTGGAGCCTGTGTGTCAGGGTGCACATCACTGCTGGCCTATCCAGGATGCAGTGCTTTCAGCCCTTTCCCCAGAGCCTTCATCAACCTGGTTCTGATCCTGCATTTCTCCCCCCATGAACCCCAGTGAAAAACAGCTCTGCCAGCAAAGTCTGTCCCACCACTGCTGCCCCCTCCTGCTTGCTCCAGCTCGGATGTGTGACTGCACTTGTTCTGGCTGGGACCTTCTGTGGCATCTCCAGGCTGGCTGCTTGCTGTTCCCCACATCTGTCTTCTGGGAGCTAGTCCCTCCCCTTTGCCTGCCCCATCTGCCATCCTGCCCCAAATCCATCTTCCTATGCCCCCTCCAGCACTGTGCCCACATCCCATCCCATCCCATCCCATCCCATCCCATCCCATCCCATCCCACACAGGTGAGTCCTGAACCTCACTGTTCCCCTTATTCATAGCCTCGCTCGGGTGATGTTGGTGATGCTGGCCCCTGTCCTCCTGCCCTGGTGCCTGCCCTGGTGCCATCTGTCCCGTGCAGACCTGCCATCCCCCTGTCCTTGGCCCCTGCCTTTTCCAGCTGCCCAGTGTGCCCTCCAGCACTGCTTCTCTCTTCCAGAGAAGAGTTTGCTCCTCTGCAGAGTTCCAGAGCAGCTGAACAAGTATCCGATCATGGCCTTTGGGGACGAGTCCTTCAGGCAGTGCCAGGAGACCTCACTGTCCCCCCAGCACTACATCACCTTCTTCATCATCGGACCCTTCTCCTTCATCGCCAGCATCTTCTTCTGCACCTTCCTGGGCTCCCTGGTCGTGTTCTACCACGGCCTGCGCCGGGAGTCCCACTGCTGGAGGAGACCCCGCGTCTGCAGGGTGCACTGAGGGGCTCAGCCAGGCTCTGCCCTGGGCAGCCCGGGCTCCATCCATGCCCCTCTCCAGCTGCCTCCACCCACCCGTTGCAAACTCGTCCCTGTGGAGCAGCGAGAGGAAGTTCCGTTCCTGGCATCACTTTGTGTTCTCCCTGAGGCCTCCAAGATGGTGCCAAGCTGCCTCTGCCAGGGGGGAGCAGCCTCCAGCTCAGCTCCCTACAGGGTACAGGCTGACCAAAAATGCTCTCAGTGTTTTGGGAGGCTCCCCAAGGCCACCCTCAGATCTGCATATCCTCTTACTGGGGACATCCAGGTGATCCTTCTCCCCTTTCCTGCCTCCTGTGCTGCCCAGTCCCCCAGTGTGCATTTAGGATGCTCCATATGCCTCACTGTGCCTTTAGGTGCAGCCTGGGAGTCCCTGTGTGCATCCCAGGACACACCACATCCCTCTTGTTGCCTTTCAGATCACCCCAGGAGTCACCATTTGCCTTTTGGTGCAGCCCAGGAGCCTCTGTGTGCCTTTCAGTTTTCTCCTTGGGCCTTCTGGTGCCCGCTGCACCCTCTGACTGCCTTCAATGACCCCAGCAGCCTCAGTGCTTTTTTCCGTGCCCTCAGAAGTCCTTGAGTTGGCGTTTCCTGTACCTAAATGCCATTTTTGGCTTCTGTGTCCTGGCAGGCATTGTTTTCCTTTTAGTGTATCCCAGAGCTCTCTGTATGCCTTTTTGTGCACCTGAAGATCTCTGAGTGGTTTGGAGCATTCTAAAGCCTCTGTGGGCTGTCAGATCATCCCAGACCTTTCAGTGTGCTGCCCAAGGACAGGGCTGGTTGCAAAAAGCTCCTTTTGACAGTTTTTTTCCATTGAGTCAGGAATGCTGATGCTGAGAAGGCTCAGCCAACAACCAAGGTCTAGGGTGAGGCTGAAGTTTAGGGTGAGGGCCAGGAAGAGCCTTGAGCTGCCACTGATGTGGTCGGGCAGAGCAGCTGCCAAAGGATGGGTGAGGCTACAGCGGTTTCTCCCTCAACAGCTTTTCCCTAGGCTACAGCTCATCCCCAGCCAAGGTATAGGGTTAGCTCAGTGTTGGGAGTTGGGGCAAACAAGCCCTTTAGAGGGGCTCTTTACAGCAGCCCTGGCTGCTGCCCCACCTCCCATCACCCACAAATCAGGGCTGGGGCTGCCCCTGCACCTTCCTGCCCCGCTCTCTTCTTCCCTTTCCTGTGGAAATGCTTAGTGAGCCTACTGGGAGAAGGCCTGGAAGGATCTGGAGCTGTGCTCCAGGAGAAAGCCACAAGCTGGGGTGACAAAAACACTTTACAAGGAGAAACAAGAGCCCTTTTTGGCCTGACCTGCAAGATGATCAAAGCCACAATGAGATGTTGTGACTACCAGCCTTGTCCACTCCATCTCCTGCCCATGCAAGAGCTGGGACCTGCCAGGCCTGTCAGTGCCTCCTTCAGCAGGCTCTTGGCAAGGGTTCAGTAAATCTCACATAAATAAACCAAGTGTCACCTCAGCGGTGGCTTGGTCCCATTTTTATTTTTAAGAGAGCAGCCAGCCCTGTGTGTGTGTGCTGCTATATGGCCAGGTTCCAACTTCCTCCTCTGGTGTGGGGCAGGGGGTTTGCAGGGAGCTGCTGGAGGCAGCATCTGCCCCAGTGCTGCCAGCCCTACTCCTAGGAGGGCTGCAGGATCTCTGCCAGGATCGTCATCTTGTCTGTCCCAGAAGCAATCCCAGCTCTCCCAGGCCCTCTCTAGACAGGGTTCAGTTATTCCCAAGAAGGCCTGGGCTTCCCATTTGGAGTTTGGACCTTGTTTGTCATCCTGCACAGCCACCTGAACCCTGCTCCTTTCCTCAGACCATCCTGAGGCTCAGCTCCCATGGAGGCTGGGCTGGAGGTCTCGGCACATAGGGAAGACGCTGTGGATGGGTGATGTTCTTTCAGTTCAGCCTTGGGGGACCTTCCTATTTTGGAGATCACTTGATGGACTTCCCTATGGATGGGCTGATATGTGGGGACTTCCCCAATGCCCTCATCCCTGCATCCCATCCCCTGTTCCCAAAGGCTGGTTCTGCTGGCCATGCCCCATGCTGGCTCCCAGGAGATGGGGAGCCCAGCGGTGGCAGGGGGCAGTTTTCCCCAGGATGGAGGTGGGACAGAGCCAGCTGCCATGGTGCTGGTGTTTGGACAGCTCCATGCTGTGCCCATCCCGTCACTGCAAGGCCTGTGACCACCCTGGCTGTGCAGGCTCTCTGTCACCTGAGTATCCCAGAATGGGGATGTCCTTTCACTCTCAGGCTCCCCTATAGTCCCTGGCCTTTCTCCCTCCTGTTTTCTCCATCCCTTCCTGTCCCTCCACTGTTTGCAGACCCTGCCACAGGGTTGGGTGAGGCTCTGATTCACCACAGGGCTTCCTGCCAGCTTTGCTAGAAGTCAGAGAGAGAAAGAGGCACACAGCTCTGGAATAAACCACTTCATGATCCAGTCTAGACTTTACTGAGCTCTTGCAAAAACTTGGTATTAATGTAACATCGACGTATAAAGTAGAATGGGTCCAATTTCTCAGCTGGAGCTAGATGAACTTGATGGAGCCACAGCAGTCAGTGGGACGATGCTCACAGACCTCAGCTGCCATGTGAAAATGCTGCCTGCGGGGCTGCTGCCCGCGGGGGCAGCCTGGGGCCGGGGGAAGGCAGTCCGTGCCGCTGGGGCTGGGTACCACGCTGCAGGCGGGTGTTCCGTGCTGGCAGGAGACGCTGCCCGTGTTCTGCGGTAGCTGCTCATCCTCGGTGCCGCTGCCTCCGTCCCGCTGCCCACGGGGAGGCTGCTCGGGTAGACGTGTGGGCTCGAGGGGAGGACGGGGCGGGGAGGGACGGCGTCAGCCTGGCTCGTTCGGTTCCCTTCTCCCGAACTGGGATCTGCTTTCCACGTCTCCGGGTTCAGGCAGATGGAATGCCGTGAGCTGGGGCTTCAGGGCTGCCGCGGGAGCTGCCGGCAAGCTTGGACTGCAGGTGAGGGTGGCAGGGGAGCTGCCAGTGCTGGCCGTGGTGCCCCGACAGTGCGGACAGGCTGGGTGGCCGCTGCAGCACTGCAGCGAGCCGTGACCAGCCAGCAGTATCTCTCCTTGCATTGCTGGTGCTGAGGCAGTGTGGAGCTGGGGTAGAGGTCAGTGCAACCGTCCAGAGCCATTTCCCGTGGAGAATTCCTGGCCAGGAGAGCTGCTGTGTGAGTGCTACATGCTGGCCGTGGCCAGGTCCTGGGGATGTTTTCTGTGCAGGAGAGGTGGGAGCCGGGGTCTTGGCTGGTGGCACTCCACGGGCTCCGGAGTACCGCGATTAGCCCAGGGGAGAGGGCTGCAGGGCGGGAGCTCTCCTGCTGCAGCCGGACCACGGACGGGAACCGAGTCACAGCCACGGGCCGATGGGAGGGAAGGGAAGAGGGTCCATCCGCTGCAAGGAGCAGTGCACATATCTTCCAGCCCCTGCGGCAGACGTGAGGGTCACTCGGCACAGCAGGAACATGTGCCAAGCCTGCCGCACCAGGAGCTGGCTGCTCCAGCTGCTCAGGACCGTGGGCATACTGCTGGAGCCCTCCAGGTGGTGGGAGACATGGAGCACACGTCTGAGGGGCTGTGTGTGCTCAGAAGGCTGCAGCCTGTGAGGTTAAGCACATGTTTGTGGTCTGGTACCAGCTCTTCCCTGCTACCATGGGAGAGCAGGCACCGTGTGCCTTCTGCAGTCCTTTCCCCTTGCACGGAGCCAGTCAGTGGCAATTCTGATTATTGTGGCACTGTTTGGAAGCAATTGTCTCTGTACAGTGAAGTCCAAGCCTTGTCCTGGTTCTGCCGTGCTTCCTGGGGCACGAGCATGGCAGCAGGCCTAGGAAGGGAGGGAGATATACAATGGAGTCATTGTGTATGGATGAAGGATGCTTTCCTCCCATCTCACCCAGAAGAACCCATCAGTGTCCCTTGAAAGGCAGTCCTGGCTGTGCCTTCCTACTGTGTTGGGCTAGGACTGATGGCCCTCGGGGAGAAGGTCACACCACAGTGCTGACTGAGGGGTCGGAGAGGTTGAGCTGGCCAGTGATGTCGGTGGGGTGATACTGCTGCAACACACAAATAGACAGACAAAGAGAAAAGAGTGTTAGGCAGTTCTGGCACTTGTCCTCGCTGCTACTTCTATCCCATGTGTCCCTGTGGGTGTCTCTTGGGGGTGCAGCAACGCCCTGAAAGCTGCTGCTGGCTGAGGTCCCCTTCATAGTGCCCTCCACACTTGTGCAGAGGTCATTGCAGACACTCTCCAAGCAGCCTGGAACTGGGCAGAGGGGACACCCAGGAGCGTAGTGCAGCTTCTGCAGAGCGTGGCTGCCACGTCACCCACTGAGCCAGGCTCTCTCTGCTCTGGGGGGGCTACAAAACAAAGCCTGTGACTCATCAGCCCAGCCCACGCCTGAACCTGTGTTTGGAGGGTCTGGCTGGGTTTTGGCACCTCTCTGGTGCCAGATCAAGCTGTGCTTTGAGGCCAGGGCGTTTCACCTCCTTGCTTGAATGACCCTGCTGTGACTATCCTTTCATGCAGGTGAGATGTGTGGTGTGGTTGGTTTGTGATAAAGTGTGGCGTTGATTGCTAATGTGAAAACACGGCCTGTGTTGGGGATGTGGTCTGGATTTTGGGGTTCTGAGCTCCTTGCAGATGCGGGGGCTTGGCATGGGAGAGGCCATGGGAGAGCCCTCCCCTGCTGTCCCATCAGCAAGTAGGGGGCAGAGCAGAAATACCCATCAATGGGCAAGAAAAAAATGTCCTTCCTCCCCAGACAGGAATTTACAGCGGGGCAGTTATTTCCTCCCTTCCTCCTTCCAAATTCCCTTCCTCTCCAATCTCCACTGTCCAAACTCCAAAGCCTGACCTGGAAGCTCTGTCCAGCCCTGCTGTGGCCTGGAGAATCCTGTTCTGCTCTCTGGGGTCCTAATTCGGTTCCAGGCCAGGAAAGGGTCTCTGTGGGTCTCATGTACTGCAGCACAGACCCTCTCCAGTGACATTTTCCCAGCCCTTGCACCACCCTGCCCAGGACGACTGATGTTTTGAGGGGTTCTGCAGGGGCTCCTTGGTGACGGATTTGATCTGCTCTGCTTTGGTTGATGGAGGCTGTGGCCTTGGCGGCACTGCCGGCAGCTCTGGCACTGTGGCTACCCTGTGTGCTGTACACCCTGCCTCCTGCCACCCCCCGAGCCTTGCATGGGGTCCTTGGGGCTGCCCTACCCAGCCTGGATTTGTGCTTCCTGGGACCCCTTGGTGGCAGCTGGGCCGGGAGCCAGCGTGCTTCCGTTTCTCCAGTGCCATGCTGGGATGTGCTGACACCCAAGGAGCCTCTCAGGGATCACCCTGCCACCTCTCAGGGATCACCTTGCCGCCTCTCAGGGATCACCCTGCCACTTAGGGCACTGGCTAAGATTCCAATGGAGCCTCTGGCAATTCCTGGCCATGGCCTTGCCTTGCTAAGGGACAACAGCTCAGCCATCGCCCGTACAGAGAGAGAGTGGCTGAGGCCATCCTGATGTTACTCTGCTGCCCTGGGGGGAGCTTTTCGTGGCTATTCAGCAGCCCACCAAAAAAACACCCTTCTCTCCCAAAATCGGGTGCAGCCACCCCCTCCTCGTGAAAAATTTGGATTCCAGCTAAATGCAGTGTTTCCATGGCAGAGCTGCCGGGAGGTGTGTGCTCATGGGATGCGGCTTGACTCCCGCAGGGAGGAGAGGTGACTGGGAAAGGGAAGAGGGTGTGACTCACTGGTGGAGGAGAAGGAGGAACTGGAGATACAAAAATGAATGGGTAGAAGAAAGGTCCTTTGTTAAACATCCTGCCTGATGTAAGGGGGATGGAAGAAGCGGAGTGTGCCTGTGTGAGTGTGTGTGCCTCAGTGCACGTGTGCATGTGGCTGCTGTGGTGGTGTAGCAGGGCAGGCTGGGGCCTTCTGGCCTCTCTGCACAGCTCTGGGGGTGGGAAACACTAAACAACCAAGCGAAATGGGCAATCTGGCCAGAAAAATTAAAATACAAGAGCATGGCTTTTGATTTGAAAGCATATCTCCTCCAATCACAGAGTTATCACAGGGTAACATTCTCATTTACTGGTTTGTTTTTTTTTTTGTGTAAAGTTCATGCATGCAATTTTTAATAATAAAAATTAAAATGAAAAGAAAAAAAGAAAAGAAAAAAAGCAAGAAAACGGTCATATCAAAACTATGTTAAAGTAGAACTAATGCTAGAAGCACATATCAATAATTTAAGGTAAATTATGTTACAGGGATGGTGCAATAATCCCCAAACCAAACATTATAAAGCCAAGAAATTAATCAATATTAACTGTAGAAGAGACTCAAACATGTTAAGGTATGGAAGTGAAGTGAAGGCACCAAAAACTTTAAATGACAACCAGGAAGAAAATATAGACAAGAACTTAATGTCTTTAAAAATGACTTCAACCTAACTGGGCTCATATGGTAGTCCCTGGCTGGTGGAAGATTTTCTGGAAGAATTTTGGTTTGTTGGTGTGGGTTTTTTTCCATTAAAAATTAGGTTTCCAGCTAAATGCGATCTTGCTGTAGAAAATATCAACTTCCCTTTAGGAAAAAAAAAAAAAAAGTTGTCTTTGACCTACTTTTGGTTCTTTTGGGCCAAAAACTAGGCTCTTTCTCAGCCAAGAAGCGTTTGGCTTTGGGACAGCTGATCCTTCACTGAAAAGGTGACCTTTTCCCGGAAGCCCCTCGGTTGTCAGCCAGCTCTGGCACCATCCCCACGGCCGCAGGGCTGAGCGCGGCCAGGCCCTGGCGGGGCGGTGCCGCGGGCCGTGTGTCACTGGGGCTGGGGCCGGCAGTGTGGCTCTGCGGGGCTGGCGGGGCGGGGGCTAAGGGGCCTGTGCACCTCACACGTGTCTGTACGCAATGTGCCGGCTCGGAGGTGTCTGTGTGGTTTATGCGTCTCACATGGCGTCTGTGGGGTTGCAGTATCGTGGGTGGCTGCGATGGATGGACACGTCAGCTCTGCCAGTGCTACTCGAGTTGCAGGAGCTGCCTATGGGGAACACATGCATCTCCTCCTGGGGCGGTGGGGATGATGTGCCGCGGAGAGGCTGTGCAGCTCGGGTGATGGTGGGCGCTAGGACGTTCAGAGTGGGATGGAAGCTTCCCAGGGCTGTCTTGGCTCCATGGTGCCAGCCTGTCTCTCTGGCACTCCTGAGGGACCATTCTGCAGGGCTGCAGAGCAGAATCCATTTTTAAAACTCCCGACAACGGAAAGGAAAGAAGCAAGGCCACCAGGTCTGCGTCTTTCTCTCGCTAGCCAGGAGAGCCTGTGGGGCTGGGGTCAGCCTGGCCTTCCAGCCCCAAGGGCTCTCTAGCCTTGCCCATCTAAGACCTGGTGTGGGCCCTCAGCTCTGCTGAGCATCATGAAAGAGAGCACCTCACTGCTTTCTCATCTTTACAAGGACCCCAGGCAACGTGCCCCAGCATGCTACGGACTCATGGGGCCTTCCAGCAGGAGGGCGTTGGGGTCTCTGAGCCAGGGCTGCTGCATGGAAGAGGAGGTCACCAAGCACAGGCTGTGACATGAGCTGGTGGCAGCACCCTGTTCCCGCTGGCTGCTCACCCTGCAGAGCAACCAGCAGGTCTGCCCAACATCACCACAAAGCTCGCTCCACCACGGACCTCCTGCCATAGCTGCTAGTCTCCAAGCTGGCCATGTTGGCTTGGATGTTCATCCCATTGGCCTGTTCTTGCCCCAGCTAGCCCAGTTCCCTGGGGAACGTGTCCTGGGACCCTGGCCATGGCACCCTGAGGCAGGCAGAGCATTGTCACAGGCTTCAGACCAGTGGGGAATAATCGACCATGCAGCTGCCCCCAAAGAGAGGACCATCTTCTGGGATGAGTGGGGTCATCTGCCCTCCACAACTTGCCCATGAACAACGTACCAGGAAGAGCATGACTGGGACCCAAACATGGGGAGCCTGTGTTGTGCTGGACCCCAGGGAAGGGGAAACAACAGCTCCATTGCCCATCCATGGGACCTGTGGTGCAGGTGGGCCCTGGGCCTGGTCTGCTCAGGGCATTGAGTTGCCCCTGACATGGGGCAGAGAGGGCTGTGGGCTGTGGGGGTTGATGTAGGATGGATGCCACACCACGGAGCAGGATCAGGACCAGAATGATTCCCTAAAGAAGGAGCAATCTGGGAGTTACCAGGGGTGCCACACACCAGCTTCCCCATTTTTCCTGGGTTCTTCCCCTCTCTGCTCACCAGTGCCACTGGTTCCCCCAGGTGCCCAAGGCACCATCATGATGCTGCTCTCTCAGGACAGGACCCCTTGGTTTCCTAATCGTGGAGTAGTTCAAACATAATAGAACATGGGGGTCTACTCAGCACATGCAGATCTTTCTGCCAATTTTTCTCCCCTCTATTTTCTCTGCATTCTACTTGTCCCTCCTCCTCCTCCTCCTCCTCACTCTTGCACCACCCCCTGCACCACCCACCCCATCTCTGTCTCCTCTGCCCTGGTCATGGCTCAGGCCACAAAGACACAACCTGTAACCTCCCTGCAGAGCTGCTCAGGGGGTGCAGCAGTGGGGAGAGGGGACCCCAGACATGGGGGCATTAGTGGGACAAGGTGCCACCCAGGGAGCACAGAAGCAGCACACGAGATGCCCATCTTCCCTGGGGGGTACAGGTGATGAGTGGGAAGAGTGTGGGTCTTCCCCCATAACTTCCAGGCTTCAAGGTGACAGTGAGAGGAGCATTTGTGTGAGATGGTGGCAGTCGAGCCCGGCCGAGGGCTCAGCTGTCCCTAGGGCCGTGTTCCAGGGGTGCTCCAGGAGCTTCTTGGTGTGGAGCCTGCGCTGGTGTCAAAGGCAGCCTCCTCCACTTCTCACACAGAGCCGTGGCCCCGAGACCCCCTGCGATCCCACATGCTGTCCCCGAGGCGATCAAGCCTGCGGCTGAGGACGGGCCACCCCGCCACGGGGGCCACATCTCCCCGTGCTGCCACCGTCCCCCCGTCCCCGCTGTGCCTTGGGCAGCCTGGCGGGGACCTGCTCTGAGCAACCCCGGGCACAAACCTGCTGGTCGCCCCGGGGAGGGGATTTTGGCAAGCCCATCACGCCAGGAGGTTGGGCAGGAAAACGCAGCGGGCGCTGCCACACGAGACAACAGAGTAGCCACAGTGCAGTGTCATACAACAGACGGCGACATGCAGAGGGACACGGCTCAGTCCGACAGACCAACAGCCCAACCTGACGCTGAAGTGTCTGAAGCTCTAGCACGAGCAGACACATTTGCACATTTGGAAACAGCTGGCTTTAGAGGCAGCAATTTGGAAATTTTCTCTGGTTATGTGAGAGCAGCGGAAAACACAAGTTTGAACCAAGGCTGGGTCTTTAACAACCTTCTCTTTGGAGCCTTTTCATCTCTTTTCTAGAGCTGCATTACTGCTGATGATAACCAGAGACAGCTGTCACTCCTGTGCGAGGACTATTCCGAATGCTAATTGTCACAAACAAAAATCACATGTAGAGAGTGTGACACGCATGGCTCTTGGTGAGGTGACACGGTGCCCAAATTAAATCGGGGTGATTGTTTTTAGGCATACAATGACAAACAGGTACAGGAACACTTAGGAACAGAAAAAAAGAAAAAAAAAAGAAAAAGAAAAAATGTCATCAGTTTCAAGAGGTCAGCACCGGTAAGGTGAGCAAAGCACAGAGAGGAACATCAGAAATCATCCAGGCAAAAAGAAAACAAAAAAACAAAACAAAAACTCAGTTGCATCTCCCAACTCATCACAGGACTCCAAGCCACCTCCTGCCTGCCCTCCAGGATCCCAGCATCCTTTCAGGTACACGGGATGACTGACTCACTGACTGACTGACTGACTGGTGACGAACATGAGCTATGCATGTACACTGGCAGCTTCGGGATGGGTGTGTGGCAGTCGATGGGATGGCAGAAGAGAGAAAGAGAGAGAAAGAGAGAGGGCAGAATTGTTCTTCTTCCTCTTACCGTATCCTTGGAGGACCTACGTCTCTTGAAGCTGGAGGCCAGGGTGGAGGTGATGGACCTAAAAGTGGCTTTCTTTTTAGGGTCAGGTTCTGCTCTACCACTTTTTCTATCCTAAAATGAATATGTATAAGTAATTAGATCTCTAGTGTGTTGTTGGAAACTCTAAATCTATTTGAATACTGCCCCGTGTCATGGCCTTCATTTAGGTGAGAAAGCTACTGGAGGTGTTCTGCCACTCCCAGTCCTCCAAGGGCCTCCGTGACCCAGGGCTATGGCACAGCCACCACACTGCTACAGCTACAGGGGCCGGCCTCGCATCTGGAGCGCTGGGAACCCCTCTGGAAAGTAGCCCTGCTCTCCTGGTGTCTGCAGCCAGGCTGGCACAGCTGACCTCGCTTCCTGGGGATGGTCTGCCTGGTGCCCTGCCCCTCGCTTCCACCGCTAGCCTGGCTGGACCGAGACGTGAGATGCTGCACCTACCACTAAAAAAAAAAAGTGCTCAGGGCCTTTTCTGAGGCTGAATCCTAGTGCCACAAGAGAGAGAGAGGACTGCATTGAAAGAGAAGTCATTGTATGAATATTCTGTAAAAAAAATGTGTTCAAAAATTCAAATGATGCAGTTGTGCAAAGCCGAACGTGGTTGTTGGTGGTGGTTTGGTTTGTTTTCCAAAGTAAAACAGGCTAAAAAACAAAAAGGAAACTGGAAGAAAAAGAAAATTAAAAAAAATACAAAGGAAAAGAAAGGGAGGAAGCAAAGCGTTAGTGCCATGATGTCGTCGGGTCGGGATGAACTCAAAGAGAAACAGAACTGAAAAATGTAGGCGTTGGAGTTAGCGAGTCGGACCTGGTTGGCGCAGGCTGGGAGCACCAGCCGCCATGGTGCGGGGGCCGCGGGCCGGGGGGCCCGGCCGCGCTCGGCGCTGGGCGCTGGCAACGAGTCCTCCCCAATTGCTTTCGTGCCAATGAGTGTGACCTTTCCGACGGGGGACGGAGTGACCAGGTCTGGCTCTGCTACCGCACGGGGGTAACCAAAATGTATCCCGCTGGTGCGTAGAGCATGCTCGGGGATACATTTGCTCCTCCTTCTCAGTTCTCTCTTTTGCGGACATGCACAAACGGAAAGGAAAGCAAGATGAATGGAATGAAATGTCTTTTTCTTCCATGGCATCTCAGGAAATAGCCATGGCAAAACTGTGATCCCAAAAACCATTATTTTTGTTTGTTTGTTTTAACAAATAAATCTTTCCACTTGCCTACCTTCTAGCAATGTACCAGATACTAGTGCTCTGACGTTTCCTCCTGTGGAAAAGTCTTACAATGTCAAACGGCTCTTTACCATGAGGCTGTTTACCCCCACAGGGCAGCATGCTTTGCTCACAGTCCCACAGACTCTGCCCAAGGACCCAGTGCAGTATTTTCTAGAAGGTTGGCAAGTGAAAAATGGCAGTGCGACTAGTGTGCTCTGTCCCAGCAGCCTTAACCCCCTCGGCGCTGCTGCTTTTTGGAAGCAAAGGAAAAAAAAGGAAAAAAAGGAGAAAAAAAATTGAGAAATGGCTTTTCCGAGACTCTTTCCGGTGAACTGAACCCAGCGAGCTCTCAGGATGCAGCAGCATGGCCTCGTGCTCCCCTTGCTGCTCTGGGGCAGCCCCCCCGCAGCCCCAGCCAGCGCTGCGCCCCAGGGCCCCGGCCAGGCTCCTCGTGCGGTCCCTGAGCCTCCTTCTCTCTCTTTGCCTTGCTGGCTGTGCTCCGAGCAGCAGTGTCCTTTAGCCACCTAAAGGAGCTCTTGCTCTTTGAACGCCCCTGTGCTTCCCCAGGGGAAAAACCAGCCCAGCCCACTCAGACAGAGCCTCCAGCTGCCCTACACTGGGGTCAGGGGCACTGTGGGACTCAGCCCCAAAAGCAGCAGGGGAAGGGAAGTGTGAGGCTGGTGGCCCACGGACGTGCCCATGGCTCAGTGTCACTGTCAGGCACCTCTGACCCTCCTGGGCATCCCTGCCTGAGCAGCACAGAGATGTTCCAGGATCAGGAGAAGCCTGGGAGAGCAACAGCCCCATAAAAGGAGACCAAGGGAGGTTTGGCACTGACAGGGACTGGCACTGCTGGCTCCTGTGTGGGGAGATGTCCTTGTCTCCAAAGGACAAGAGCACGCACCACCTCTTTTTGGAGTTGGTCCTGGGTATAGCAAGGGCTACCACGCTGCTGCAGAGCAGGCAGGGAAGGGGAGGTGATGGAAACTATCCCTGGAGCATTCCTCCACCTGAGCACCGGGCAGGGATGGTCAGTGGCAGCAGACTGACCCTCCCATCTGCTGGTGAGCGCGGCTGGAGCCGGGCAGCAGGGTAGAACCTGCAAGGAGCCATGCTGGCACTGCCTGCTCAGCCAGGGCAAGGCCTGGCTCTGGCACGTGGTCCCCAGCAGAGCAAAGTCCCCATCCCAAGCTCCACTGGGGATGTTTGGGCCAGGCCTCTGCCCTGTTGGAGCTTTGCTGGCAGAGATAGCATCAGGCAGGGGCAGCTCCTGGGGAGAAGGCAGGGACAGTACCCTACAGCTTAACAGGCACCGAGTTAACCCAGCTGGGGCTAGGGGGGGTGGGGTGGGGGACAGAGGGCCCCATGGTAATCCACAGCTCTGCATTCACTGATTTGGTGAAGGAATGGAAAACGCACCTGGTGGAGATTTGCTCTAAAAACGGTTTGTCCTACCTGCAGGTTTTTCCTCCACACATTAACGGCCGCAAACGCCAGCTGCATCTGCTTCCTCCGCGCGTCCTTATGCCTTTTGTAAGCTATCTCTATGAATATTAAAAATATCCCGGCAACAATACCTCCAGCCACCAGCATAAACACACCTGAAATAAGCAGGAAAGTTACAGGGGGCAGTGGAATTGCAACATGACCCCTCATTTCTTCTGCATCATGCTCAGCAATGCATGATGCATCTGCCAACCCGGGATCCCCCCGCCATCTCCCTGCAGTCCTGGAACACAGCCTGGGCACCTGAGGGGTGTCAGTGCCAGCTCTGGGCGGGCACAGGGCACTGAGCTGCAGCAATCCAGGGGACAGGCACAGCAAGCCTCTGAGCAGACCCCACCCCCAGGACCGTGGGGCCATTTGTGCCAGAACGCAGCCCTGGTGCTCCGGTTGGCTCACTGGAAAGCACAGCCATGCACACAGCTCTGTGCTGTCCTTGGATGCCTGCCGCCCTCAGGGATGACATTTCTGGAGTGGTATCTGAGGAGATGGAGCAAAACACCCCCTTTCTCCATTGCCTGTAACTGGCCAGCAGTGCTGGTGAGGACAGGGTCCCATCCCACACCCCTCATCCCTCATCTCTGCATTGTCTGGCTGTAGGGCCAACGGCGGCACCATCTCAGTGCAAAGGGAGAGCCTGTCTCAGGGTTCTCACAGTCTTTGCATCAATTATCCTCTATCAATTATCCTTGTTCTGGCCCTGCCCAGGGCTCCTCAGGACTGGGGGCCTGCCCCTCGCCTCCAGCCCCCTCCTGCAGCAGGGTTCTCACTTTCCTCCCCCGAGGTGCTGTTCTTTCTGCAGCGGTGCCAGCCCTGATTGCACTGTGACAGACACAGTTTGGCCAGGGCAGAGGGAAGGGAGCCATGCTCACACCACAGCAGCCCCACTGGCAAGAAGGGCACCCAGGGAAGGTGGGGGAAGCTTTGTGGAACTGTTCTGAGCATGGTGGGAATGGAGCCCACCTCAGCAGCCTCCCAGCACTAGGAAAGCACAAACCCAGAAGCAGCAGAGATTTGGCCTGAGATGACAGCCCCTGGGAGGAGAATGTCTTGAGAAAAGCAGGCTACCCAGCGAAGGGGGAGAAAGAGGTTTGCAGAACAAACCTGCCATATTTTCAAAGGTGAGTGTTGCTGGGGCATTGCTACGGGAATCACACTCTTGATACCTCACCCAAGTCTTGTCTAAATCCTCCATGAAGCCATTCTCGTGGGACCTGGAAGCACAAGGAGACAGGACAGGTAGTCACTGGGGACCAGCCACAGGGAGATCTTTGTGCCTTTGTGCCCTCCATCCTAGGGCTCTGCACTTGCCTGCAGCCTCCCAGCACAGGAAGCAGGGACATGCTGGCTGTGTGTGCACACTTGTGCCCGTGTGGCCTTTGCACAGAGCGTGTGTGGGCTCTGCAGGGGCTGCCAGCACTGCGTGGGCACACACAGCACAGTGCAGTGCTGTGAGCAGGCACCCGCCGCTCCCACTGCCCCTGCAGCAGCTCTGGGGCAGTGCCTGCTGCCAAAAGAACCACATGTCAGCCATGGGGAAGGTGTGATCCCACAGAAGGATGGAGCTGGCAGTGCTCCAAGAGCTCTTGGAGAAGCCTGCAGGGAGTGAACATGAACCACACCTACCAGTTCCCTCCTGCACAGTTCCTCCGCCTGCCAGGGACACTTGGAGCCCCAGCAATGGCAGCCCCAGTCCTTGCTGGTGACCCCCAGCACCCTCTAGGTCAGGGCAGTGCTGCCTGGCAGCTCCCTGCAGTGCATAGTGAGGGCTGGCTCAGTGTCACAGCTTGGTGTCACAGCTTGGGAGGACACAAGCTGTGTCCTCACAGTACCTGTCTGAACAGCTCATGGGGATGGAGTGGGCACAGAGCACACATCCCACCACAGGCTCCCTGCACTTTCCTCCCTCTTGTTCCTGGTACACCCCCACACCTTCCTAGGCCATCTGTAGCCCTGGGCTTCCCCATCCTCTCCCAGGAGGATACCGAGGACTCCTGTGGCCTCTTCAGGCTTCTCATGCGGTGGTCCCAAATCCCATCTATCCTGCTGCCACCCATCACCATGTTAAGACCATCCCACAGACAGGATTCATGGCTCCCTACATCACCCTGGATCTTGCCCATCTTCCACATCCTGACCATTCTCTTTCAGGCCTTTCACCTCTGCATCTTGGGCAGGACCCTGGTGGCTCCTGACCCTGTCCTAAAATGAACCTCCCAGGGCTCCCTCCCTTCACTTGCTGCTTCCCAGCTGCCTGTTTCTCCATCATGACATTTCTCTGCAACGAGTGTGGCATTTCCAAAGTAATACAAGGAAATCCCTTTTCACCCATAATATCAGGCTGACTTGTGACACCCCACACTGCAGGTTAGCGCTGGTGTAAAAGCCTTGGACTCAGAGAGGGCCCTGACATATCCCTGTGTAACAGGAGTAGCCAGAGTTAAAAGAAAAAAGCCCTGCATGAGTAAGCCAGGGCAGTGCAATGCTGTTGGACAGGCTGAGCCCTGAGGGAGGAGCGGGGTGGTGGCAGCACCGACACCCTGCTCACACAGACCTGTGCTGGATGGCCCTGCTGCTCTCTGCCAGCTTTGCCTACACCCCTGGCTGACCATGACTCTGCTCCCTGCCCTGCTCTGCCCTCCCTCCAGCTCCCTGCTGCTTCCGCAGCCCTGCCAGCTGGAGCTGAAGCTGTGGGTGCCCAGCCCAGCCACTCAGTGTCCCTTTGTCAGGATGGAAGGGCAGACCCCAGCGCCCCTGTCCCTGCAGAGGTCTGGAGGGTGGTTGGCAGTGCCTGGCACGAGCAGCATTTGAGGCAAGCCCCATGCCAAGAGCCATGTACAGACTTGAGGATGGCCAGGGAGACGTTCTGCTTCCAGGGGCTGTCCTTGCGCATCCCGATGCCAAAGCCGGAACGGAAGAAGAGCTCCCCCGTCGTCACCAGGTCACACTTCTGGGAGGCCTCGAACTCCAGCACCGCCGAGTCCCAGATGAAGGCGTGGAGTTTGCTGGACACAGAGGGAGGATGGATGGGTCAGGCTGGGCAGCCCAACTTGTCTGCAGCCTCTGTGGGTGCAGCGAGGGTGCTCCCAGCCCTAATTTAAACACTGAAGCCATCCAGCCTTGAAAGAGGAAAAGAGGCCAGAAAGGGAGGCCATGGCCAGGGCTCTCACTGTGCCACCCACACGCAGACCTTGTGCTCCCCCCTGAGACCTGGGGCGCACCAGGACTGGGCAGATCCCACCCAGCCCCAGCTGGGAGGTCCCATCAAGCCATGCTTTGGCCGCAGCTCCCTCCAGCTTTGCCCTGCTTGCTCCACCCAGCTGCAGCTGCCCGAGGCCCGTCCCAGCGTGGCCAGGCTAGGGCTCGCCCTACTCACTTGTCCCTCACTGCCTGGATGGCTTCGGCAGCGCTCTCGTAGTTGTGCTTCTCCATGTGCCTGTACATGGTGCTCAGCTCCACCTGCCGTCGGAAGTAGATGTCCACAGAGCTCTGCTTCACCGTGGCGTAGATGAACTTATCCGAGGGGTTGCGCAGCTGAAAGGCAAGGGCGGGGCTCCAGTGTTTTCTGTCCTTCACCAGCAAAACTTTCTCACCCCAAAGCCGTTCCCTAATCTCCCATCTCCTTCAGGGACATGTTCCCTAGAGAAGACCTTGATCTCCTCAGAGGATTCTGCGGGGCAGTGAATGCTCTGGGACCATGGTGCTGGGGCAGGGGATGCTACGGACAGGGACAGGTGGCACTGGGTGCAGGAGACCCATACCATGGGTCTGGCACTGCCCTGGGCACATTCCTGCGTGCCTGGGCTGATGAGCTGTGGCTGTGCCCTTGCCAGAGCAGGAAATGGATTTGAGGCATGTGGAGAGTATTGACTGCACCGCAGGGACGATTTCATTAGTTATAACTCATCCATAATGAATTGTTTCCTCGTTGGTTAGAGGAGGCTCTCCAGGAACTGGCAGGCAGTTTGAAAGTGCAGACAGGCTATTTCTGGACAGGTTGTTTTCCTGCTGATCCCTGCCCACGTCTGTCCGTTCCCACCCAGGGCAAGGGCTCAGACTCATCAGCACCAGCCCAGGCAGACCTCCCTGGGCCTGGACCCCCAGCACAGATCACAGCCATGGTGAGTCAGGGTTCTGGGAACCACAAGCCATGTAATGTGCCCCAGGGAAGGGGAAAGCAAGGGGTCATTACCCGGGGGTCGTTAATGCCTGTGATCCTCTCCTCAGGTCGGTCTAACACCAGGAAAGCTGCCAGGTTGGCAGTGTATGAAGCCACAATGATCATAGCAAAGCCAGCCCACACCATGCCAAGGATACGGGCAGAGAAACTCCGGGGAGCACCTGCAGGGAGAGAGGAGAGATCAGTGGCACCACGAGGGCTTGGCTTCGTTGCCAAAGCTGTGTCAATCCACATGAGCCCAGTGGCAGCTGCCGATGTGCACCATCTATCTGCTCTGCCAGCAGCTGTGCAAGGAGCCTCTGCACTGCCTGAACAAAAAAAACCTCCAGCTCCTTCCAGGGCACACTGTGTGCCACCCTGAGAGGGTGGGTAACCCAGCCCAAGTTTCCCTGCCCTGTTTCCCATCCAGTGCTGGGACTGGCAGGAAGCCCTGACAGCTGCCACAAATGTGCAACACTCAGCATCACCAAATCTCCTATCAGCCTGCTCCAGGGAGGGCTCAGGGAATGAGGTCCCACAGGGACCATGTGAGAGGGAGAGGCTGTGAAAGGGCAGGGGCTTCCCTCCAGCCTGCCCAGCTCAGAGCCTGGGCTGCAGGGCACAGCAGTCCTGCTGTGAGCTGTGACTCACCTTCTCCTATGCCAGAGTTCAGCAGGACTCCCCAGGAGAACCACATGGCTGAGGAGAGAGTCAGGGCATCTTCTTCCTCTTCCTCACTGTTTACTTTGAACCGGCCAAATGGGCTGGAAAACAAGATGAAGAACCCTTCTCATTCCCCTCACCCTGATTCCCACGGCTCCCTTCTGTGCCCTCCATGTCCTGGTGCAGCCCTGTGTCTCTCATTCCTACAGACTGTGCCTGGTCCCAGGCAGCTCTTCCCTGTTCTGTCCCACTGCCTGGCACATCCCCTGTGCTGACCTGCAGCCCTGTCTGGCTCACACTGGTGCTGCTCCCATCACACTTTCTCCAGACCAGAAAGATCATCTGAGCCTGGCCAGCTCAAGCCTCTCCCACTGCAGCACAGAGGGTTCCCTGCAGATTAGCCACCAAAGCCCCTGAGCACAGGGCTGAGGCAGGGACAGGTGCCACAAGGCTAAGGAAGGCTGAGAGGAAATTCTCTGAGAGCCCAGAAGCTGACAGTCCCATTGTTCAGGTATCTGTACAGCACCTGGTCTGACAGGTGTGTTCCCACATCCCCACGTGCTGGGTGCCCCACATATCCACATCTCTTTTGCTTAGGCAGCCAGAGGGGCCAGGAGCCTCAGCCCAGGGCTGGTGGGGCAGAGCAGGTGGGTTAAGTCCCTGTGAGAGCCCCCAGAGGGCTGCAAGACATGCCCAAGCAAGGGGCCCAGGGGATAATTTCCAGACAGTTCCCTGTCCCCTCCAGATCTCAAGTGGCCCAAAGTGCACTCACCTGAATCGGTCTAGGAGGTACAACATCACTGCCACCACGTGCACAGAGAGCCCCACCAGCAGCCAGAGCGTGCTCTGGAAGGGCTGCATGAATGAGTCCAGGGTGCTGCGGGGGATTTCCTGCACACAGGAGAGAGGGGAACGGTGCTGGCACCCCCAACACCTGCACCCTGCCCGCCTGGAGGGACCCACAGGGGCCCTGCCCTGCTCCAAGCTCCTGCTGCCCAGGGAGGGTCAGGCTGATGCAGACAAGAGCCTGCATTAAAACCAGCAGCCTGGAGCCTGGAATTTGCAGGGGCTGCACTGGGCACTGCAGTCTGGGGAACGGGTACCTCCCGTGTTCTGCAAAACCTCCCAGCCAGACCATACCTTCTTGACAAGGATGGTGAGGCCCTGGTACTTGAAGGGCTTGGAGAACTCAATGTACTGAGCCCGCTCGTTGTTGATGGTGAGGGGAGCCACAATCATGTCAGCTTGGCCGCTCAGCAGCTCCCCCATCATCCCATTCCACTCCTTCTTGTTGCTGTTGTTCACCTGCCAGGAAGCCAAGGCCAGGTCAGACCCCTGCCCTGACACACATCCCCCACCAGCCAGGACCCTGCACATTTTAGGAATCCTGCATTGCCCTTCCACCCCACCCTGCTCAGGAGAAGGGCGTGGAGGTGTTTCAACACACAATACAGGCAAAGAAAGATCGCAGGCTGCCCAAACTCACCCGCTCTTGGGTACCAAATTTACCATCAGCCACCAGGTGAACCTCATAGGTGAAGTTCATCACGCCTGCCAGGCGGATGAGCAGGTCGATGCAGAAGCCGTAGCAGCACAGTGCCACGGTGGGACGGCCTGGGGGAGGGACAGAACGGGGTGAGGGGGGGCAGCCCCAGCCAGGGACCCCACACAGGATCTGTGCCTGTCCCCAGTGAGAGCAGCCACCCCATGGCTCTGGCTCCATGTGGGATGTAACCACATTATCCTCCAGGGCCATCTGCCTGGCCACCCTCTCACACTGCCTCCAGCACTGTGGGTGTGTGGGCAGGCTGGGGACAAAGGGGTCCCATTCCTTTGCCATGTCCCAGTGAGAAGGGCTGAGAGGGAGTGCTACCCACCCACTGCAGAGCAAGGAGAGGGCTCAGTGTATGTGCTGGAGGAGTCCTGACATGAGCCCAGCAGGCTGAACACAGCTCAGGACACAACTCTGGGGGGATGTTGTGCACAGGAAGGTGTGATGAGCCAAGGGGATGCCCTTCAGATGGATTTGGGCAAGCCTGGCATTGCTGAGCAGCTCCCACCCCACACCAGGTGCTCACTCCTGATCCTGACACAGTTTCTGTGACAATTTGAAACTGATGCTGTGTCAGTGCAGCACATGCTAATGTGCCTCGGGGGCCTTGCTGCTACTGGAGATCAAGGCAGAGAGAACTGGAACATGTCCTGGAGACAGAAATTCGAGATGCAATCCCTCAAAGCAGTGCTGGCACCCATCCAGAAGAGAGATAGTGGGAAAGAGTCTGTTGGGCTCAAACCCCTGGATCCCAGGGCCCAAGTCCTGCACAGCACTGCTGTGAGGCTGAGCTGATGGGGGGTGTGTCTGGGGGCCAGCTGTGCTGTCACCACTCTGTGCCTTCTGTGTGACTGAGCACCCTCCCTGGGGCCACTTCTTGGAATGGCAGCCCCCACCAGACTGAGTTACCTGGGATGGTCTCATTGGGTCCAGTGCAGAAGACCTTTTTGACAGGATCTCCATTGATGGTGAATTCCTCCCTGCATGTCCCATCTGCCTGAGTGGGCTTCACATACACAAAGGGCTCTTGGTGGATGGTCACAATCTGTGAGGTCAAGCACAAACACCCTCTGGTCTGTTTCCCTCCAGAGCTACATTCCCGTGCTGGGAGCTGGGCTGCCCTCCCCACATGAGCTGTGGTGCCCTCCCCAGCTGCCGTCTCAGCCCAGCAGCAGGACCTGGCTTTGGCATGTGGAATCAGAGAATCCTCTAGGCTGGAAAAGACCTGTAAGATCATGAAATCCAACTGTGAACACAGCATTGCCAAGACGAGCACCAAGAAGATTTGCTTTCCCTGCACCCAAAGTAAGGAGTGCCCTCCTTCTGCCAGTGTTACCTCCAGCTTCTGGCCTTCAGCTGCTCAGGGATTTCCTGAGTTCAGCCTTGCAGCCACCAATCCACCCACCCTCCCTAAGAGGTTTAATCTCCTTTTGAATCTATTTCCACCTGGTCTCTGCACTATCTAACAGAGCTGAACCATGCCTCAGCCAAAGGAGCCCATCCTTGTATTTCTTGCACATCTGTGACAGGTGTCCTCTGGCTCCCATGAGACATGGTGAGCACCTTGTCCCTCCACCCTTTCTGTGCTGCTTTCTCTCATATCCACTTCTCACCTGTCTCCTTCCAAACCCAAGGATCCCTGCCACTCTATCTAGATTGACTCCAGCTGAAAGTTGTGCTCTGAACACGCTCTAGTACCTTCTCTATTTCTCTCCCATATGCTCTCCTAGCCTTGCCAATGCTGCTGCCAGCTGCAGAGCAGCGATGGAGGTGGGAGGCAGATGAAGTCACTGCCCAGCACACAGACAGCTGAGAAGCTCTGCCCCTAATGCCATTTGCTTTTACCTTCAACTTGGTTGACATCTGATAGCCTTGAGGTTTCTCAGTTTCCCCGCCTGGCCAGATGATCTTCCTGTCGTTGGTCAGGACCTGAGATGGATCCCAGGGGAAGCAGATGGACGTGAGGTCGAGGTGGACACTCCAGTGCCCAACCCCTCCCTGCCCAGTCCAGGCCTGCACGTACATTGCTGCCGTTGTAAATCCCAACCTGGACCAGTTTCCGATTCTGCAGGTTCATGATGCTGTAGTTGGCAAACTTCCTGTCCCCGTCCTCGTTGAACTCCACCCGGCCAGTGACACCTTCTGAATACTTGCAGGACATCAACACCCTATGGAGAGAAACACAGCTGGCACAACCTAGAGCACCTGCTGTGCTCCAGGCATACTGAGACACCTCACGAGGCATGAGAAGCCAAATGCTTCCTCTCAGTTACCTGCCATAAGCTCACTACCCTGTACAAATCCAACCAAGGCTACCTATGGTCTGTTCATAGACCTGTGCTCATCCCCTCCTGGTGGGTGGAGTCAGTTTCCCAAATGTTCTCTACCATATATGCTGTCATTGCCCCTTGTTCTCCACCAGATCAGTCCTACTCCCCTTTGGAATGATCCATCCCACAGCATCCAAGGAGTCTTTCCTCTGGGGGTTCCTTGGGAGGTGTGCCCATTGCTACAGCTTTGATGCTGTGCCTGGCATCTGCTCATCCCAGCCTGGCTAGTGGCCCAGGCACACACAAACACCACCAAGGAGAGAACCAGCCCCCAAACCCTGGAAAGGTGATAGCAGAGACACACAAGGATTGCTTGAGCCACTTGTGAAGAACAGCTTTCACTCGCTCATGCCAAAGACTGGCACTGCAGGGGATGGCAGAAATGCCTCTGAAACAATCTCCGGGCTTTGCAGGTCTCAGGCTCAACAGAATCCAGGTCTGCAGGGAGTGGCTGCTGCACCAAGGCCCAGCCCCTGTGGCCCCAGCACCTGCAGACTGGGGTCTGGAAACGCATGCAGGACCTGCCAACCCCCCTGCCCTGGCAGAAGCACCCCACAGGCACATGCTCCCCTCTGTGACACTCCAGCCTCCAAATCCACAGCACCAAGGTTTGCTACAGCCAAGGACAACCTGTCCCATGCATAGACAGCTCTTGCCACAAAGCCCTGCATGCAGCACTGGACCCATGCCACAGCCCTTGGAATGTTCAGCAGGAAATGGGTCAGCAGCACTGAGATAAAATGGGACAGAAATATCCCCCTACCTTGACTGGGCAGGATCCCCCTCTCTCCCACTTCCACCCATGGAATTAAGCTCCAGACTGGAGGAGACCATGGTCTTCTCCTCCTTCATTCCCTGCCCACACATCCCAGCCGTCTAAGCATTGCCCATGGTAGCATGGGTTGACATGGACTGAATTGGTGCCAGGCACCAGGACGGTGCCTAAAGAGCCTGGAAAAACTGGGTACCGTTGCCTGAGCCTGTGTCTGGGAGAGTTTTCTAGGAGAGATGTAGCCCTCACATCCAAATCATGCAGGAGAGTGCAGGCAGTCCTGTGCCACATGCCCCAAAGGTTTAGAGTGGCCCTGAACAAAGTCACCATGTCCTCCTGCACTTTTTCCACGTGCTCCCACCTTTTCCAGTTCTCCCCCACCACGTCCTCTGCTCCCTGCAGCAGGACCCTTTTCCCAATACCTCTTAAAAAGGGGTCCCGTCTTCCAGATGTTGGTGTTGCCCACGCAGCCCCGCGGTGGGTCTGTAATATTCTCCTTCTCAAACAAGTCGTGCACGGCCTGGGCCACCACGGCGACAGCGTCACTGATGTGCGCTGACTCGTTCTTGCCGTTGATGAGCTGCAAACCGATCACTCCTGCCGCGGCATAGGGGGATGCGGTCAGCATTCCTGGCATCACTGCCTGCGCCAGCGTCACTCCCCTGCCCAGCTCTTGGGACAGCGAGCACATGGCTACGGGCTGAGGGTCCCTCGGATGCAGTGGGAAGGTGCCTGAGCTTCAGGCAGGAGCAGGCAGGGGCAGCGGGGCCGGGCTGGCACCCTGACACCCCGAGCTCCATCCCCAGGGCCCTGCCCGAGCGACAGGCAGCTTGCAAAGCCGCAGTGACAGGGATTTGGGGCGCGGCAGCCCCGAGGTGGCCAAGGCTGGGTCCCCACGCAGGCGGAGCCGAGAGCAGAGCGCGGGACCCTCCGTTCGGGACCACCGCGGCACCGCGTTCCCGCAGCCCGAGGGGTCCCGGGGAGGGCAGGGGCCGCTCATCCCGGCTCCGCCGGGCTCCTCCGAGCCTGGCACGGGGCTCGGGGGGTGCCTACCGTCCGGGGCGTAGCGCAGGGCATTGCCCGAGATCTCCCGCTCCCCCACCAGCCACACGTAGCCCGACCCCGTCATGTTGAGCATGGCTGCCGATCTGTACACCGTGGCCGCGTCATCCTCGCTGCAACGACAGGAAGGGAACGGCCGTGGGGCTCCAGCTGCCGGGCGGCCCCGCTGTCAGACCCCGAGGATGCGGCAGGGCCACCGCAGGTGACTCCGACTGCTGGGCAGTGGCTAAATGCTCGATGCGATGGGACCCTTGCGCTCAGCTTCGCCTGATCCCAGAGCTCCCGGCGCTGCGGAGCACCGGCGCGCCCGCCCGCCGTGCTGAAGGCGTGAGGCCAGCAGGCTCCCCTCCTTCCCAGCTGCATGGGGAGCAGCGTCAGTAACCGCGGCAGCCCCGGCGGGGACTGGCAGCGCCCGGCCGGCAGCGCTCAGCACCCGCCGGCTGCCCGGGACAGGGGCTGCCTGTGGGGGCTTCCCCCGGGCTCCCTGCAAGGCTGTCAAACCCCAAATCCACACTGGCTCCGGCGCTGGGCAGCGTTGGGAGAGAGGAAATCAGAGCAGGGAGGGGAAGGGGCGGCACGGCCTCACCTGGCAGAGAGGATGATGACCCTGGCCTCCAGCTCCTTCGCCTCCAGCAGCAGCGCTGTCACATTTTTCGTCCCAGGGTCAAACTGAAGCACTTTCTCAGCCTGTGATGAGTGTGAGCAAAGCTGGTTAGTGAGTGAGCTCCAGGACTGATGGTGAGAGCCATGCTATCTAGAAAAGGGTCAAGAGAATTCATTAAACTGCACAAAAGTCTGCTAAATAAGATTTGTTATAGTTATTTTTTTTCTTTTTCTTTCCTTTCTTTCTTTTCTTTCTTTCTTTCCTTCCTTCCTTCCTTTCTCTTTTAAGGTTTTGGCTTTTTGGTTTTTTTATTTTTTTTTTTTTTTTTTGCACTGTGCATGCAAACTGAAGTCAATCAAGACCCAAAAAGAGGCGTGCATTGTACAGGAAAGAGAAAAAGGCTTTGAAATGCAATTGAAAACTCAAACGAGTGTTGTTTTTCAAAAACATGGGAAATGAAAAAAACATATTGCACAGGGTAAACCTTTGGGAATCAAAGTGAGCAACTTACACCAAGGAACTGTTTCCTTTGGGGAGGAAAGGGGGTTGGTTCAACTTGTCAAAAAAAAAAAAAAAAGAACTTGCAAGTTAATTACTAGTTCACATGCATGTTTCAAAAAGAAATCCTTCCAGGGTCAGCTGGCTAAGTTTCCATTCTCAAGTCCAAACCAAACTATCTCAACATAAAAACGTGCTACCAAGAAACATAGTCATGAAATTTTTTTCTTTCTTTTCTTTTCTTTTTTTTTTCTTTCTCTCTTTTTTTTTTTAATTTTTTTTTTTTTTCTGTTGGCTGTGGCTATTTTTCATTTGCTAGTTAGGTTGGTGGGCGGCGTGCATTTCCATGCATATATACCTTGGGTCCTCGCTTGTTGTCATAGGAAAGTTGGTCGAGGTTTTCATAGTTCCTTTTTTTACTCTGATGAATAATGTGCACAGAGAAAATATGTAGACACAGAAGAATATTATAAACAGTTGAAAATGACGTGTAGTAAAGCAATCCAACATCCACCTCCTCCTCCACTGTTTGCTAAAGGGTCTCTATAACGCTGGAGCTCGCAAAAACCACTATCAGGAGAGATTGTGCCTCAGCTCTCACAGGAGCATCACGGAGCAATCTGAGAGCAAAGCCTGAGTGTCACAGCTGGTGCGATGCAGTTGCATTTTCCCTTGAGGGACTGGGGGATTCTTCAGTAAGGAATTTTTATCTTAAGCTCAGAAACAATCTAAGGGCCTAAGTGGTGGGGGTTCCATGGAATTACTGTGGAAGTAAAGGACAAAATGTTGTGTATGGAAAGTGCTGGATAAAGGCAAACTGTTACAGTTAAGAGTATTAGCATTACTAGCATCACTATCAGCATTACAGTCCTGTCCACCCTCAGAGAGTCCACACAAAGTGAGGTGTCTCAGCTGAACCTCACCCCCTGAAAGGAGGGAGCAGCTTTCGGAGTTCTGTTGACATCCAAAAGAGAAAGATAAAGTTCTCTAGGTCCCGTGCTGGCTCAAAGCGTGGCAATATGAAGCAATGGTGAACATGGGATGGCATTGCAGCTTTTACCTGGTCCCTGGGAGCGCCCAGGGCACCTCATGGCTCTGCACATGTGTGGCCCTGGGAGGTGCAGCTACCTGAGACCAGGGTGCCCGTAAGCTGGCCCTAAGCGTGGCTAGTGGGGCTCACTGCTTGGTGGTCTCCATGCTGCTGACTGGAGCACGCCAGCAGGGCTTGGGACCGACCCCGGAGAGATCGGGCTGGGACAGAGATCCTGCTCCTCCCCAGCTCTGCTGCCTCAGCTGCTGGTGCTGCCTGGCCCCAGAGGAGCCCGGGGCAGGGCACCCACTGCTGGAGGCTTCCTCTCGAGCCGGCAGCATCCCACAGCTCCTGCTCAGAGCTCTGACCCTGCAGCAGCCTGCACAGGGCCCCGGGACCTTCCGGGAGCAGCCCCTGCGGCCTGGCCAGTAACAGCACCCTGATGGTGCCTTCAGGAGAGGGCTTGGCAGGTTTTGGTGGGACATGGTGTGACATCTTCTCCTTGACCCTGCCCCAGCTGAGCATCCCTGATCTGTGTACATGGGGTGTGGGACACAGCTCTACTCTCGCCTGCATTTTTCCAGCACCTGATGGCAGTGAATCCCTGCCAGGATCCCTTTGCACCCCCGGTGCACAGCGGTCTGTGCTCCCAGGCTGCTCCTCAGACAGACACATGGCTCTTCATCTTGTTTTCCAAACTAATTAGCTTGCCTTTTCCTCAGCATTCAGGCCAGTCTTTGGCAGGACATCTTGCCAGGTCTCCTTTCCTTGCAGCTGTGTGACCTTTCCTTTCTTCCCCTTGGACACAGCCTGACAGGTTCTTCATTGCTTAAAGAAATTGGGTCCTGGCAAGGAAGAGTATGTGAAGAGGCAAAATTTGTTTGGAGCCCAGGTCTGCCTTCATTTCTAATGACTCCCACAGCGAGGATTTCTGCAGTGGCTTCTTAAAGGCTTCTGCTGGGCCTGCAGTGAGCCCTGCAATAATAACTGCTACAAGGAGACCAGAGATGCAGCAGGACAGCAGGAATGTTCTCCAATCAGGCAACGCTGGTCACTTCTCCCCAGGCACTGTCAATGTAGCCAAAAACTTGGTCATCCATGCTGCAGCCACCAGCTGCAGGGGCTGTGATCTAAGCCTTGAAGAGGTCAAGATCAGGTCTCCTGCCTGCTCCCTCCCCAGGGCCCAGGCTGCCCTTGGAGAGGCTGGAGAGGGGCCCATGGTACAACTTCATGGCATGAAAAATGTCAGCACATCAGTGATCAGAAAAGGGATTGGAGAGAAGAGGTGGAGGAAGACAGGAAGGCCCCAAAGGGGTATCTGCCACCTGCAAGACCAGTCAGACCAGTCTGCCTGACCTTTTCCCGAAGGAAAAAGAAACAAGATCCAGTGGCACACCCCAAAGAGAAGATAAGGTGACATACTGGGACAGAGCAGGTACCCCAGGCTGGAGAGTGGCCCAAGCATCTGCAGCAGCCCACGGGCTGCCAGGGGACACCAAGACACGTGGTAGATGCAGTGCAAAATGGGGAAGGTCTGAGGACAGACCCTCTCTCCCCATCTTTCAAGCTCTCAAAGGCTTTCCTGCACAGTGGACAGGCTGAAGAAGAAATGCACCCTGTGCCTGGGAGCACCACATGGGGAAAATGGGAGTGGAGGCATGAGAGGGAACAGCAAAATGGGATGCACGGGAACTACAGGAAAACAGAAAGTGGAATTCAAAAGATGCAAGAAGAGGGATGAGAGACTGACAGTGGCTCTCCCTGTATGAAGGGCATTGTGCTGGGAAGAGGCTTTGGAGAAAAGCACTGTCCTGCTGTCACCCAGTGGGAAGCTGCCCTTGGAGGCAGGAGGATCCCTCTCTGGCTGGTGGAACATCAGTGCCTTGAGATAGCCTGGGATACAGCAAGGATGAAACTTCTTGAAAATCACCACCAAAATCAGGAGTCTGTTGGCCAGTGTGGCTTGTGGCAGCCTGCACGCCTGCAGCAGTTGTTCCTCAGGGAGGGGATGAAGAGCAGTCACAGGGTCCCATCTCTCAGCTAAGTCACCAATTCCAACCACAAGAAGCATCCACGGCCACATCTCAACAGCTGAGAGACTGCCAAAGGTCTAGCAGCTGCAGGTGGGGCTGGAAAGAGCAGGTTGGGGTCCCTGCCTGTGACCCAGGAGGGAATATCCCCGACTGGGTGCCTGCCCTGATGCTGCTGGAGACTTGGATGAACTCAGGCCCAGCCCATCCCGAGGGGACCTCGCCCTACCACACGAGAGAGGACATGCTGGGACTCCACCCCGTAGGACAGGAGGTGTTTCCTTGCCTTCCAGATTGCAGCCACATCTCCCTGTGCTCTCCTTCTCTGCTTGTCTTGAACACTTGTCCAGATCTTTCCCTCCACGCCGCAGGTCTGTGCTTTGTGCCCCCTCCTCGGGGCCCTGCCCTGCCTCCCTCTCTGCTCCCGCTGGCCCTGCCAGCAGGAGTGAGCTCCCGGCCCTGCCATGCATGGGGTGTCAGGAAAGCAGCGTTTGGCATGTGCTTCGATGGAGATGGGAACGGGCCGACAGCGCTACCGAGAGGATCAGCACAGCCCCGCTGCCCCTCCTAAGCACTGAGCTGAGCCCCGATGCTGGGTCTGCCTGGCCCCGGGGTGGCTGCAGTGGGGCAGCTGCTTCCCTAAACTGAGCGACTGGTCCTCTCCTTGGGTGGGAAACTCGGGCAAGGCATTTGCAGAGCTCCAGGTTATCCTTCCCTTCATTTTGTAGTTGATTTACATGTAGGAGATTTTGACCATGGCAAAGCAAGTGAAATGAATAAAGTACAAAGTTCTGTCAGGTACTAGTCAGACACTGTTGATGCTTTAAGCATGTTAGCCATGTTACAATGGAAAGAAAAGGTGTTTTACATACAGAAATCTACATACATACAACAGCCCAAGACTTCTAGTTTCGTTGTTGTTGCTTAAACAAAGCTACAAGACAATGTTCAGGAACTGACCTTGGACTCTTTCTCCTCCAGGAGGGTCTCCAGCTTCTTTTGTGCAGCACGACCCTCGTGGTCGTCGCTGACTATCAGAATGACGTGGTTCCAGTTGAAGACTCTCATCATCTCAAACCAGACATTGGCCTGGTGAGAGTAAGGTGGGACCGTGCGCAAAAAGGACAGGTGGATGCTCTGCAAGGAAGAACAAGAGCTCAGCACAGACTGTGGGCGTGTCAGCCACATTTGCAGGGACAGGGTTGGGATCACAAAGCCATTTTGGGATGCACGCCTTGAGCTAACCTCTGGGACCTGCATCCTTCCTTCTGGCTGGGAAGCAAACCCTGGATATGACTTTGCACCTCTCTGTGGTTAAACCAGAGCATGGCAAAGAGGGGTTTCTGCTTTGTGGCCCATAAATGCACAGAGAAGAAAAGCCTATCTAGCTATGAATGACCAGCAGTGTTCAGTGCAAATATAGCCTTGCCTCTTGACCTTTTAAATAATTACCAGACAACGGACATCAAAAAGCAAAAGAATTCCCTTCAGAAGGCAAGAGGCAGGTACAGGCAGTTGTGTGTTCGTCATTTGCCATGGCAGAAGTTCAGAAAGGCAGTTTTATAACATGGTCCCTGGCTGTTTCTAGGTCAGCCTGTTCTGCAGCAGCGGGCAGAGGAGGCAGCTCTGGACCCATGCCCCAGCAAACCTCTCTGGTTCGGTTAAAGACATTGTTATGGTTGGGTGATTGTGCAATAGTAATTCCAGCCTAATTAAGCACACTGCTCTTAGGGGAGCAATCAGAACAAAAGCTGGAGCTGACAGAGAGCTTTCAAACAAATGCAGCTTGTCCAAAAAGCCCTAGAGTCAAATATTAGGAAGTGAAAGTGCTCATGCTCAGCATGGACCCTACTTGACAGCCCAGCTCCATGCTGCAGGGAGGCAGAAGCCAGAACTGGAGAGGACAAAAATAAAGCACCATAATATTTCTATCTCTAAGGCTGAGATGGTTGTCTGGACCAAACAGAGATGCTTGTCCAGACCTGCTCATCCAGAGACCAGTCCCAGAATGGGTTAGAAATGTCCTGAATGTGCCAAAGCAATACACACTGGGAAGAAAAAGGAATCATGTTCCCCATGGACACACACAGGAGGAACAGACACACCAGATAAATCCTCTTCCTCACACTCCACTCAGTGATAATGACAAACCAGACCATGAAATGTGTAAAAAAGGCTGCAAACGCCCTGCTGTGCTCAAGGCTCCCTGCACAGGGTCAGGAGGTCCCTGCTCTGCCCCAGCCCAGCACCCGGGAACAGGGGAGCAGCAAAGCCACCACAGCCCTGGGAACATCTCCTGAACGTGAGGCACTGAGGAGAAGGGTGGACGTTTAACCAGAGGAGGAAACAAACCAGGAGAGCCCCAACAAGACTTTCAGAGTATGACAGACATTGCAGTTACAGGAAGAGCAGCTCACCCCACAAGATCAGCACTAACCCATGGGACCGGGAAAAAGCCCCATAGGGACAAACAATGGAAAGACAGCCATGGTGTTCACACTAACACAGTGTTCAAGATCTCTTTGAGGTCAGCAGAAGTGCCCAGGAATTTCCAGGTCCAGCTGCACAGCCTGGGCCAGGGGCACACCATCTGGGTCTAAGCATTTTTTATTTTCAACCCCTGAGCATTTTTAATTGCCTTAAGGAAATCCAGGGAAAGTGAAACTGGAAATTGGAAAAAAATCAGAAGTGAGAAAAGCTGAAGAAATTACAGAAAAAAAAAAATTAAAAAAAGAAATCAGAAAACCACAGGTTAAAACATCTATAAAAATTATTTCAATCCCTTTTTGAAATGGAAAAAATCTTTGAAATTTCCATATATTGCATCAAATTGCTTTCTAGCTTCCCAACCAGCTTGCAAAAATGGTGTTTAACCAATCATGGCTTTCTTAAGTATTGTAAATACATATCACTGGGTTCAGAGGAAAAAATTACTGCAAAATTGTTGGGGGGCAACTTGGTTTAACAGTCCAGGGAAATTTGCTTTCTGAGGTGGTGTCAAAAGGGTCATGGACAGACTCTGGTGGTATCTCAGCTCCTGGATCCCTGAACTGTGGTTTTCAAATAGGATAATGAAGAAAAATTCATATCAAGTGCTGAGCTGAGATCTCAGGATGAGCACTCATGGTCTGGCACAGCTTTTGAAGCACCTGGGACTCCTGAGCATCTTCACAAGGGCCAAAGATTGGCAGAAAAATGAACAGAACCCCAGAGGTTCAGATGGCCAGCTCGTGCTGTGCAGAGGCAGGTGAGAATCCAGCTTGGTGTGATTTGATACCCCACTCCCAGCACATGCAGTGACATCCCATAGGTCCTTGCCACACCCCTCTGAAGCTCAGCACAGAGCTCTGCTGGGCACAGGCATGTGGGCTGCACTGCAGAGCATGAGGGTGCAGGGATTTGTGCACCCTCATTAGCCCATTTTTTGGCAAGTAACTGTTAAAAAGGACCTGTGGTTTTTGGCACAGCCTCTGTGGGACAGCCAGCACAGAGCGTGGGCTCACTCAGCTGCACCAGCTGTGCCCCTGGTGTGTGCTCCAGGCATTTGAACTCGGGGCTCATCACTCCCCGCCTCGGATCAGGCACACAGCAAAAACTGCTCCTCATTGCAAATCCACACTGGCCTTGGGAGGTGCTTTGTAGGATCCTCACCCCTTGCTCTGCTCTGAGTGTGCCTGGTGCCCACCAGTGCTGGAGTGGGACCATGGCAATGGCTCACACCAACCCCGAACCTCCCTGCAGTCCAGCCACACCTCAGTGCTCAGCCCTGTGCTCCCCCACTTCATTCTAGTTCTGCAAAAGGGCAGCAAATACGGGCTGGCGTGAAATCCAGTGCCCAAGATCAGCAGGAACCCAGGGGGCTGGAAGCAAAAAGCACCAGAGTGAGCAGGGTTGGGAGGTTGGAGATATTTCCTGCGAGGTGGGCAGGCCCTGGCACAGGGTGCCCAGAGCAGCTGTGGCTGCCCCTGGATCCCTGGCAGTGCCCAAGGCCAGGCTGGATGGGGCTGGGAGCAGCCTGGGACAGTGGGAGGTGTCCCTGCCACGGCAGGGGTGGCACTGGATGGGCTTTAAGGTCACTTCTAACCCAAACCAGTCTGGGATTCTGTGATGATTCTGTGTGGGGTCAGGACTTGACAACTGCAAATATCTGATGCAAGCCCATACAAAGAGGAGCTGTTTGAGCAGATGATCCTGTGTGTGTGTAAAAGCACAGACTGTGCATGCACAGCTGTGAGCCTGCACCTGCAGAGCACGGGAGTGCATCCACCCCTGCAGGGAACCTGCCTGGTGCTGCAGTCCTGTGCAGCAGGCTCTGAGCTGGGGCACAGCACCGGGGCTGCCTTGGCATGAGGATTTTATCCACAGGGGAAAAGGCATGGCTGGGGCCAGCAGGCAGTGCCTGTGTGTCCCAGCAGGGCCTTGTGCAGGGTTTGTTACCTTCTGCTCTTCTGTCTGCCCAGGGGTTCACCCCAGTGCAGAGCCCACGGCTGGGGGAGGGATTTTTCCTACAGGCTGAAGGGAGCGATGTGCCTTTGCTTCATTACCTATGGCAGCCCCTCTTCTAGCAATGCACTCCCCAGCTGAGCTGCCTGGGGAATTTCAAAGAGATTGTCAGAGATCCCAATCTGTAAAGCTCCTGAAAATTTGGTAAAATTCACCAGCTGGGCATGAGAAAGAAATGTTGGCCAGTGTTTCCATGGAAGGGGCCTACCTACTGCCCCACATGACAGCTTTGCAGGTGGGAGGGAGCTGAGATAGCTCTGACATAGCTCAGACAGTGCAGGGAGGGATTCTGGGGGCAGAGGGATGGGGAGCTCAGACCAAAGTGCACTCTCTGCCTTTCCCTGCAGTGCACGGAGGAAGCGACGGGGCAGGGCCATTGTGGGGCAGTGGGGCTGTTCTGTCCTGCTCCCAGCTGGAGTCTGAGAGCCTGTGGGGATCTGCTGCCAGCTGGAGGCTCCATCAGGCCATCTCTCCACTACCCTGGCCTGCTCTTGCACATTCCAGGCTGCCCTGCTGAGGGCTGTGCTGCCCTCCTGAGGGTTCTCCTGCCCTCCTGAGTGGTTTTCTGCCCTCCTGAGTGGTTTCCTGCCCTGCTGAGGGCTGTGCCCTCCACTCTCAGGACAAACTTCTCTGTGCTGCACCAAGCAGTCTGTCCAGTCATCACTTGTGGGTGCCAGTGAAGGAGCACTGACCCTGATCTTGGTCAACAAGAGCCACTTTTGTCCCCACCTGCACCTTCCCACCCTGACTGACAGGGCTCCTGCTGAGCATTGACTGCCAATGAGACCAGTAATACAGCAGCAAACCCTTTTCAGTGAACAAGCCCTGTGAGGGCCTGGAATGGTTCCACTGAGAGCAGGAACCAGAGGGAAATCCATCCCCTGACTGGAGGCACAGACAGACCTCACTTAAGGACCCGGGCAAGGTGCTGGAACTGAGAAAACTCTCCAATTGCAGCATGTCTAAACTGCATTTTCCAACTCTTTCAGCAGCAGAGCAGGTCTCTTAATTTATCAATTTATCTCGCTGTTCCTCTGCTGCAATGATCTGCTGTGGGGTGGTGAGGGGCTCAGCACCCAGGGTGTTCTCCAGCCCCTCAGGTAGGAGAGGTCCCACATGGTGGTGTTGAGGAGCACAGACCTTCCTGAGCTGTGCATCCCCGGGGTCTGCTCTCACACTCAGGGTCAGCTCACATTTTTCACGGTGCCAGGATGTCATTGACATCTCATTTGTTCCAGCTGAGATGCAGAGCAGATATAAACACCCCCAGTGGCCTGTGGGGAACAAGAGCACTGAGGGAAAGTCAGAGGGAGATTTTTGCAATGCTCAACCCATGAGATCTCCCCAGAGAGCTCTCCATAGCCATGGACACCATGGTGATGGGAACCACTCTGCTGCCTTTACCTTGAGACTCCTTCTCTCCTCTCGTTCCCTGCTGACCTCACCCAGAGGTGATGGGATCCCAGAGACCCCTCCTGGCAGGCAGGACTCTGCTGGGTGCTGTGAAGGTCTCAGTGAAGGAACAGCTCATGACTTCATGAGATGTACAAGGAGGCCAAGCCAGAGTGCTCTGCCTGATAACAGCAATATTATTTCTAAAACAAATGGTTGGATACTGGAACAGTAAAACTCACTTCCCGTGGGTATCTTTGCTGAAAGACTGGTACAGCTCACAGACCACTGTGCTTGACTGGACATGCTCTGAGAGTATCAAAAGTTTCTGGGCAAACCTGTCCCTGCTAGAGGGCCCACACCTTTTCTCTCCTGGTAGCTTTGAGAGGACCAAAATCAACCCAACTTCAGCTTCCTGTGAGATTCAGCTAAAATTGTCTGATGCCTCCAAAACCAATTAGGGGCGTACATAAGAAGAGATCCTACAAGCTTGTTTCCATAGAAACTAAGCTGAAAGATATAATTTCCTGAATTAAAACAAAAAGTAAAGCAAGCTGATCTCTGGAAACCAAAAAAGGAAGAGCAGAAAATCCCTGTCACAAGCCAGCCTGTCCTGCATAAGGTGTGCAGAACCTTCCACTGTCCTATCCCACAGCTCCACACCCCTCTTACCCCCACTCCACTCTCACCTTTGCTGTCCCGTCCACTGTCTAAACATCCTTTGTTCCTCTACTCAGTCCCTGCCTTTGCCACATCTCCTGCCTGCAGCTCCCTGTTCTTCAGAGAGCTCCAAGCCTTGGTGGGCAGGAGGCTGAGCATGATGCCAGCCAGGCAGGAGGGGTGTTGGGGTGGGCAGCCTGGGCTCCCTGCCCAGCCTCTGCCAGGCAAGTGTACCCCACAGCCCCAAACCTGCTCAACACCCCAAATATTCCATGGGGAGCATCTCCCTGCCGGCACACTGAGTCACCACTGTGGCCATGGGTCTCTCCTCCAGCCCTGAAGTGAGCCAGGTGGGGGTTATGAGGCTGCTCTGCAGAAAACACGTTTTAAAAAGGCAGAAGGAGAGGACAGGGTCAGCCCCTGGGGGTGAGCACTCCAGGCCAGCACAAGGCTGGACAGCACAGGTGGGCAGGGCAGCTTTACTGGGCACAGCCCTGCAGAGGTGGAGCAGAGAGGAGGTGCAGGGTCCCCTCTCACTGCCATGGTGGGCCCTGTGACAAGGATCCTCTCAGTGACATTCCTGTCAGACCTATCTCCTCCCCAGAGCAGCAAGAAGCAAATCCCCTCTGAACAATCCCTGCCTGCTCTGCCAGCTCTGCTGCCATCCCTTTCCATCTCACCATGCATGGTGGGACCCTGCCAGGGTGTGCAGGTCCCCAGCCCTGCCAGCCACCATCACCATCACTGCCATGGTCCTGGCTTGCTGACCACCCTGCCATGGCTTCCCTTGTGGGAGATGCCAAAATCTGCTGCTGCTCCAGCCAGGCAGTGCTGCTGGTGCCTCTCTGGGAGCTTCTGCTCCTCCTCCTGAAATTTGACTTTATTTACCATGTAGGTGGAGTGACTATTTTTGCACTGAACATTTACATTTGTGAATATTCACATTTTCCAAGCAAAGGCTGATTCGTGCTTCGAAGCAGGCTCGATCTCACCCACTGAGCTCGTGTGCCTGGATGAAATCCTGCAGTGGCATTTGGAAGGCCTGGCTCTGCTCAGCTCCTCCTTTTGCCTTTCCTAAAGCATTAGGTGTTTGCCAAAAGCGCTGTGAGCTGAGGGCCAGGGCAGCACCTCATTGCCCAAGCACTGCCTGCACATGGCAGGACCTCACCAGCCTGGAAGTCTCCGAGTTCCCACAGGGACAGCTGAGACACTGGAATCTGAACCTCTGTCTTGAATGCTGGCCAGACTGAATGTCATGTGAAGCCTCAGGATATTCTGTTATTTCCCTAGCAATATCCTGCAAACCCAGAGAAGTGAATGCAATCAAACAACTCCCAGCCCCAGAGAGTTCCTGCCCAATGTATGGGCTCTAGCAGGATCCTCTGCCCCTCCCAGGCCCCCAGAGCCCCCAGGACCCCCTGGCTGTCAGCAGTGAACAGGGCAGTGAGCAGGGCAGGAGCCAGCTCGTGCCTTTGCCGTGGCTGGAGAGCAGCGAGCCCGGCAGCCTGGCAGAGCAGTGCTGCAGAAATCATCTGGCACAATATAGGTCAGCACTGGCAGCTGCAAAAAAATTATGTACCCTGGAATGCAGGGGAGAGAGAGAGAGAGAGAGAGAGAGAGAGAGAGAGGGAGCTGTATGGTGGGCTGGAGAGGGTGGACGGACAGACACAGAGAGAGTGCAGACATCATGAACCCTCCTGACAGGCACTCCTGATTTACAGCACATGTATGAGGTACCAGAGCAGAAACATGCATCAGTTACCTTATCAGAATATATAGACATGCGTGTTGTCAGACCAATGACAGGGATCCTGTAGAAGCCAGCTGTGTATGATACAGGTGTTGGTGTTAGGTGATCGTTGGGAGCAGGAGGGTGACTAACTAATATTGCATAGACCTGTAGGACAGGATACATGACACAAACATTATTTCACAGGAGCGCAACGGCCATCCAGCGTGATTTTTCCCCTTTTCTGCAATGCTAAAGAGCCCCATGTTAACATGATAATGGCACTGCAATTGCTTGGAATGGGGAAGCAAGGGCTGTGCTGAGAGCCAGGGGTGCTGTGCCACGGCTGGATGTGATGGCTCTGCTCAGGGTTGTGTCCTAATGTAATGCAATGCCCAGCCGCTGCGCTCGCTAAACTAATAACTTCCGTGGATTACAGATTAAAGGGAAGCATCTCCCTTCCAGTCACACTGTGTAATGCGATTTCTTTAACCACACATTTAATATTCGGTTGTAATTCCCCTCTGAGGACTATTACGAACAAAGTGGTCAGCTGGGACTGTGGCGGGAGCGGGAGCGCGGAGCCAGGGAGCGAAATCAGCCATCTGGCCTTGGGCACACGGGAATGGCAGAGCGCGGAGGGCGGGGGCAGCAGCCGGGATCTGCCCTCGGCCAAGGATCCGGGCTATACCAAAATGGGGAAGGAGGTTCCCGGCAAAATTCTGCTGTTAGGGCAGAGCTGGGATTTTGGTCTCCAGCAGGAACCTACTTTGTGTCAAAGGGAGAAGAAGGAGCTGGGTACTCCCTGGGGATCCTTTATTACACCAATGCCCTTTTGCAGCACAAGGAATGTCCCCAGCTGGTGACAGGTCTCCAGCTAGGGCGAATCAGTGCAAGGACTTTGATGTCTGGAGGAAATAACTCTTCCTTCTCCAAGCATCTGCGCAGCGCCAGGGGGGGAGGGACAGATTGCCAAGGCAGGAGAGGAGGATGAAGCCTGATTTGGAAAGGACCCCTGGGGTCTGGGGGGAAGAGGGGCGATCCTGCTTGGCTTTGGGAGGGAGTAAATTGAGGGTGCAGAGGGAGCTGGGGGAGGGGCTGGAGACCCTACGTGGGAGTAGGGAGAAATTGCTGGAGAAGAGGTTGGGAAAGTCCTGGGGATGCAGAGGAGGAGCTGCCCGGGGCAGGGGTGCCTGGTGCTGACACGGGGGTGAGGACCTGCGCCCAGCGGGGCGGGGCAGGGCCCTGGGGCAGGAGCAGGCTCGGGGGCAGCGGCGGGGCCGTGGGGGGCTCGGGCGGTGCTGTGGCGCACGGCAGGAGCCATTTTGCGTGCGCGGACTGCCAGCCCCTCCTGAGCCTCGCAGCCCCCGCTCGGGCACGGCGCCAGCGAGCGGGGAGGGAGCGGGGCGGAGCGGCCGGACAGCCCCCGGCACAGGGGGGCACCCCGAGCCCAGCCCGCGGCCCCTGCGCGCCCCGGCTGCGCTGCCTCCCGCGGGCTCTGCGCGGCCGCGGGCATCCATGGGCCGGCAGCGCGGAACGGAGACCGGCTCAGTGCGGGACCCGCCGAGCCTCCCCTGCTGCCAGGGGACAGCGCGGGTCGGCGACAGCCCGCCTGCCCGTCCTGGCCACCAGCCCAGGGATGTCCCCAGCCGTCCTGCACCTCCACCGCGGGCAGCTGAGCTGTGAAGGCGTCGGCTCTGCCGCACGCGGCCCCTGCAGCCCCCTGCCCCCGCTGGCCGTGTGTGCCCGGCTGCGCACCCGCATTTCCCTGCGCGCTGGGCGGTGAGGCTCCGTGCCGGGGCCGTTCATGCAATTCGGGCGCGTTTGCATCCGCGCGGACCTTCCGCGTGTGCGGGGTGTGCTGGAGGACGGGCTGGGTCTGTTCCTGCCTGCCTGTCCCCCGACGGCCCCGACTGACGGCCTGCGGGTGGTCAGCCGAGCTCTGCACCCCGGGCATGCGCAGGGCAGGTGGAGAGGCCAGGCCACGGGCTGCCCGGGGCACCCCAGGCTGCACCCACCAGCACTGAGGGTTCGGGCTGCACCCTCAGGTGCGCTGAGAGTGACCCGTGGCCACAGGAGGGATCATTCTGTGCTCATGTGCATAGTCATACACAGCACACAGTCTGTGTCCGTGTGTGCCCTGTGTCTGTGTGTCCGTGTGTCCGTGCAGGTGTGCCTGTGTGTCTGCACCCCCAGCCGTGTGTGCCCGTGTCTCGGGTGTGCGTGTGGCAGTGGGTGTGCCAGGTCTCTGCATGCAGATATGTGTATCCATGTGTCACAGCAGCTGTGCATGCTGGCATGAGTGCAGATGTGTTGTGTGTGAGCCCATGTTTGCACAGCAGTGTGTGTGCATGGAGTGTGTCTGTGTGCACATGGAGTGTGTGTGTATGGAATGTGTGTGCACATAGAGTGTGTGTGCACATGGAGTGTGTGTGCACACAAAGTGCAGCCCGTGGGCATTCCCACATGTGTGTGAGTGCACAGTCTGTGTGCACACACGTTGTTCCCCATGCCCACGTGTCCCCCCAGTTTGGGGATGCCCATGTGTGCTCACACTTAGCTCTGTGTGTGCCCGTTGTGCCTGTGTGTGGTGTAGGTGTACGTGCATATTTCTGTGCATGCACAGCCTTGGGTGCACATCTATGTGCATAACTCAGGGCATGGGGGCCTGTGTGTGACCAGGGGCTGTGTGTGCAAATCTGTGTTTGCCCAGGGGCTGTGTGTGTGAGCCTCTGTGTGCCCTGGTATGTGTGAATCTGTGCATGCTTGGGATTCGTGTGTGAATCTGTGTGTGCCCAGGGGCTTCATATGTGAATTTCTGTGCTCCCAGGGGCTCTGTGTGTGCATCTGTGTGTGCCTGAGCTTCATGTGTGAGCCTGTGTGTGCCCAGGGGCTGTGTCTGTGTTAGTTTATATGGGCTCAGGCTTTGTGTGTGAGCCCGTGTATGCCCGGGGGCGTGTGATGCCCATGTGCACCCTGGGGTGTGTGTGTGAGCCCATGTGTGACCCGGGTGGGTGTTGCAGGTGGCCATGCGTGCCCCGGGCA
>QUSF01000027.1:8186233-8198423 GCA_003676055.1 Chloebia gouldiae | reverse complement strand
CGCAGCGCCCGCCCCGCGCCCGCCCCCGGGACCCCCGCCCGCCCCGGGCGCTGCGGCAGAGCCCCGCTCCCTCCCGCGGGGTCTGCGGGGTGCCGCGGGCTCGGTGGCACCGCTCGCAGGGCGCGGGTCCCGCCGTCCCCGTGCCGGGGTGCGGGTGCGTCCCGCACCTCCTGCGAGAGTCGCTCGTGCGGGAGGTGCACCGCTGGTGCGGGGCTGAGCTCTGAGGGTCCCGCTCCGCCCTTTTCACCTGCAGTGCCCTTCGGGATCTGGGCATTCCCGGTGCCCTGAAGGCACGGACACAGCAGGCATTCACTAAACCAGGGACTGGGGATAAAACACGGTGCATGGGTTTGTTCTCCACATCAATATTCCCAGTTATGCAGCACCTCTGCACACTTCCGCAGCTCTGCCTGGGGACGGCTGTGTGTGACATGGACTCTGTCACGGTCTGTGTGCACTCCAGTGCTGGGAATCCTTCCTTGATCAGCACAGCTCCTGGGCAGAGATGTTCAGTAGACGCTCAGCCTGGTTCCTTGGCTTCACTCTGTCCCTCCAGACAGAGCCACCACTCTTCCAGACATTAGCTCACAGGGCAACCAGCCATTTTCCTCCATTAAATTCACCAAATTACTCTGGGATATGACCTTATGATTTCTCTGCTGAGGAGATTTCTTGGGGTTCTCATCATCTACCTGTTGTTGGGCTACCATTAGCCTCCCTTAAGGAAATGCAGGCACAGCAGCCAGTGGCCAACATCTGGAGGGCAGTCCAGCTCCATGTCAGAAAGAGATTGAGTTTCACTCTTGGACTGTGTCTGTCCCGTTCCAGGGCCAGAGGGGTGAGGTGGCCAGAGCAGCACATTGCTCCCCAGACCTGCCGCTTCAGCCTTTTTGGAGAAAAACAACGGGGTTTCAGGTAGTGGAGAGGGTGTTGCTTTGTCACTGCATGGGACAAACACCACAGCCAGCCCAGGCAGGGAATAGACCGAGCAGTGCAGAACCAAAACCACCTGGGATATTTTTACACCGCCATTTCTGGGGTGCTGCTGCAGCCCACCTCTCTCCTTCCTTTGCAACGTGAGTTGAAGCAGAATATTTTCCCCCAACGCAAATTTTCTCACTGGCATCTCTGAAGTGCGAGTTGCCATGGAAACCATTTTGCCTGTGTCCCACATTGCCCACATGCACTCAGAAGGAGCTGCAGGAGCAAAATGGCCGTTGTGTAACGCTGCAGGGATCAGCGTGCCCGGGCTCGGGGGCTCTGCAGCCTCTTCCAGTCGTGAGACCCTCTCAGGAAGCCGCAGACCACTGCTTGGGGAAGCAATGAAACCCATGGAGGTCGTGATGTGCTCCGTGAGAGAATGAAAGGGCCCACCTCGCCTTAACTCTTGCAGTGCTTGGCGTGGAGCTCCACGCCAACCCTGCTGTGCTCTTGGAAAAGACTTCCAGGAAAGCTTAACCCTTTTCAGTGTCACCATGTCATTCCCACCCCCCCACTCATGGAGCTGAGGGCCTTGCTGGATTCACACGAGGTGGGTTTGTCTTGAAGGGACAAAGGGTGAAAGCCAAAGAGGGTTGCATCTCTACCCTCAGTCTGCGCAGAGCTGACTTCATTCCTTCCTCTGCCTACCAGGTGCACCTGCAGTAGGTTGTGTGGGAAGAAACTGCTCTGGAGTGGGCTGTACAGACCTGGATCCTGGTGGGTGTGATGGCAATAGAATAACAAAGTGAAGACCTGGCCACAGCAGGTGGCTTGGCAGAGAAGACAAAGGAAAAAGGCATGCTTTGAAACGTTATTTGGAGTGCAAGAGCTCTTTCCCTCTCGTTACCTGGAGCTCCCTGGAGGATGAGGGAGTGCAGCTATTGAGTCCCTCCTGTGCTGCCCAGGAGTGTGGGATGACCATGCTTAGGATGGAGCCTACCATGCTGGCAGGCTTTTCCCTCTGTGCCTCTATTTTTTGTCTCCAGAGGCTCCTGTTTTTGGCACAGTTGTGGAGATCTGAAAAACGCCTGCTTCTCTCTCCGGTCATGCCCCCCATCGGTGTAGTGCTGGCAGCAGGAGCAGCCCGAATGACAGTGCCCCACAGCCAGGCTCAGCCAGCACAGACGTTGTCACCACACGAGTCTCCCCCTCGCTGTGTCCTCAGGCTCTTTGATCCTCTGAAGGCAGAGGAGGTGCAGGGCTTTCCCAGGCAGGAGCTGTACGTGGGGAGCACAGCCACATCCCCCAGCTGATCCTGGCAGCCAGGGATGCTCTCTGCTTTCCCTGTCGCTGCCTCCTGGCATGTCGTGGCCAACTCCTTGGCCATGACTGAGGGCAAGAGCTGACCTGGCTTGCCTGTTAGCAATTAGTGCAGCATGATCCTGCTCTTCATGCGGCACCTCCTGGATGCAGGGTGTTGGACACGAGCATAGGAGGGGTGTGGGTGAGGTATCCCCTCACCAGTGATTGCTGTAACTCCTCCCAAGGCCAGAGTAACCCAGTGTAAAACCTGGAGACCTCAGAGGAGCAGCACTGAACCCAGCTGGAGACTTCCCCTGCCTCAGGGTAAGACATCAGTCCTAGTGGTAGAAAAGGCAATAGAGAATTTCATAGAAGACAAAATTAAGTACTAGGAATATGCAATTTGTGCCACTCCTTGTGGAGCTACCAAACAATTCTTCTTTTGAGAAAGCTGAAATGGAATTGAGAGCAGTAACTGCAACACAGGCTGTGGAAATGCTTCCTGTGTGCAGCTGCAAGGTTAATCTGAGGTGTAAAATGGAGAAAAGCACATCCAGAGTGCCCATGGCAAGGCTCCAAGGCCTGGTACTGAGGAGATGCCATGGGACGTGGGTGTTCCTACAGGGATGAAAGGATTTGCAATGCAGTTGCCACTTCAGTATTCCTGCTTTTGCTCTGGAAGCAATCACTGGTGATAAAATCTGTGAGACAGCAAATAATGATGTCAGATCACTTGGGTTCTTTGATAAGCACAGAACTGGAATGTATTTTAGGACAGCCAGTGTAGAGCCATGAAAAGAGAAGCAAGTATTGCTGGTCCTGCTCTTTGGACATGACTGCAGATCCAGTGGAGACACTGACGGTATGTGTGGTCTCTAATGCTGACCTGGGGGTCAGAGATCATGAATTTCCAATCAAAAAGGTGGCACTGTCGTCCTTGGATTCACCTTGAGGAGTCAGAGCAGCAGCTGGCAATGACTTGAGCCTCTGCAGGAAGGACTGGGGAACCCTGCACAGGAAGGCTGCCTGCAGATCTGGGGGTCAATTCTTTACAAAGAGGCTGAAAAAAAAGAGAAACTATCCTTCAGAATATTTGGAGGAAAAACTCCCCATGAGCTGCTCCAGCAGAGGGGAGCGTGGATGCAGTTGGAGCGTGCTGCCTTCCAGGACAGGGACAGAGAACAGCACCAAACCCCAGCCTGAGCTCCAGGCAAGGACAGGGGACAAGGGCGGGTGCAGGGCCCCAGCAGCTCCTCACAACCCTCCTGGAGGCTGGCACATTGTGTCCTCACTGCCACTGCTCTGGGGACTGTGGTTTGTGTGCACAGCTGGGACACAGCAGGACGTCCTTGTCACGGGCTCAGCCACCCAGACAGGCAGGGACTGGAGTCTGCAGGGGAAGGTGCCCAAGGGCTCTGTTCCTGTGGTTCCTGTGGTGGGGGAGCTGCAAGGAGCAATGGGGTGGAAACCAAGGTGGGAGTGTCTGAGCAGCCCCTTGGTTGCTTTTGTGTGTTCAAGCCCTGTCTCCCATTATTTTCCAGGCAACATCCAGGAAGGACTGCAGTCCCTAAGTTCCTGTGCACTTCCTGAATGCTTTCCCAGCTGAGAGGGACTGAGCCAGCCTACTCTGCAGTTCAGAAGTGGTTGTTGGAGTCCCCAGGCAGCACAGCTCCCTGCTCTAGGTATCCATGGGCATCCATGTAGCCTTTACCCAGCTCTCCCTACAGGAACGAGCTCCAGGACCCCAGGGCCTTTGCCAGCATCCTGAGCAGAGTGTTTGGCACATCTGGAATCCCTGCTGCCACAGAAAGGAGCTGCAGCATCACCCTCCAGCAGGTGGTGAGAATGGAGGGGTCTCTCCCCCTGTATCACCCATGTGCAGAGACATTCCCAGCATCCAGCAGAGCTCTGCCTTCACCCAGCTGGGCACACACAGGGACAGGGAGTTCAATCGACAGGCAAGCAGTCAGTCTGGAGCACCGAGGTGCTCCTGGGCAGGCAGGGGGATATTGGGGGAGAGGTAAGAGGATGGGACATGGAACATCAATGGCTGGAGGCAGAGATGGTGAGAAACCCCAAACCACCTCCTGTGCAACCAGAGGGAACTGAATGTGCAGAAACACAGTCAGATGTGCAGTAGGAGGGGTGGGAAGTTCAACTGCGAACATTTTCTGAGGGAAAACCAGGATTTGCATGTTTGAAATGCACTGTAGGGAAAATTTCATTTTGATAACATTCCAATTTTCTGCTGGAAAACCAGCCAGAAGCTGGACTTCAGCTTTCTGCACATCGTGTCCCAGGAGATTGGACAGTTTGTCCTTAGGGACTTCCAGTCCCCTGGAACTGTCACACAGCAGGGGCTGGAAAGCGCCTCAGAGAGACTGGTCACTGCTTGGGGATTTCCTGCCCTCCTTCACCTCAGAGCAGGCTGGAGCCTGGGCCAGGTGATGTGGTGATGGAGATGGAGCATCATCACCATGGTGGGGGCCACCAGCCCACTGCAGCCCTTGGTGCCCCCCACCACGCTCAGCCTGGGTGTCCCCAGGAAAGCTCCCCAGTGGGATGGGGCTGCCTGTCCTCCCACAGCAGGGCTGACACCAGGAATGGCACCCTCCCTCTCTAGGGACTCTCTGGGAACCCTGGGACACAGCAACAATCTCCATCCTGTCCACTGCAAGGAGTGGTGGTTGGTGCCTGTGCAGCACCTGCTCAAGCAGAAACCTCCCATTTGGAGGGGCTGGAGGGACCAAACTCCTTGGAAAGGGGCCACGGGAGGTTCTCCAGGTGCCTGTCTGGCCCCAGCAGAGCCCAGGTGGTGACAGGCACCACTGTTGGGCAGAAGTGCCACGGCTGTGCCCTGTCAAGAGGAGAGTAAGATCTCTGGGCATTTCCAACCTCTTGGAGCTGCAGTGAGGCTGAAACAGGGAAGGAAAAAGGGGTCAATGACAAATGAGGTGCTCTGGAACATGCAATCCTTCCAGAGACAAAACCAGGACATAGCTTTCACAGTGATGGGTGCAGAAACACGCAAGAGTTCCCATGCCTGAAACCCACCCCCAGGAGGAGGCAGCAGACATCTCCTTTGGCTGCGTGCCCCAGCCTCCTGTGCCCTTGCAGGAGCCACCACGGTGCCCAGAGCACTCCTGATGTCCCTGCCCCGCCCTGCCCCAGCTACACCTGGCTCTGTCCCCTTGCAGGGGGTGATGCCTGGGGCATCTCAGTGCTCAGCACCTCATCCTGCTGCTGGGAGCTGCTCCTGTCTTTGCAAAGCTTCTGGAGCTCCAGGGGCTCTCCAGTCTGTGCAGCTCCCCGGGAATACTCCTGACCTTAGGAGGACATGAAACTGAGAGTGGCTTTCCCATCTACCAGATGAGGCTTTCAAAGACACCAAACATGATAAATGAGATGTGCACAGCCTTGGAGGAGCTGAGCAAGAGAGTCCAAGCCCAGGCTGGCCCAGTGGTGACAATGTGGCATTTAGGGGCAGGAGCTGGGCACCAAACTCGGTGCTGCACTGGATGCTCTCACCCCAGCAGGGGGGAGCCTGGTTGGGCTCCAGCACCACCAGAACAGATCAGTGGTGGGTGATGGCTCAAAACCACCCAAAACACGGGAATATGGTGACAAACCTGCCCCTAGAGAGCCGTGCCCTCCTGTCCTGTGTGATTGATGTTTGATAGGAGATCAAAACCTCATTGCTGAGGACAAAAAGAAAGATTGATTACACAAGGTCTATTATGAAACCAGCCTAAAAAAAACCATGATGAGGCAGCACTGGTTTTGGAAAAAACACTGCTTTAATCTCATCTCCTTCCCTGAAGGTTCCTGCAATGTGCTTACAAGTCAGCACTTGTGGAAAGCACAGGGGGCTTCCTAGAAAGGCAAACTCACAGGTGGGGCTGCCTGGTGTAAAGTGCTATGGGACCAGGGAATCAGAATCCCCTCAGCTGGGAGGGACCTACAAGGACCAGAGAGTCCAGCCCCTTGTCCCTGCCCAGACCCCCCAAAATCCCACCCTGGGCATCCCTGGCAGCGCTGCCCAAAGGCTCCTGGAGCTCTGGCAGCCTCGGGGCCGTGCCCATTCCCTGGGGAGCCTGGGCAGTGCCAGCACCTCTGGGGGAAGAACCTTTCCTGCTCTCCAGCCTGAGCTGCCCTGGCCCAGCTCCAGCCGTTCCCTGGCTCCTGTCCCTGTCCCAGAGCAGAGCTGGAGCTGCCCCTGCCCTGCCCCTTGTGAGGATGATGAAGACCCCAGTGAGGTCTGATCTCAGTCTCCCCTTCTCCTTGGCTGAACAAATCAAGTGACCTCAGCCACTCCTCCCTCATCAGGCTTCTCTTCCTGCCCCTTCCCCACCCTCAAGGCCCTCCTTTGGATGCTCTCTCTAGCTTAATGTCCTTTTCATATTGTTGTCTGCTTCATCCTCCTCGTTCATCCTGGGAATTGCTCTTCACTTCCCATTTCAATCCCCCAGGTCAAGTCCCTGCTCTGATCTAATGCAGAGATGTGCTGGAAAATCCCAGACATTTTAAGGATTTCTAATATCAGCGAAACACATTTTTCCTTTACTTGTTTTTCTATAGCTTCAAAATGTTTTCAACATTTGAAATGAAGGTGAGTCCTCTCTGCCACGACCACTGCTGCTGTGTGTGTTTGACCTGGAGCATTCCAGCCTCAGGGGTTCAGTTCTGTGATCTCAGAAACGTTTTGCAGCTGGGGGTTTGTGCCCTGCAAGGTGATGGGCACGTATCACCACAGGCACCATCCCCAGCTCCAGAGAGATGCTTTTGTGCTGCTGAGGTTGCCTTGTGCTTCTCTAAAGACTCTCAGTATCTCTCAAAAATAGACACAGAGAGAACCTGCAGGAGCCACAGTTACCTCACCAACACCTCGTTGTGCTCAGTTTACAGAATTTACAGAAACATTTATGTCCCAGCTTCCTCCTTTCATGTTTCCCAGCTGCCTTGGGACGGTCCCCTGCAGGTCATTGCCCAGCACCCCTGGAAAGTTTGGAATGAGAAGGAAATCTCTGCATTGCACTTGATTTTTTTCTGCTTGCCTGGGATGAGCTTCACCCCAGCACTCCCTATCCTGGGGCCACCCCAGGGAGCAGGGGCACGCAGGGCAGAGCCACATCCCTGCGTGTCTGGGCAGGTCCTGCCTTGTTTAGCAAGGTCCTGGTGCTCCTGTCACCACCAGCCTCGGGTACCCTCAGCAGCCTGTCCTGGCACGTTACACCCACCTGTGTCTGCCTCTGTGTCAGCCCCAGGGCTGCTGGGCAGCCTGCACACACCAGGGGCTCTCTGAGCCCTGTTCCCTGCCCCAGCCCAGCTCTAGGGAGGCAGAGGTGTCCACAGACCCCACCAGTCATGCCCTAAATAGCCTTTGATGCTTCCCTGCTGCTGGGGGAGTGCTTCACCAGGGGATGCAGCCCTGTGGGTCCCACCAGGGAGGCTGAGGGTGCCCTGGCCCTCCTGCTTGCCCCTGTAAATGTACAAGAGGTGTGCAAGATATTTTGAACATCCCAGGAGAAAGATGATGAAGATATCTCAGGAAAATGGCAGAAGAAAAAGGGTGAGTGCTCATAAAGACTCTGGTAACCAATTCTTGGACTCCATGCCGTGGAAGCTGCTGCTGCTGCTGGGTTTATGCAGCAACGCCTGAGGGCTCCTCTTGTCTCCCATTAGTTCTTGTGTCTTCCCTCCTGCCTGACTGAGCTCTGCCCACTCATAAATTCCACTACACTTGGAAAAGGGGTCAGAGATGAGCTTAAAAGGAAAGTGTTAGACTGGGACACAGCCTGGCCAGCAATGGATGGGTGAAGTCACCTCCTGAATATCAGCACTTCAGGTCTGCTCTGCTTGTGCCACTCCTGGATTCTGCCCCCCACCCCTTGTGTCCCCTCTCTGCTCCCTGCAGGGTGAGGGGGTCACTGTCACCACGCCTTGCAGGGACCAGGTGTGAAGGTCAAATGGGACGTGGCTCTGAGCAACCGGATTCAGCTGAAGATGCTCCTGCTCATGGCAGGAGGGTTGGACTAGACAGGCTTTAAAACTCCTTCCCAACAGCAACTATTTTGGGATTCTGTGGTTTTCTGCTGTTCCCAATTACATTCCTAATTATTCTGAAGGAGGGCTATTAAACCTGAAAGCTCATCCACTTTTTCCAGCAGGAACAGCTCATGTAATAGAAATTATTATTGTTCTTCATGGGCCTTGCTTTTTTATCCCCTCAGATCATGCCTACAAAAGCATTAATGCTAATTATTCCTAACATGCACTTGTCTGGTGGAACAGGGAGCAGATGCAGCCACAGAGCAAGTGGAAGAAGGCTCAGATCTCATTCCAAGCACCAATTACCAGCCAGGGCTCTCCTGTGGGCCTGGGCCATGTGCAGACCCTGCTGTGGGTGACAGTCAGACTGACAGACACTCAGAGGTTTGCAGGGCTCCTTCTGCAGGGGTTCACAGACTCTGTTCCCACAAGTGCCCAGGACGGTCCTGTGGCCCTGGGGCTCTTTAAGTCCCCTGTGCTTTACTCACTACCATTGCTACCTGTTTTCCATAAAAGAAATAAACTAATTAAATTGGGAAATTATAAATAAAAATTAAAATTAAAAAAAAGCTGTGGCTGTTAGTGCTCTGATACACACTTGCAACATTTCTCAGTATATCCCGGGGCAGAATATTGTCCTCCCAAGTGGAGAGACATCAGATATGATGCACAAGCCAGAGGAAAGGCCGGCCTGTCCTCTGGCTCTGGTGGCTCTAGGGTGCAAAGGCAGGAGGCAAAAGCAGCACTCAGGAGTCCTGGATGAGTTTTTTTGGGCAGCCCAGCAAGGGTTTGGCCACAGGCACAGCTTCCAATCTTCAAGGCAGAAGAGCTCCAGGTTCATTTATGAAGAGAAGCTCTAGAGGTGGGAGTAAAATCATCTGAAACTGGCAGGGCTGCTCATGGGACACATGGCTGAGACCCCCAGGGCTCCCAGGGCTCTGTTCTGACCTATCCAGGGCTGCTCCTCTGTGTTTCCACTGCTCCTGCTGCGCCCACATCTCCCACATGCAGAAACACTTCCCCTGCCTTGCCCCTTTTGTCCTGAAACTCAGCTCAGGTGCAGAGGTGGGTCAGAGACAGAAGAACATGCTGATGCTTCAGAGTGAGCCCCTGTCACCTGGGGCAGGGGAAGGTGATCCTGGTGCCTCCACTGCTGCCTGCAGGTGTGGGAGAGCCTTCCAGAAAGGCTGGGGGACACCAGTGCCAGAGCTCTGGGAAAGGAGGGATCTCCAGGCACTGGGGTACAACAGCTCATTTCTGAAATAATCCTTCCTAGGCCTGAAGGCTGGGAAGGTTTCCAGGGGTTTTTTCTCTTGGCCCAGACCACTCCAATCAAGGGAAGTGGTTTTGGGAGGGAGAGCTCACATGATGTTACTTGTCACCAGGGTGGCTGCCTGAAAATGAGTGCTGAGCTCAGCTCCCAGAGTTTGGTGTCCCCCATTTCTCACTGTCTGAGCTGCAAGTGACAGCAGCCACTGCAGCAATCAGAGCTCACAAGGAATGAGCTCTGAATGCCAGTGTGCATCACCTGAAGTGTGGAAGGGATGACCTGGCCTTTGCCTCAGTGGCCACAGCTGTGAGCAGCCCCCAGGAGCTCCTGTGCACCTTGGCACGGTGCCTCAGGAGGAGTGTTGGTTGAGGGAAGGCTGTGGCAGCCATCCAGATGTGGAATTGTGGGATTCCTTAAAATTAGAGGGTTTTGGGCACGTTGCAAAAGGCAGGCCTCAGAGACAGCAGGATGGTGATCAGAGCTAAGCAGTAGCCATAAGATTTGTCAGCAGAAAAATTATACAAGTAGTAGAAAGAAGGGACAAATAAAACAATGGTCATTGTATTAACGCTTGGGTAGAATAACTTCCTAAGTTGCAGAGAAGTATACCTGGTGAGATATTAGGAAGTTCTAAGCTTAATAATAGAGCTCTGTGCATTGTATCTTAAGGCTCAAAAGCAGGTATTGTATTCGAAATAAGCGAGCAATGTTTTAACCAAAGGTACTTGTGCTTATATTGGTTAGACAGAACTACTGTCAATATGCTTTTGCTCTGTGTGACTGGTCATAAAGCTTTTAAAGTAAGTTGTAACATTAGGTTCTTTGTCTGCTGCCTGGATGTGAGCTGCTGGCATCCTCCCATTGTCATAACCATGTAATGAGACTGATGCTAAAAAATAAACAGCTGGAGAGGCATTCCTCAGCAGTCCCATCCCATTTGTGATTTGTACACAGCCCCCGGCCGGCGATATGGAAGGAGCACATCTGGCTGCAGCTGGGCAATCTCATGGCTGTGGCCCAGGTGCTGCCTGTCCCTATTTGATCAGATCCATGCTCAGCTAAGGTGGAGGGGTAGAACAGGCAGGTCCCAGAACCCAGCAGGGACAGATCCCAGTGGGGCAAACCTCACACTCCTCCAGGGAGCACCGGGAATCAGGCCCAGACATGGGGAAAAGCAATCCAGTCTGGAGCTGGGGGCTTCCCTTCACCTCCCCAGAAAATTCCTTTTGGCCCAGGAGTGTCAGTGCTCTGGCTCCCAGCCCCTGGCTGGCCCTGCCCGAGGCAGGGATTTGCTGCTGAGTTACAGCCTGAGTGGCTCTTGGGGCTCAAGAGCAAAGGGATAAAAGGGCTTCTCCTTCTGGCTCCCCTTCCCAGAGATTCCTGGGCTATAGGAGCCTGTGGCTCTCCTCTGCCCCTCCGGGCTTGGGGAAGGAATGGAGATTTCTCTAAATGCTTTTCTCTCTAGGAGAGACTTTAGGGAGTCTCTCTCCCTATACAGGGGAAGCATCCTAAACCTTGAAACATTTTTGTGAAGGTGCCTTTTATCCTGCAGCCAAAACTGGATCCAGGAGCTCAAAACCTGGGGCTGAAAACCATAATGGTTTGGAGATGATGATGAGAAATTATTCTCCCCCTGCCTGGACCGAGGTGATGCCTCTCATCTCGGATGTTTTTGTGCTCCAGCAGCCTCTGTGGGACACTTCTGAGCACCCCAGGGTGACACATGGGGTGTGACAGGCCAGGTCTGCTCCAGCATGGCTTCTAAAGGTCATTCGGTGGCCAGCACAGCCCGGGCATGTTCTTCAGCAGTGCCAGCCCAGATTTGTGTGGTCCTTTCTGCAGTCAGTGAACACCTCCTGCCCACAGCCTGCAGGGAACTGCTGCCCGCTGTCCCCGCTGTCCCCGCTGTCCCCGCTGTCCCTGCTGTCCCCGCTGTCCCCCTTGTCCCTGTTGTCCCCGCTGTCCCCGCTGTCCCCGCTGTCTCCCCTGTCCCTGCTGTCCCTGCTGTCCCTGCTGTCCCTGCTTCTGTCCCCGCTGTCCCTGCTGTCCCCGCTGTCCCCGCTGTCCCCCCTGTCCCTGCTGTCCCCGCTGTCCCTGCTGTCCCCGTTGTCCCCGCTGTCTCCCCTGTCTCCGCTGTCCCCGCTGTCCCCCCTGTCCCCGCTGTCTCCCCTGTCCCCGCTGCTGTCCCTGCTGCTGTCCCTGCTGTCCCTGCTGTCCCCGCTGTCCCTGCTGTCTCCCCTGTCTCCGCTGTCCCCGCTGTCCCCCCTGTCCCCGCTGTCTCCCCTGTCCCCGCTGCTGTCCCTGCTGTCCCCGCTGTCCCCGCTGTCCCCGCTGTCCCCGCTGTCCCCGCTGTCCCTGCTGTCCCTGCTGTCCCCGCTGTCCCCGCTGTCCCTGCTGTCCCCGCTGTCCCCCCTGTCTCCGCTGTCCCCGCTGTCCCCGCTGTCCCCCCTGTCTCCGCTGTCCCCGCTGTCCCCGCTGTCCCCGCTGTCCCCCCTGTCCCCGCTGTCCCTGCTGTCCCCGCTGTCCCCCCTGTCCCCGCTGTCCCTGCTGTCCCCGCTGTCCCCGCTGTCTCCCCTGTCCCTGCTGTCCCCGCTGTCCCCGCTGTCCCCGCTGTCCCTGCTGTCCCTGCTGTCCCCGCTGTCCCCGCTG
>QUSF01000027.1:8096721-8182104 GCA_003676055.1 Chloebia gouldiae | reverse complement strand
CCCCGTTAACTCCTTCAGTGCCATCCCCGTTAACTCCTTCAGTGCCACCCCCGGTTATCTCCTTCAGTGCCATCCCCCAGTTAACTCATTCAGGGCCATTCCTCCCCGGCTCTGACCCACGAACACCCCTGTGCTGCACACCGAGCACAAGGCACTTGTTCCCCCATCCTCGGAGACCAGATGTTCTGGGTACTTAAAAAGCATCTGTTAATTTGCTGTGACTTACAACCGGTGCAATCTAAAAGCAGCTTCCTTGAGAGCTGCAGCACTCAGCGTCAGGAGCTCTCAGCTCATCGATCACCCGAGGGGAAATGTGCAGTTATTTTGCTGTTAATCTTCATATCCACCATCACAGGCTGACAAATGTGCCACGGAGAGTGAACAGCTGCTGCCTCCATCACCTCTCTGGAAATGAATCTGGGACCTGTTTTGTGGCATGAGACAGACGGAACTTGGGCACGGCCCTGGGGGAGCAGGGACAGCCACGGGCAGGGGCTCCCCCAGGAGAGTGATGGGAGGCACCAGCAGGTTTGGAAGTGAATGATCCTGGAGGTCCTTGGGAGGTCTGTCTGTGCTTGGTGCTGAGCACAGACAGATCTTCTGGCTGCAAAATTCCCGGACAAAAAAGACCCTTAATCCAAATCCAAAGGCATCACCCGCCTGTCTGCATCCCAACGGAGGAGAGGGAGGAATAGAATTATTAGAAGACACAAAAGCAGAGGAGATGCAGTTCTGGGAGCGTGCAGAGGAGATGTGAGAATCTGGGGGATTGGTGGGATGGTTTAGGAATTTTTATTTCCTGTCTGTTTTTCAGTGCAAAGCACTTCACAGTGGTCTGTTCTGTCAATATTTCACTATTAAATGTATTTTAAAACTAATCTAATTCCCTAATTGTTCTTCACTGTTTTGTCGGGTATTCTTGCCAGGAGAAAGGATCCTGGAACTGGCCCATGCTCTCCTTCCTCAGAAGCCATGGGGAACCTCCAGAGAGGAACTTGACAGGGGAGCAGGAGCTTGCAGCAGGAGCATTGCCCAACTCAACAGCTGAGCCTCTCAGGGACCTGAGAACTCTGTCGGGTGTTAATGGCCCTGACCAGCCCCACCTGGGCCACCCCCCCACTCCTGCAGCCCCATTTCAGCTCAGCTCTGGCCCTCAGCCCTGTCCTGAGTGATGCTGTTCCCCTGGCCGCCCTGACTGCCCGGCTGGAGCTCCCCTGCTCCATCCGCACGGAGCGGCTGCTGGGCTGTGTCTGACCGTGGATCCCCTCTGCAAATCGGGGCCCTGGGCTGCAGATCGATTCCCTCGGGACCTCAGCCCTGCTCCATCTCCACGAGCTTGCCCAGCGATGGACTCCTGGCCGAGCCTGGCCCCGGGGCCTGCCCTGCCCATCCCGGGAGCAGTGGGACCCCTCAGCTCCCAGCACATTCCTCGGCAGAGATGGGTGATGGAGAAACAGCAAGAGGCAGCTCCAGGGCAGAGCTGCTCCCTGGTGTGGGTGGGTCACAGGGCACTGCTCCCCCAAATTCAAGGGGCACAGGGTCAGTCCCAGAGCCACAAACACACAGGGGCCTTGCTGCTCCCGCTCCGGTCCCATCTCGGCATCAACAAACATCCGTCCCCCCGAGATGAGAGAAAACTGGGTATCTCGAGCAGAGCCTGAATTCAGAGCTGTCAGTTCCTTCATTGCTAAAACTACAGGAATTTTGTCCTCTTAGGGCAGAAATCAGAGAATCAGGAAACACACAGCAGGATTAGCTTAAACCTCTTCCACTCCCATTAGCAATCTTATTTATCCTTTTAAATGGTTCCAGCAAAAGGGACACCTGAGTGCTGGCATGCCAGGGATCCCATCTTCTGGGCCTGTTGGCTTTAAATTACCCACTTTACACATTTAGATGTTCAAACAAATCTCAACTATTGCCTAGTAGCACCTGAGGGCATCTGATCTGTTTACTGGTCTACAGCAAATCTCTAGCAAAGTCTCAGCCATTCTCACCACTAGATATTGATAGCTGTATTTATTATGTTGGTTTATCTTCACACTTTACCACTAGCCCAGAGTTTATCCAATAGCCAGAACCATTGTCATTCCATGTCTTTAGCTTTTGCTTTTTCCCTAGTCACAAGTTCACTACAAATTTGCTAATTCTCTAGCAAAGCTGGTTTTTCTTGGGGTTTTTTGTTTTGGGTTTTTTTGGTTTTTTGGTGAGTTAGGGGTGGTTGCAAGGTTAGAAAACCCTAAAGGACATCAAAGCAGGTCAAAGGAAAGGGTACATGGAGGGTGATGGACAATGTGATTTTCCAGTGTGAGGCCTGGCCTCATCCTTAGCACACTGGTCTCTGTACTTGTTTCCCTTGGGACAATTCCTGGTGGTCTCTGGTTAGTTTGGAGGTAGGTCCTGGAGCTCCAGAGAGCATCAGCAAGTCCCAGTCCCAGCTGTCAGTGCCCCTCACCAGCACATCCCTGTGATCCCAGTCCCAGGCACAGTCAGGCCTCCGAGCCCAGCTCTCGGTGCCCCTTTGGGCTCTCACCTTTGGGCAGCTGCCAAGGGCTTGTCCTGAGAGGAGCCCAGTGCCCACCCAGCCCCCAAAGCCCCTGTTCCCCTGGGAGAAACCAATCCCAGCTGGATCTGCTGGCACAGGTGGAATCCCTGAGCAGATCCTGACACTGGCATTGAGGCTGCCCAGCACAAACACCCTGAGCTGGGCTGAACCTCCTGGTGGGGGGAACCCCAACCCCACCCCACACCGAGGGGCTCGCGGCCTTTCTGCTGCACAAAAACATCTCTCCAGAGAGACAGGAGCAGTTCACAGCCCTGGAAACTGAGTGTGGGACACAGGATGCTCTGGGAAATGCTCCTGGGGGGGCTCTGAGTGCCCCAGGGATATGGGTTGTGGAGCTGTCCTGCTGCCAAGCTCCTATGGCTGTGAAATGCCAGATGGCAGGGATGGATATTGGGAATTGTTCCCTGGGAGGGTGGGCAGGCCCTGGCACAGGGTGCCCAGAGCAGCTGTGGCTGCCCCTGGATCCCTGGAAGTGTCCAAGGCCAGGCTGGACAGGGCTGGGAGCACCTGGGACAGTGGGAGGTGTCCCTGCCCACAGCCATAGAAGGGACTTGGTGTCCCTTCCAACCCAAACCATTCCATGATTCTGTGGGATCCATCAGACACCCCTGCTGGGATCCAGGTCACTTCCATGGATGTTTTCCCTCCTCAGAACAGCAAATCAGCACTGGGGATCTCCCAGTCATAAGCTTGAAATACAGAAAATCCCAGACACTTTTTTTTCCCCTAAAGGTTGTTTTATTGTAAAACCATAAATACAACACTGACATGAAAATCCTCAAGCAACGGATGCTTTCTTACAGTTACAGTTTGTCTTCTGCCTTGGCATCAATTCTGAAAAGAATGTTGCAGAAACATGTCTCTAAGGTATTTCCAAATAACCGAGCTCTGGCCTGGAGCGCTCGGCCCCTTTGGAAGCTAAGTGGAACTATTCCTCCTCTCTTGTGGAATATTTCCATTCAGACAGCAACAGACTTGTAAAAACAGCAACATTTAAACACCTTGATTTTTTTTCTTTAATAATCCTTTTCATTTGACGTCAGTCTAAGTTTCAAACAGCACTGAATTTATTTAGCTGAAAAAAAACCCAAAACAAAACAAAACCAAAACAAAATCCTAAAAAGAAAAAAAAACCCTCAGAACTTGAGTTGGCCTCAAGCATTCGCATATCACAATGAAAATCAGCAACTCAACCCCGTGCAATATTGCTCTCTAGTGAGTCATTTGATCCACACCAACAATACATGAGACTTCAAACAGGTTTTGTTTTGTTTATTAACACAGCAAGTGTGACATTAGATAACCTTTTAAATACAGTACATGGTACAGCGCGGGGCCAGCTGCCCGCACGTTTCCCGTTATGAAGACAAAGCCAGCGGTGGCGGTTTATAAAAATATTGTGTTGCTACAAAAGTATAAATTAATGCTACCGGTATTAAGAAATATTAAACACATAAAACTTATAAGGATTAAGAAAAATATTCATTAATACCTGTAGAAAACTCTGGCCTAAAAAAGATATTTTTTGTATATTTTTTGTATATTTTTTTTGTATTTTTTAAGATGACATGGTCGCACTCGCAGCGCGGGTGCTCTGTGGTATTGCCTAGAACATCTGCATCTACAGAAAGGAAGGAAATGCACACGAGTTACTGAGGGCAGGGAGGGCCAGGAGGGGCAGGAAAACATTAAATCCTTTGCTTGATGAAACAAGAATTCAGCTCCCAGGAGGAGGTTTGGGAAATGGAACGTACGAGCGAGGAACAGCTTCTCTTTTCAGACTGGCTGCAAACAAGGATCTCCTGATGTTTGGTTGTCACCGTGACACTGTCTGGCTACGGCGTGGACCACAATCCTCACGGCCTGGGCAGAGTGTTCCCCCCACTGACAGCCTGGGCTGTCACCTGCCACCACTGTGCAGGTCATCCGCTACCAGCTTTCCTTCAAAGAATTCAGAAAAAGGAGTGTTAAAGTACCAGTAAGCTTCAAGGGACCATGGAAAACAGCTCCTAAAACTGTTGCTCCTTCCAGAACACGTCTCCTTCCTTGAGGGAGAAGGTCCTTCTACACAGCAAAGGGAAAAGTTACCCCTTCTCCCACCCCAAAACCCACTTGAAAAATCAATCCCAGCCTATCCACAGACACTGCAGAGACTGCCATGAGAACCCCCGGGAGGTGAGAACAAGGATTAGAGGCCAGTGAGGCTGAAGTGCCTTTTCCAGGAACTTTGGTTGTAAAAAGAAAGGGTTGGACGTGTCTGTGCTCATCAACTCCAGCCTATAATATTCCCATCATTAAGCTCATCTGGGTCCCACTGTCAGGGATACTACAGGAAATCCTGCCAGTCATCATTCCTTGTGTCAGGAGCCAAAAATTCCAACTCAGCTGCCTATGGATGAGGAACCCCTCAGGGTCTATGGGTACACCGTTGTCTATGTCAGCAAAACTCTCCTGTCGAGTTACAAAGGACTCTTAACAGGAAAAAAAACATCAACTAAGCAGCCAAACTAAACCTGAAATTAAACAGAAATCCCACAAACATTCAACAGATAAAACTAAATTGCAGGGCAACCCACTCTCATTGGTTCACCATTTCTGGCCTAGCATAAGCAGACTGTCCCAGGCCTGTCCCCCAGAGCTCAGCTGGGCCTCAAGGTTTGCTTAGGGACACTTCCAGAAGCCCCCGGAGGTGACAGAGTTGTGAGGGGACAGGTCCCACACACAGGGAGTTCTTATTGCTACAGGGACAGGGTCAGGTCTGACACGGGGCACGGGGCTCAGCCGGTGGTTCTGGCATTCCCAGGGGATCCCACAGATCCGAGACCAGTGTAGCACAGAAAAGCTCCGCAGAAGCAGCCAGACATTGAGCACCCTCCCCCCCGTTCATCTGACAGGACATTTGCTCCTCGACTGGCAGCTTCCCCTCCGCCGCCTCCCTCCCTGATGGAACCTGGCTGATGGATGCACTGAGAGCTGGCAAGGGCTTGGTGCTGGTGATGAGTGGGAGGATGGAGAGGAAAAGGTTCTGTGAACCCTCCTGGAGGGGTCTGGGCAGGAACCCAGCACTTCCCACCCCTACACCCAGTTCCTTTTCTCTTGGCAAGGTCCAGCCATGTGTTTCATGGAGTGAGCTCCACTCTGCAGCCTTGTCTTCAACAAGAGGGCTCAAAACACATTCCCCTCACAGACTCCTCCCAGAGGAACAGAGCTCTCCTCCCTGAAGAGATTTCCCAGAATCTGCCTTTAGTATATTTTTTATTTTTCTTCCATTACTCCTAGTTACTCCACAGGGAACAGCTTGTCCCTTCCTGTGTGAATGCTCACAGGAGCTCCTGCCTCTCTCTCAGCCAAGAGGTGCAATCTGAGATCCAAGCCTCTCCTCAGCACAAAGCAGCACTCCCAGCCTTGGAGCACCTTCCTGGCTGCTCTTTTAATGTCTTTTGATTCATCAGTAACACGGTGCTGCCCAGAAATGCCTAGGGCACTGTGGGAGCAGCATGAGGTTCCAGTCCCCTGTCCTGTGCACACCATGGCCAGAGTGGAAATGGCCCCTCTGAGCAGACTCAGCCACCAGCACAAACATTTTTGGTAATTCCTTCCCATGCTAAATCTTCTGGGTTATTGCAGATAGCTGGAGAAAAGCCACCCAACCCACCTGAGCCACACCACTGAACACTCCAATACCACCATTTAGAGCTCAAGTCATTTCCAGAAGTGTCTCCGCTCTATTTTCAGTAATTTCCAGTTCTGAGAGCATCTGCTGCAAATTCATTTGCAAAAATCACATAAGGGTCATGACTCCCTGAGCTGCTGCTGGACATCATCTCTGCCCAGCAAGCACAGATAAACCAGTGCAGGTGGTTTCTGTGGATGCTTAAACCAGTTCAGCTCAAAGTTAAACTGGCTTAACCAGCAATGAAGGAACAACTGAGTTAGACAAAACCTGAGCCCACAGTCAGCTTTCACAGAAAGTTTTGCAGATTGCACAGTTCAAACCCACCCACAGCAGTTTCCTTAGCACAGACAGAGAACTTGGACAGAAAGGGAAGTTCAGCTCCATCTCAATTTGACCCAGGTGCAAAACACCAAGTCCATCCTGCAAGCCAAACACAACCATTGCCTACTGAGAGACACAGGAGACAACTCCTTCCTGACCTCCTGGCTGCTGCATCCACACAGAAACAACCTCCTGAGGAGCTCTGCCTCTATCCCACTCTCTTCAGTAGCAAGGATGTTCAGACAGATCCTTCCCTCTTGGAGTTCACCTGGTGGTACTTGTTCCCCACCTGAAGGTCAGAATGCTCCCAGAGCGAACTGTGAAGCCAGGAAGAGTCTGGAAGATCAGACACAGTCAGCAGCAGGAACAGGTGGATACCTGCAGGCCACACATCATTCCTGCACCCTGACACATTTCACACAGGAGATTAAAGGAAACCAACAAACAGAAGGCAATTTCCAACATGACCCACCAGAGGATGATCCCAGTTCTGAGGACTTCTCCTTCCACCTCAAAGGGAGCAGAACCTCACAACAGCCCTGGCCAAACCAGAGCCTCTCCTGAGCAGTCTCCCACCCCAGGACCAGCAGTGCTCCCTACAACACCCCAGCCTCTCGGCCCTCTAGGGACCACAGAGCAGCCCAGGTTGGAGCAACCTGGCAAGTAAGAGCTTCCAAATTTCAGACCTTGGTAAAGTATTTTTGCTCCCTAGAATGTGAATTCAAGCCTGGAAGAAGGAAGAAGAGCAAAAGGTATTTACCTTGGCATTTAAGGTAAATGCATGTGCTACAGATGTGCTTCTCTGCTTTTACTGAGGCCTAAGTGACCCAGAGAGAACGTGGAGCAAGCCCAGCACAAACAGCTCCTCTGAGCTGGGAACCCTGCAACCATATGCAAGAATCAGGAAAAGCTACACCTTCCTCCACTGAGTCTCTGGACTCACCACCTCTGAGAATGCTCTGGTTTAGGCCTTTAGGTTTTCTCTTGCTTTTCCATCTGTTGAGTTTTTAAGTCTTTGGGAGAACCTCATCTGCCCAACATCACTGCTTAACACCCATCATTAGTGCAACCACAACCAAAGTTGCCTCAGAGGGGCAGTTTTTGGGATGGGGGAGAGGGCCAGTCCATCCCTCTCTTTGGTCAGCACCACAAGAAAACCCCAGCTCTGGTGCCAAACCCACAGTGTGAGAAGGGGAAGGGGAGGTGGGATGGGAGGTAGGGGTGGCTGTGGCCTTCCTGCATGCATGCCCTCAGTCTGCACCACTGCTGGGCACAAATCCCTACAGTTTGCCAAATTCTCAGTTCCAGGGATTTACAGCTGTGCTAACTCCAGCCTGCCCATTTCCCATCCTCGATGCCTCGCAGAGACAGCACGAGCCCAAGTTCACAAATTCCACAGAAATCATCTACATGTCCCTTAGCAAAGGAGGGCTGGGGGCTGGAGCTGTCTTTCCAAAGGAATGCAAGGGCTTTGCATGTTTCCCTGAGCATCAAAGAGCTCCCAGGGTCTCAGGTGAGCCACACAAAAAGGTGTAATGTGTCATTAGGAGGAGCTGCCAATCCTGATCCCTGTGCCATCAGCTGAGCTGTGTGGTACCCTCTGCCCACAGCTAATCCTGTTTGGAGACATACACGAGCCAAGTTTTCCTGCTGTCAGGTACCAGTGGGCCCAGCACACATCTCACTCCCTCAGGGCTCATTTTTGTCTGCCACAGGTTTCTCCCGCCCTGCAAGCTGCTGTGCTACCACTGGTGGCTGGGCATGCAGGATTTGTACAGGAGAAAACAAAACCAGCAAGAAGGAAAGCTGGGCCTACAAGCAACGCCTCCATCAGCCACTGACAGGGAAATCAGGAGTCCAAGAGCTCTGCCTTGGCAGCTCCTGTTCATGTGGCAGGCTGTGTGCCTTAGGCAAGAGCGTGACAGGTTAGGAGACAATGGTTTTGGTCTGATGGCAGTAACAGTGCTGAGAGGTCAACCCAAACACCAGCCTCAAGGCAATGAAAGGCTGAAAGGGCTGGAAAGGGCAAGACAGCTGGTGTCAAGGTCTGTCCTCATGAGCCTGGCATGGGGAAGGGTCCAGCGTGCAAACTGTGCCCCTGAGTCCTGTGGCAGTGCAGGTGTCAGGGAGTGCCTGTGAGGTTCAAGGCATCTGCACACAAAGCCTGAGAGATTGGGTTTGCTATTTCTCATGTCTTGGAACTTGCGACTTCTCTTACAGCCAGAGCTGGGCAGGTGGGATCCTGGTTTAACATCTGGTCAACAGCAGCACTGCAGAGAGGGTTTCCCCCTGCATTGCCAGCCAGCAGCAAACTCCCTGTGCTGCTGAAGGGCTCCAGCCTGCTCTCAGCAGGGGCAGTCCCTCCTCCCGACCCTCCCACACCACTGGGACAGCAGATCCAGAGCTCCTGGAAGCAGGAGAGACTGTTGAAGAAAGAATTTGCTTCAGTTTTCCTGTAGGAGACAAGACCCAGTGGTGAAAAATGCACAGTTTGGCACCAGAGGTTGGGAATTGTCCAAGAAGCACCAAACCTGACAGAGCCTGTTCAGCAGCCCAGGAGCTGTGCCTGCAGGAGCTCTGGCCTTGGGGACAGCAGAGTGACTGAGATGCTTTGGGGTTATGGGGATCTCTAATTGCATTTGGGGTGAGCCAGCTACATGCGAACATTTTTGGGCTCGTGGCCTTCCTGGCCAGAACAGGTCAGCAACAGAACAAGTAGTGTAATGCACTGTAGGTATCAAAAAGACATTCGTGCCACTAGAGGAAATCATTCCAAACAAAAAGGGGAAGATATTCTTTGCACTCAATCAGGAGCACTTACATTCAGAAGGATCTTTGAGCCCATGCACTTCTCTAAGCTTCCTTCAAACCCCAGTTTGACAAAACTGGTGAGCTTTGTTCCCCTGAAAAATCATACACCTTGGTTTGTCCTTGGCCTTGGAAAGGGTGGTTTGTGTGTCACTGAGACACTTTTTATCAAAAATCTTTAGGTACAAGGGTTCTCTGGCAGACCTGGCAAACTCACTGGTGGCCCACAGCAACTTGTGATGTCACCATTTGCTTTTCCTGGTTTCTAGGCTTTGTCACATAAACAACTGCTGTGGTTCCCATAAGAATATTATTTAATTGGAAATGGGCTACTCTAGAACAAGTTTGAGAACACCTGTTGTACAAAATTCACAGAAATGATAATTAACACCGGGAGTTCAGAAGAAATTCTGCTGTAAAAAAATATAAAGCCAAGAAACGTAACAACTACTGACAGTTTCTGCCATGAGCCATTTCTCTTAGTTTAAAATCAAACTTATAATCACTTGCTGCCATGTTAAACTCAAGACTGGGAGTAGAGACAGAGGAGTAACTTTTCTTTTGAAAAAAAGAAAAGGATATGGAAAGGTTAAAAATAAAATTAAGAATCAAAAACCTTAAAGCCTCCCTTCCTGATTTCTAAAGATACCGGTGTTGATGGAACACAGCTGCCCTGATTCACACACCATGCCAAGAAGGCTGCAGCCAAGTGCCCTCAAGGTGTACAGTTATTCAAAGGAGCAAAGTCCAGTGCAGAACTGGTCTGGTCAATGGAGTCTGATTATCCATGGCAAGATGGCCCAGGGGACAAGAGGAAAGGTGGGGTGGAGGAGAAACAAAAGAAACTTCAAGTCACTTTAGATCTCAGCTGCCTGAAGACTTTAGAACATCAGCCTCCCATTCGTCTGCCCACTTGAAAACATTAAAAAGTCTGTCAAGTCCACACACTATCTATGGAAAGGAGCACATTCCTGGCAGAGGGCTGTCTCTCTCCTGTGCTCAGCTTTCCTTTCAAACTTAATTTTATATATATTTATATTTTTATATATATATAAAAAAGCACTTGGTTTCCAGGGGCATTCATAATGAGGTCCACAGTGTTTAGAACTTAAATTTCTTTTTCTTTGTTTGGAACAGTGTTTTAAAGTTTTGTTTTAATTAAAAGAAAGTCTTAAAGCATGTTGGACTTCAAAAACATGAGTTTGTTCATGTCTTCTGGACTGAGTAGCCGCCTCCTTTTGATCAAGAGCGCCTGCTCACACATATTTACACATTCGCTCCTGGCACCCACAGCAGGCACTGCTAAGAGCCAAAAGGCCAGCTTGGCTAGTTTTGTATGCTTTTGGGTAACACACGACCAGTACTGAAACAGGTCAGGGGTGGCCTGGAAGAGAGGTTCTTGCAAATAATCATAGACTTCACTTTTCCCAAACCAATCTTCTTCCTGAGCTGCTGTGGCCTCCCCTGCTGCACGAGGCTTCTTGGTTGAAGGTTCAAATTCTGCTTCTTCTGCCCAGGACTCTTTCACCTCGTTGATCAGCTCACAGACCTTGCCAATGATCTCTTCATGCTGGTAGGGCGGGACGGGCCGCAGCTTCTGCTGAGGGTCCAAGATCATGGCTACCTTGTGTGCCGAGTGAACTTTGAAGTTCTCCTTCAGCGCCTCCAAGAAGAGGTGACAGAGTTTGCTGACCACACCAGCATCATTGGCTTTGGAAGTGAACAGTTTCTCCAGTTTGACGTAGGTGGGCAGCACCAGCTGCAGTGTGGGCCGGCTCTCATTGCTCAACTCGATCACAGCCTGTTTCACCGGCGCCAGGATGGCTGCCAGGTTGCTGAGCAGGTGTTTGTTCAGGTTTTGGATGAGGTTCATCTTCTTGGCCCTGCTGTAGAACTCGCAGATCTGCTCGTAGCGCTCATGGACGAGCAGCAGGGAGTCGGTGACCGAGTTCCAGCAGGGCGGCGGGGAGGTCTCTTCCAGGGAGCCAAAGGTCTCCTTTGAGAGGCCCGTGGACCCCGCCAGGTCTTCACAGACATTCAGGAGCTCGATCACCTCGTGCATGTTGCGAGCCTGTAGTGTTCTCTTGTTGAGCACGCTCTGCACCACCGAGTTCAAGGCACAGGCCGAGCAGCGCAGGCACATGCCCGCCTTGGAGAACGCCGAGGAGTTGACCTTGCAGTCTGTCACGTACACCGTCCTGATCTCCGACATCACAAACTCCGACAGCACGTTCTGCACCCAGTGGTGGATAAAATCACCATTGTCTCGAATGTCTACGCCCTTAATGCCCAGGACGTAGCTCTTGATGTGGTTGCCTTCCACCTGGTAGGCCGTGAGGATGTAGCAGGAGTCGGGGCCGACGCTCTGCGAGTGGCAGGTGACCCCGATGCCGAGGCAGGCGTTGCTGCCCAGGGCGCAGGTGACTTTCACCTTCACCTGGTTGTACATCCGAGGCAGGTGCTTCAGAGCCAGGGTGTTGAAGTTGCCCAGGATCTCGGTGACAGAGAAGGCACCGTAGCGAGCCCCGCTGTCCACCAGCGTCTGCGCCAGCTTGATGAACTCCTTGCCGCTGAGCACGCTGAGCGCGCCCAGGTCGGTGCACATCACCCGCAGCAGCCTCTCGGCGATGTTCTGCCGCTCCTTCTCCGGGATCGCGCTGTTCCCCAGCGAGCCGCTCGCCGGCGCTGCAGGGAAACACGAGCGGGCACAGAAAGGGCCACATCAGCATCCCCGCAGCAGGAGAGAGCACAAGGCACACAGCCATTCTCAGAGACCCCAGAGAGGTGCAGCGTGCCCAGATGATGGAAGAGACAACTCCAACCTTGGATTTGTTCCCCCAGGGTTTCTGGACTGAGCAACCTCCAGAGACAGACCTTGCTCTTGCTCGGAACAGCAGGGAGCAGATCTGCATCCTGTCCCTGGTGTGGGGATAGTCACTACTCAGCCCAGATGGAAAGATGGACATCAAATCACAGATTCCCAGACTGGTTTGGGTTGGAAGGGACATTAAAACCCATCCAGTGCCACCCCCTGTCATGGGCAGGGACAACTTCCGCTATCCCAGGCTGCTCCAAGTCTTGTCCAGCCTGGCCCTGGACACTTCCAGGGATCCAGGGGCAGCACAGCTGCTCTGGGCACCTGTGCCTATGTCACACCACGATGACTGGATTTGTTTTTTAACTCCAGGCCAGAAAGTCTGACCTTGGATCAGAAGTTACATTCTTCCGGAGTTACTGAATGCATCTTCTTCACCAACATTTCCAAATACCTCAGGGTTCTTTGTTGTACGCCAGTAGTGGGAAGGGGTGCTCTGCTCTGCCAGGCAGGACATGAATTCAGGGGAAGTCAAATACAGTTTGGTGAGGACAAGGGCCTTGTGCAGTGTCCATCACTGTTGCACCCCTGAGGCACCTGTTGGACAGGGACAAAGTGAGAAGCTGCTACATACTGTTGTTGGTGTTATTTCTTTGGAGCTGTGGTTTCCACTTTTCCTCAACCACGGGGAGAGGTGACCTGGGCTGCTGGCTGGAGGCAATGTTGTTCTCATTGTCAGCTGCAAGGCAAAGAGACAGGGAAGGGTTAAAAAGCACAAAATAATGCTCAAAGCACAAAGAAGCAGAAACTACTCAACTGCTCAGCATTTACATAGGGATCCTTTAACTAAGGGGACAACAGCCCACCACACTCTCTGTGGCTTTTAGGCAGCTTTCAGTGAGCTCGCATAGCACCCTCAGGGACCTTGAAACTGTCTTTGGACTCACAACCTATCACTTCCCAAAATGTGGCTGAAATGTGCCAGGTGTCTTTCTGTGCACCAGGGATGTTGATGCCATCAGCACACCCTGAGGAATGTCTCCTCAGGAGCTGAAGCTGCACACCAGGAGGAATGGAAGCTCAGCCTGACTTGGGCCATTCATTTGCTTTCCAAAATGAGGTGGAACAGACACTGATCCTTCTGCTCCCTCCCTGCCTCTTTCTGCACTGCAGGTGGCTGTCCTGTTCTCTCTGGGGAGCACTTTGGTTTTCAAGATGTGCACAGCTCCTCTGGATCTAGGGATCTCACTGCAAATTTCAGGTCTGGTTTCTTCCCCTTGAAGAGCAAGGGTCCACCTCCTCTGGGGCTCTCACTGCTGCCTCAGGCTGGAAACACAAAGCCAAAGTCTCTGGAGTGTGGACCAAAGACCATCTCACCCTGCAGCTGCAGACACCATGTGCCCCCAAACTCTTTGTGTTTGTGCCCCCGTTTCTGTGCATGTAACTGGGTGAAACATTTTGGCTGCCAGTCTGATGGGATCTTACAAGAAAATGCAAGCAAGATCAGTAAAGTCTGTATTGTATCCATGTTTTCCTCTCCTGTGCCCCAAAAATTTCTCCCCACCCTCCAGAGGAAATTTTCTAGTTCTGAGTGTGCTTCAATACAAAATGGTGCTGTGAAACAGGCTGTGAAGGAACAGTGCACAATGACATGGGCTGGAAGAGGAAGCAGAAAGATGGAGAGACTGATGACCAGGCTGAGCAGGATAGAAACAAAACCAAGGAAAGCAGAACAGAACATTTGCTCATCAGAGCTGGACTCATCACACCTAATTCTGGACACCTGTCAGACACACCTCTCTTTGAGGTGGCCCATTAGGGCTCCTTTTACACTCAGGGGTGCCACTCATTCACCCAGGCAGAACTGGATCCTCTCCTAGCGTGAGAACCACCATGGTGAGAACCACCTGAACTCACCTGAAGTCACTGATTCTGCAGTAGTTTTACAGGGAGTGCAAATTGCCCAGCTCTGGGCAGAAAACCCCAAGTTGGAGCAGTGCCTTGAGGCCCCCACAGCTCTGCCAGGCTGCTCTGGGAGGCCAGCAGGACACACAGGACAGGGCAGAGCTGCTCTCCTCCATGTGAACCAGCAACCTGGGAGAGCAGGGAGACCAGCAGGGCTGTGATGGAGCTCCAGTGCTCTCCTCCTTACAAGTCCTCTCCAGTGTGAGCAGCTCTGCCCTCCACTGCCAGGCACTCCAGACCTGCCCATCAACAGGCACAGGCTGCTCAGCCACCTGTGGGCACTCCACTGGCACAGGCTGGGGCAATCCCTCAGAGCAATCCAGGACATGACAGAACACGACAGGACACTTTGTTGGCTCTGTAGGTGTGCAGAGATGTGAAGAGCACGAGGTGCCTCAGAGGGCACCAGTGACCAGGTGTGACACATCACCTTTCCCCCAGCATCTGCCAGACTAATTGCTCTTGAGCCAATGTCATCAGTGTCCTCGACTCCACACATCTGTGGGTGGGCAAAGGAAAATGCTGGATGTTGCCTACTAACTTTGCTCATGGTTCAGGTCCTCCTTGTCTTGGGGAGGGATGGGTAGGGGGAGAAACCCCCTGCACTTCCTCACCAAAACTCTTTTATCTATTTCTTAATAATAGGGGATTTATTATATACAAATACCTGCTGGCATTCAGTGTGGCATTAATGAGATCTGTACATTTCAGCCTCATCTTCCTTATCAGGCAGTCTGTGAACCACACAGATCATGGTTCTTAATTTTTCTTCATGGCTCCAATCCTTTAATCCAGGTTCAGCCTAGTCCTCTTTTTGTTTTTTTAGGCCTAGATTGTAGGAAGGGCATTATATGGCAGCACTCGACCTGAACAAAATACTCTAAAGGGAGTCAAAGCTGTATATTGTTCAGTGTAATTACAGAACAAATTCCTCTGCCTGGTGTTCTGCTGTTCTATTTCTGCCTTTCAGCACCCAATTTACATTCTAATTGCTTCTCCTCACTGTGTAACTGCTTTATGAAGCTATAATCTCTCCTTATTACCTTCCAGCCTCTGGGCTCAGCCCTCTGAATGACTCAAGAGCCAGTATGTCCCTGATTTTGCTTCTGGATGCCAGCAGCACGTTCCCTGGCTTCTGTCCCTCATGAGAAGGGTCCAGGGGAGGCAGCACATCCACTGGAAGAGATCAGCCCTTTGCATTAGACAGGACAAACCAAAGTAGGCTGCTGAACACATGAACCGAGGCAGCATTTGATCCATACTGACTTCTTGGCTCTCTGCACCCCCATAATGAAACATTCCCTGACCAGGGACAAACCACTGCCATGCCCGAGTCCCCAGTCCCTGCATCCTGTGCCACCAGTTCTGCCGACCACTGCAAGGTCCCTGCACTCCCAGAAGTCCCAGACTTCAGAGATGTTGGAGCAATGCTGTTCCTTGGATATGGAAATCCCAGAATCCCAGACTTGTTTAGGCTGGAAAAGACCTCTAAGATCATCCAGTCCAGCCATCAGCCCAGCCCAACACTACATGCACCACTAAGCCATGTCCCCAAATGCCACATCCACGTGTTCTCTGAGCACTCCCAGGGATGGTGACTCCACACCAAGCTCAGGTTGCTTGAGAACCCTTCTAATGTAAACCTCCCCTGGAACAACTCGAGGCGTTTCCTCTTGCCCTTGTGAGTTGCTCCCTGTGAAAAGACACCGACTGTCACTTCACTACAACCTCCTGTCAGCCTGAAGGCAACAAAGTGCTGCCAGGGCACGGCAGGCCCTGAGTGCCTTCAATGCTGTCTGCTGACACAGAACAGCAGAGCTGGACCCAGCAATGCTGGCCACGGTGCTCCTGCCGCTGTTTTGGTTTGCCCTCACCCCACAGCAGCAAACACCAGGGGGAGGGAGGGGAGAGGTGTGAGCACAGGGCTGCCAGGCAGCACACCCCGAGAGGCCACAGGAGGGGACAGTGGCTTCCACAGGACACAGCCTCGGTGGCACTGCAGAAAGCAGCTGAAGGAGACACAGACACCCTCACTGTCACTGCACCAGTGAGACTTCAGGAGGAGGCAGCAAGGCAGAGGATGGGACTTGCAAACAGAGCAGGGAGCAATGAGAAAACAGAGTTTACCAAGAAAATCCTGAGCTGGGCAGAGGGGATTTACCCATTCACTGATGTGACAGGACCCCATTCACAGACACTGCTCTCTCCACCCTGTTCTGTGGCCAAAGTAACCCAGGTGAAAAACCACAGGATCACAGACTAGTTTGGGTGGGAAGGGACCTTAAAGCCCACCCAGTCCCACTACTGCCATGGCAGGGACACCTCCCACTGTCCCAGGGTGCTCCAAGCCCCATCCAGCCTGGCCTGGGACACTTCCAGGGATCCAGGGGCAGCCACAGCTTCCCTGGGCACCCTGTGCCAGGGCCTGCCCACCCTCACCCGGAGCCCTCAGCACCACACCCATGGGTCATTTGTAAAGAAAAAACAAGCAGGAAGCTGCAGGTAGCACTAACTTAAAACACAACAGCTCAACCCTCAGTGAGCTGCCCTTGTCCCCTCAGCTCCTGTACTTGGTGTCACCCAGAGCTGCAACTAAAAATGCTGCATTTCAGTACCAGAGCCCAGAGCAAGAACAGGATGGTCAGGACACAGCATGGAGGCAGAACTGCCATGGACAACCAGCAGGGACACACCCAAGGCCAGGGAGTGAGGGCAGCCCTGGCCTGAGCAGAGTCCTCTGCTCCTCAGGGTAACAGAGTCCCACTACTGCACAGAACCTCAGTGCTCTAACAGAAACACCAACTCACACCTTCTGCCACAAAGCGCTCTCAAAGTCTCTGTGTAACATCACAGAGATGATAAATAAAGCACCTGCTGAACAACACACAAAGCCTGCACGAAGATTTGCCAGCAGGAACTGAAATGGAATAAAGGAACCTCATGGATGAAGAACTCAAGTGACACTATTAAAATTAGGACTAAAACTAAAATAGAGAGCAAGGTAAGAATTTTGATTAACATTATTACAGAAAGGAAAATATGCTTTTCCTCAAGCATCTTGTCCTCCCATGCCACTTTCCTTAGGGCCTGCACTGCATCTCCATCTGCATCTCAACAGAGCAGCTGTCTGTTGGAGAACATAGGTCTGTCAAAGGGGATTTAATTGTTCTTAAAACTGTGTTAGTTCACTAGAATTTTTATTCAAGAGGAAAAAAAAAAAGAAAAAACATCTGCCAATATAAAATAAATTCTGTATCTACATTTTTTAATATGTTGAGTGCTGTCTTTGAAACAGGTTTGGCTTTGAAATTTTAAAGTCATCTCTTATGTATCAAGACAGGAAACAAAAACAGTGACTCAGAAACAAAGCACTGGAATGACTCTTAAGAATTTTCATTTGTAGTTAGCTGAAAGGGAGCTGAACACAGCTGCTGAAATGGCAGTCTTCTTTCCAGAACACATTTCAGTCCTTTGCAGAACTCCAGGAGACACAGGCACAGGACAGGACTTGTGTGGGCAAAGGCTCTGCTGCCTTGCTCCATGAGAGCCACCCCTTTGGCACGAGGTGGGGTTTAACCTGCTGTAGGAGCTTATGCAATGAGGAGTCTCTGGCTAGCTCTGGATAAAGGCAATGAGCAGTGTGATGGACTCTGAGCTAGCATGGCACATTCCCTCTCTCCCTGCGGAAAGGAGCAGTATTTACAATATACCCTGAGCCTATGTGCTCCAGCCTTTGAGGGATGACTGTGTTTGTTGCAGGTGAAATGACTGGGGCTGTGGGAATGGGGAGCACTGAGAACCCTACAGACACACATTGGGGTCAGCACCAGGCAGCAGCACAGAATTTAATTCTCTGCTTGCAGCGAGTCGAAGTGCCCAGCTTACCTGCGTGGGACTGCATGTGCTCCAGGAGATTGTTATAAAACTGGAACTGGATTCCACAAGCTCCACAGGTGTAAGGCTCTGTTTGGGAGAAATCAGTTCAGAAGAATTACACAGAGTCTGCAGGGAAGCAGCACAGGTGCATACCTCAGTGTGTAAGCTGTGGGCACAGCGGCTCCGCAGGGAGCGGGGCAGGGCCCAGGCATGGCTCTGCCTCCTGGGCTGGGCTGGGCACCTCCTCCTGCTGCCCTTCACTGCCAGGGCACAGGAGAGCACTATGGCAAGCACCTGCTGCGTGTGGGCATCTCAGGGACCTGCACAAGGCTTTCTCCAGGAGGCTGCCCACTGGCCAGGGTTGGTTGGCCCAGGCTGCTGAAGCCTGTCTTGAGTGTATTCCTGCTGGGTTTATGCCTGTGAGTAAAGCCTGGTGGACTCATCTTCCATCCAGTTCTGTCAGATTCCAGTGTCTGCTGCCCTTCCTGAGTGAGACAAGGAGCACTGAGTGAGACAAGGAGCTTGTGACAAATCCTGTAGTCAGAGGCTGGAGCAGTGCCATGGGGAACTCAGCTGGGGCTTTGTGGCTGTCACCAAGTGCAGTGGGACCAGGGACTGGTGGGTGTCACAGGGCTGGGTGGCAGCAGGATGCCAGGGAAGCAGAGGCGAAGGACAGGAAGCACAGGAACCAGGCCTGTGCCTGAAGGCTGAGAGCAGAGCAGGGGAACCATGTGCCAGAGCAATATGGACAAGCTGGAGCGAGGAAAGGGCTGGGTGCAGAGCTCCCTTGTGAGCTGAAATATACATTTAGCCTTGTTCTAAGTTGAAAGTGCATTTCTTCCACTGAATTAACCTAAAAGCAAATGTTTGCAGTTGCCTGTCTAAACATTATCAGTAGAGCGCATTGGTTGACAGATGTGATCTCAAACTACAGTGCTGAAATTTGGGAACACTGGAATTTGCTTCTGTCCCTGCAGCCACAGCAGCACTGCCACCTCTCACTGGGGCATTTTGTCCTGGAGCAGCACAATGGACAAACATGTGGCATATGAACAATTTTGGATACAAATGCCTGGCACACACACGGAGCAGGGTCTATTGCTACAATATTTCAAAAGTCTAGACCTGAGTTGGAAGAGAAAAACATATTCTGTATCAATGAATAAGCAGAAGCACCAGCACCCAGGATATAAGAACCAAAACCCAGGGAAGCACAAGGCTGCCTATACCTTGTGAGAAGTCTGTCTCAGGGAGCAAACCCCAGAATCCACCTCAAAGCTACAGAAATCGGTGAGGAAAAACATAGAAGAGAGCAGGAACAAGTCTGTATAAGCTGTACTTTTATACTGTGAGGTTAAACCTTTCCCACAGAATGTACAGTCTCTGGAATGATGAAGCCAGCTCTGCCTGAGTTGTGCTCAATGCTTTCACTCACTGTGTCTCTTGTGATGCTACTCCTGGGCCTGCTGCAGCATAGAAGTTTGGAAATTCAGTACTTAAGTAACAGTGCTTGTGGAAAAAAGAGAAGACTTGGACAGCTGAGTGGCACACAGGGATTTTAGTCCTTGGGAATTAACCGGGACTGGCTGTGTCTCCTGAAATCATCAGTAGTGTGGTAGTTGTGGTACAATGCCACAAGAGGTACAATGCAATCTAATTGTTTAGACTTATTTTTAATTGTCAGAGAGAAGGCTCCCTGTGGGTGCAAACCATCCCTCTTGGGCTTGTATTTCAATGCCAAAGTCCTGTGTTACACAGACGCACCTGTGCCTCTGCTGGAGGCAGACTGCTGGAGCCCAGCCTGCTCAGATGGGAACCTCAAACTGAGGGGGTCTGAATGCCCCTTCAAGGGGCAAAATTAACGTGAGAATAATCTAATGAAAGCAGGCACACTTCTGAGAGCCCGCTGACTGCTGCTGACAGCTCAGAAGAGCAGTGTGACCCTGTCTCTCTTGGCCCCTCTGCTCTGCTGGAGCCCCTGCCCCTGGAGCAGAGGGGAGAACAGATGCTGCTGTACCTCAGTGCTGCAGCAAAGCTGCCAGCTGCAGATGTCACCCTGCAGCCCCTGGGCACTGGCAGCTCTCGTGTGCCATTCACACCTCAGCAGCCACCTGCATTCCCTTCTGCCAGCCCTGCCCGCAGTGCAGAGGAGGAGGCAGTGGGGGAAGCCCCACTCACCACTGCGGTCCCAGGGTCCTTCTCAGCCCCCACACAAACCCCCAGCTGCCCTGGCAGCAGCTTTCCAGCACAGCACAGCTCTTCCCCAGCTCAGGTACAGCCTCAGCAGCAGGCAGACCCCCCACATCAGCCAGCACTCTCCAAGCTGCACATTTCCCACACTCATTTTGCTCTCCTGTTTCACTCATACTTCCTTCTCAGCTCACTTTGTCTCTCTGAGCTGCTTCACCTTCCTCCTCCTGTGTTCTCAGCTATTTTATCAGCACAAACCTGTGCTATTTTTTTAGCTATCTCCTTGCCTGGCTCCCCCTTACCCCTGCCCAGTCCCTTCTGGGTCCTCCCATCTGCATCCAGCAGGCTGTGACCACCAAGGGCTCCACAGCTCTTCATCTCAAGCTCCTCCCTTTGGCACCACAAATCTCTGTATGCTCAGTGCACTCAATGAATTGGTAAAATCTCTCATTTGTGATTCTTCTCAGAAAAGTGTTGATTTTCTTCTCAATTGCAAAAGATACCCCTTCTGTTCTACTCCAGAAATATCCAAATTTGGAAACAAAATCACCACCTATTTCAAAAGCTAATTTCATGTTCTGAAAATGCCAAAGCATTTTCTAAATAATTCTGAGACAAAGACATACAGAAGTCTAAGTTTGCCACAAAAAAAAAAAAAAAAAAAAAAAAGAGCCATGTTGAAAATAAGCATAAAATTTAAATTCACCCAACAATTCCAATGTATTTCCTGGGACCAGGGGAAGGGATGCTTGGGAGGATGTGCAGAATCCCCATAGGAATGAATGAACTGACTTCACTTCCCAGAGCTCTCTCAACCCTCATCCTTCTGAGCTTTCAGCTCCTGAGCCCCTCATGCTCCAAAGTGCAGAGCTGGGGACAGGCTGGCTGGAGGGAGGGTGGGATGTGCCAGGGCTAGAAGAGGAAGAGGGATCTGGAAGGTGGTAAGAAGAAAGAGGCAATCTGTATCCTAAACCAGGGAAAAGTCTGTTCACCTGGGCTGGCAATCCAGTAAATCCTCCTCCCTTTGATTTCTCTTGACCATGAACTGAAAAAGTTGTCAAAACTGCCCTGCATATCCATCTGAGCCACACTTGTGCCCCATTCTCCTTCTCTCCTACCACTGCTGGACCTCTGGTTGTCCTTCCCCCTAGGAATTTCAGCTCTTCCTTACTAAGCCTTAGGCATCTTTTCTCCTTCAGGTGGGCTGAGCTCAGCAAAGGGCTCCCAGGTCTCCCCTTTTGCTCTCTGTCCTTCTGCTCCCAGCTGCTGGTGGCACAAGGGATGCTTGTGGTGCCAACATGAGCCCCCTGTGCTTGTGGAGGTGTTTTCTGAGAGCAGGTTTCAACCAGCAGCTGTTGAAACCTCTTCAGTGTCCTGAGCCACACAGAACTAATGCTCACATCTGGTTGCACAATTTAAAACATCTTTCCCCAAGGCTATAATTAGACACTTTTAGTAGTGCTTTACCCAGTGAGCAAGGCCCCAGAGCAAGGCAGCAGCTGTGTGAGACAAGGCAGAGGAAAACCAGTGCCTGTGCTTAGGTTAAATAAATCACTCTAATTCCCATGTTAACTCTCATTGCCACATCTAAGCCAGGGAAAATAGCAGAGCCTGGTCTGAAGCCAGGAGTGAACAGGAGTTGAGAGCTTTAACAGAAAGTTTCAGCAAGTGCCGAGGTGCCTGTGCAGTGACAGACACCCAGCAGGGTGTCACCGTGGCTCAGCAGGGACAGCCCCCCCAGGCTGCTCTTTCCTCAGCAGAAAAACCCCACATTTCAACACTTCTGTCCACATCTTGGTGAAAAACAAATGGAAAACAACTGTGAGGAAAACTCAGCATTTCCACCAATGTTTCTATTGGCTTTAGCTTTACTAACAGTGTAATTGCACCTTCCCTTTGACACAAACCCATGAGACAAGGCAGGAGAACCAGCAGGAGGCTCCTACAAAAACACCAGCACACCCACCAAATCAGTGGAAGTTTCTTGAAAACAGAACTTCTGTCATTTCCAGCCAGCTCAAACAATAAGAGGTAACAAGGTGCTCTGGAGTATGTTTGGAAAAGGGCAGTCCCAAATTCACCACCCTTGTCAAACATCTTGGCATTAATTGGATTTCTCTTCCTGCACGAGCTCGTGTTCTGAACAAAGCCCTTGCTTCCCCCTCAGGTTTGCAAGAGGAAGAAGAACGCCTGTCCTCCCCCCCCCCATGGCCATGCTCAGGGTGTGGCACTCGGGGTTGGCTCACACCAGCAGGCTGGCACAGACCCCAAACCCCAATGCCAGGAACCAAACACACTGCAAGGCAAAGGAAGAAGCTCCACCTGCCAAAACATCAAGGCCACAGGGCAGAATCTCCAGCACAGACCACCTGTCCACCCATCCCAGCCCTGCTCGGTCCCTGTTTCCAACCTCTGGCCACAGGAACTGGCTCTGTGCAGGTGTTTACTGAGCTGAGCCCTGATGACAAGTTTTTCTGTGTGTAAATGTAACTTAAATATGGGTTCATTTTCAAATTTTGGTCTCAAAACATGCTCACAAAAATCTCCTTCAAGACTGAATATGAAGTGATTCGGCAGCCCCAGACTTCACGGAATCCCCTGGAGGATTTCTGTTGCATTTAAATCTGACACCAGAGCCACAGAAGTGATGCATTTTATTCTTTGACACCTGGACTCATAATAAAAAAGCATTTATTGATGAAAATTGCTCAGAGGGCAGGGCAGCAGGGCTCCAGGAGGGCAGTCCCTGCCTTTTGCACCAGAGACATCCATCACACTTACTTTGTAAAAGCGGGAAAGGATTTGAAATCAGGGGACTTGCGGTTTCTGCAAAAAAGAAAGAGATTTAAATATTGAGACTGGCAGAGACCTTGCTGCATTCTACACAGCTCTGCCTATTTGCTCCCTGGTCCTTATCCCTACTCCACACTTCCAGAGTTATCCAGCGCAGGGCAGGGTGGGAGCTCCATTTAACACAAAATCCAACATGTCCAGCATATACATTTTCTCTCCCTTGCTCAATTTCTCATGGCCACGGCTCTGCATCTTTCCTGTCCAATTTAAAATGTCCAGAGATTTTAACACACACCCAATGCTGCAGCAATGGAAACAAGGGGGGAGGCCAGCCAAGAAAAGTCATGGGGCAAGAAACCCTTTAAAAAGGCTTTCTTTGGTGCTCCAGATGCAAATTCCCAGTTTCACAATGCAGCTTCTTTAAACTAAAGCTGGGAGGGAAAACCGGCATGTTCCACTCTCCCTGCATGCCAAAGGAGAGAGTTCCTAAGCAGTGCAGTTACTTCAGGCTGAGAATGCACATTTCCTACACAGCACACCTTGCAAGTTGCCTTTCTGTAAGGTGTCACTGAAAACTGGGTGCTGGCTGCCCCTTGGGCAAGCAGGATTTGTCTGCATCCGGCCCCAGTGCCCTGGAGCAGAAGCAGTGATCCCAGGCCCTCAGACCATGTGTGGTTTCCTACAGTCCCCAGGTGAGGTCCTTTAGGGTCAGACCCCTGCAGAGGGGCAGAAATCATGAATTATTAATGTTAAATATTCAGTCATGGACTCAGAGCATTTCCAGAAGGGTCCCAGTCCAAGGCTGTGAGCTGGCACATTCCCAACTGAGGCTCCCAGGGCTCTCTGACAGAACTTGGCCTGGTTTCCTTGGAAGGAAAACCACCCTCAGGAACTGCATGGGTCAAGCACAGTGAGCCTTCCTGCTAAACATCCACACGTGCTGAGGACCTGAGCTGCTGAAAAGGGCTCCAGATGGCAGTGCCAGCTCGTAAGGAATGGAGATGAAGGCGTGGATGATGCTGGGCAAAGACATGACTGGACAGTGCTGTGGAAAGGGGATGCATGGGAGACACCAGCTCAAACGGAATGCTGCTGATCACTTCACACATTGTGATCAGCCTGCTGTGCTCCAGCTGCTCTTGCAGATGCTGAGCTCTGTACCTGGGGCAAGATCTTCACTGAAACAGGTCCCTAACCTGGCCCTGAGCAGCTGAGCAGGGCAGGCTCCTCCAGGCAGCCTTCTCTCTGTGTGCTGGGTCCCTGCTCTGGGAAATGCCCTGCTCCCTCAGGGAACACCCGTGCCCATGGCACCGCCCAGGCTCCAAGCATTGCACGTCAGCTTTTGAGGGGCAAACCCCAACTTCACTGTCCCTCCAGAAGAGAATCTGACCTGGAGCAGGCACAGAGCCCAGCAGTGGCACAGTGCACTTAAAATAACCCAAGGAATTCTCAGCACCACCTCTGGCTGTTCTCCAGCCAGAAGTGCTAACACAGTGTCCTCATTCTGCTTGGCTTCCTACTCACGTGGAAAGAACTGACAGTATGAAACAGCAGTTCAGGTACTCAATACAACACTGGTTTATGTGAAGGAAGACTCTTAGGATTTTTCTGGTCTTCATATTTTTATTTGGAACATTTTTTTTATCCATGCATTGTCTGGTCCCTGTTACAGCACAGTCACTTCCACTAAAGCTACCTATCCAGGTAGCAGTCATAGAAATGCCAGAGTTTGACTGATTAATGATAAATCACCTTGCACTGGGGCTTTGTAATCTTTCCCTCCACAGATTCTCCAGGCAAAATGAGAGTTCAGGTTTTTCTGCCCACACTTTGTTCTCTCAGGGACTTTCCTGGCCCTGCCCTCCCCAGCCCCAGCCCAGTATCTCTGCTTGCACACTGCAATCCTCAGCCCTATCCCTGGCTGTGTGTCCCAGTTCTGCTGAGTGCTCCTTGCCTCAGTGCTTTCATATGGATTGCCTCAGTTCTTCCCTGCTGTCCCAAAGCTCTGGAGCAATTGGCAAGATATCACCCACAGAGACTGGCTGCTGAGTGGTTATTTTAACCCAGATATATTTCTTCCTGTCTGCAAGTTGCCTGTTGAACATGAGAAATCTGGAACAGTTTAAATGAATGTGGCACCAGAAATAAACAGTTCATTCCTAGAAACCTCAATTCCACACAAATGCCCAGTGGACACAGTGACTTATTTATTCAACCAAGCAAAGCAACATTTTCTCAACTGAACCTCTCCCTGTGTGACTCTCACTCTCCTGGTGGGAACTGCACTCAGCTGCTGACCCTCCTTCTGGGCACAGCACTTCAGGCTGCCTTGAAAATGCAGCTCTGTCTATTTGTGCAATTGTGCTGCCCCATCACCGGCACTCCCTGTGCTTTGCACAGAGTGGGAGCTCACAGAACAACTCCCCCTTCCCCTTTTCCTTACTCCTCAAATTTGGCCATTGGTTCTCCCAGCTCCATGGAGATATGTAGCAGTCACAGATGAGAGAGAGAAAGAGAATTACCAGATGAATGTTAATGGAAGTTGTCTTTGTGCTGACAGAGCCTGAGAGGCAGCTGGATGCACCTCAGGAGGCAGAGGCACAGGGGCTGGCTGTGCTAATGTCACACTGCAATCAGTAATCAAGAATTATTATGTCCCAAATACTAAAGCTGCACTCACCCACCAAAAATGACATCCTAAAAGTGCTTTTTCCAGCAAAACCCCCCCATAGATGGGCTGTGTGATGGCTGGACTACAGGGGGTGAACAGAAGGGGATGTATGGACACACCAGGGAAGAAAGCTTGTGATTTCTGCAAATCTACATTTAAAATCTAGTCCTGTGTCCTTTAAATCTCGACAACAGGGGATTCTCAGGCTTTTCCAAGAATTTTTACTCTATATCAAATGTAGGAAATCAAATTTTTTCGGTCTCAATCTCATCTCAGCTTGGCACAAACTGATTCAAGAAAAGAAGACATTTCAATTGACCCTCTCCCCAGTCTGGAATAAACAGTGCTGGAAAGCAAAGCCTCCCTGTGTAAATAGGAATGAAAAGTGCTGACATTTTTAAAACTCTAAATGCTAAAATTTGTTGCACTGGAAGTTCTTACAGTAGTAGTTCCCTAAAGCAGCAGATGAAATTGAGACATATTTATACAGCTTAAATCAACCTCGAAAGTTCAAAATATTTCCCAATTCCCTACATAATTTTAACTGTTCTCTTTCACACCGCAACATTGAGCAAATTCAGACTTCAACAAACACTGACAATTTCAATTAGATTTCCCCTTTGATGGCTGTATTTGAAGGCATTGAAACTAAAGAGCTTTTTTCCTCCTTTTTTGCTTTTCTTTTATGTCTTAGATTCTTACAATTCCCTTAATCTCTCTTGGCCTTCATTTCACAGAGGAGTGCTCAGAACAAGGGCTCAAGTTGCATTAGGTTGTAAACACTTGAGTTAGAGATGGTTCTTGTCCCTCAGGAAGATCACTGTCCCTGTCTGCAGTCTGAGGAAGGAGAGCCCGGGGAGATCCCAAACCTGGGAGCCCTATGGTGACAAAGGGCACCAGAGCAGGGCCCAGCCCCAGCCAAAGGCTCCTCTCCAACCACACATGGATGAAAAGGAAGGCAGTAAGCTTCACTGTGGCACACAACACTCAGCTCAGCCCCTTTCTGGGGATTTCCCTACCCATGCTCAGGCTGATCATCACTGCCTTTTACATTGCAGAAGCTAGCCTTGAAATACTGTTTGGCCTCTTGAGAATTTAAAACCCCAGCATGTGTCAAAAGTTGGCAGAATGGCCCCTGCCAGGGAGGGTTCCCTTGAAAGCAGCGTTATGGCACCCTAAGGAATAACAGCTTCTGCTGTTCTTCCCAGTGAGCCAATTCCGTGCTTCAGGATCAGGTCATGGCACTGCTTTCTGGACCTCCCTTAGCTCAGCAGTGGATGAACAGAAGCTCCATGTGACTTGAAACCTCTGCTACCTGTGCTTCTGAGCAGAAGGGAGCAATTGGAAGATTTTAGCAGGATGCTGTTTTTAAAGCTCTGTGGAACTTCCAGGTTTCATCAAAAAGCAAGTTCAAGTGGCTGTGGAGACCCTTTCCATGAGTACAAAGAACACTCTCCAATCATAATGTGCATGCCAGCTCAAGCTCTTCACCCACATGGGTATTCTCAGAGAGAAACTGAAAGTTTCTAACCAGGCAGAAGCTTGAGAAACTGTTGAGAAGAATGTAAATAAAAGTTCTTTATCGATCTTGTTGTTCACATTGTTTATAGTTAGGTTTTGCTACTGTATATCATTCACTGCACACCAACACTGTGAGATGTTTTCACTTCGGGACCAATAGAGTTGGTCTGCACGAAGCTCTGTATAAAAGAGCAATGTATTTTAAAATAAATCAGAGTTATACTCTCAGCCTTCTGAACAGTCTGTTCATTCCCATCCTGCCTCAACAGCATCACACCCACTCCCTGTCTCCATCCCACCCTGCTGGGAGACAAAGACACATCAGGCCCAAAGCAGAGTTTGCCATGCAGCACAGAGCTGTTTTTTGGGCAGCCAGATGCCAGGTACCTGAACTCACTGTGAAAAGAACTGGGGCTGTGTGCATAGGGAAGAGACATCTGAAATCCAACATTTTCCATTCTAGTTCCATTCTTATTCCCACTCAGGACTACCTACAGCACTGCAGCCCCCCTGTATTTTAGGTGATTTTAGTTACTGACCTCTCTGTTCTGCCCCTCACTCCAGACACCAAGGGGTCTGTGCTGCACCAGTCAGGATGGTAACACAGGGAAAAAGCAGAATGTCCCCAGCTGGGTGGCCTAAAAATCTCCTGCTGCTCTCTGGTATCTCTGTATCCAAGCCTGTGACACAAAACTCACACCCACAGACAGCAAGAGCCATCAGGCATTTAACAAGGCCAAGCCACAAAGCTCCAGGCTATTCAGCTGGGACCTACATTTACCTCCCAAACCTGGTGACGATTCCTTACAGCAGCAGTTTGGTGACAAGCAAGCAGCAGATGGGAGTGGGAGGACAGAAGTGTCCATCCTTCTGTCATTACCCACCACATTACCACCACCTGCTTCCCTGCCTGGGAGAAATCTGCTGGCTGGAGCACAAGAGAGGACAAGCCAATGGTGCCAGAATCACCCCAGAGTTCCCATCCCACATATGACACTGAGCCACATGGGGTTTGTCCCACCCACTGAGACACAGCCATGGAAAGAATGAAAAGGAGGAGGCAAGGACATGTCAGCTCTTCCAAAAGGCTGCTGCAGAGAGCTCTGCCTGGACAGCTGAGCACACAGAGCTCTCCAGGCCTCTCTGACCACCAGTGACATGCATGGTGACTGGTGATGCTCACCCAGGCTGCTGTCAGTGAGGCCACTGGGACTCCTGAGAACTGGAAGGAATAAGAGAAGAAATGACTTGGTGCAAGGGCTGGAAAAGAGCACTGAATGGGACATGTGGGAAGCAGCACAAAAAATGAGCCAAAGGGGAAAACAAGATTGGGGAAAAAAAGAGGATGCAGGACAGAAAGGAAGGAAAAAGGGAAGAAGTTTATACAACCCCATGCACCAGCCTGCTTGGAGGAGCATGTCAGCTGCTTAATGCAGAAAGCAACTACCTCCAACCAGAGCCCAACTCCCCTCAGACCAGTCCTGTGCAGCTCACTAGAGTTCCTCAGGTTTCCTGGCTCAATCAAAGGTCTAGGTGAGTACCTTGCCACTCCTCTGCAGCCTGCCAGGCCCTCGACTGAGCCACTAAAGTGAACTGACACTAAACTCTTTACAGGAAAACAAGAGGAGCAAATCACATGAAACTTGCTACTCAGCTTGTAAGAATTTCTGGCTTTGCTTTGTTTTTTGCTGTGAACTTTCACTCATGTGCTTTAAATGTTGCAGCCCAGAAAGAAACAGATTGAGGAGGATGAGTGTGATGTGAGCTGATACAAGGAGATGGCAGGGAGAGTCTGGGAGATGTGTCACAGCAACAGTGGGTCAGTATTTAATAGTTCTGAAAGGACTGAAGTCTTGGCCTGTTCAGTACAGCCACTGTTTGTGTTTCTTGTCAGTGTTTCCTGGACAGGTTCATCTCCCCTCCTGCAAAACTTGACCAGAGCAGCCAGCAGGTTTCCAAAGCAGCTTTCTTGGCTTCAGGAATGAGCTGTCTGATGGGAAGGAAGATATTTCTGCCCTTCCTTTGTTGGCTGTTCAGGGTTTGCAGGAATAAATTAGGTACAATCTCAGGCTCCTACTTTCCAAGGGCCCCAGAGGAGTCAGGGCCCCAAGCAGTGTATTGGCATTTACCGATGTGCACTTTAAGGCTTTGAAACCCTTGAAAACACTGACAGTACCCACAGAAGACACACAGAAGATGAGATGCTGAGAGGCCAGGGCCATGTCCAGGGCTGCAGCCAGGCTGGGGACTCTGGAACTCAGTGACTACACTGCCTTGAGTCATGTCTGACAGCCACGCTGGGCTGACAGCCCAGGGCCTGGACAGCCCCAAGGACTCCTGACTGTCCAGCAGGAACAGGACTAAGGGCCTGAAACAGAGACAAGCTCACCTGATGGGTTCTGCTTACACCTCCTTTCTTTAGGTTTTTCTGTCCCCGAATGACCAGCTGCAATTGTGGTGAATGATGGATTAGTACAGGATTTTCCCCCAAAACACAACACACAGTATTTTAGCAACAAACAACTTTTTTCCCCATTCCCCATCACCCACTCTGCTACCACACATGGTTTTCCAACACCACATCCCTGCTTTTCAACATGGTTCCAGAAAGCCCCTTACTTACTTCTGAGGCAGATAAAACTCCCAACAGACACTGTGTAACCTGCTCCAGGGAGATATCCCGCCCCTTACCTGTCCATTCCAGCCAGAGGCACTGCCAACACCACATATTCTGCTTCTCTTGGATGGGGAATAGAGGGAGGCCAGGCTTTTCTGCTGGCATGCTATTTATCTCTGCAGCAAGATGCTAAAATTACATTTCATCTGGTCTGTCACTTTTGCTCCAATTAGGGAGTGTGGAGAATGGTAGTGGCCCACTGGAAGGCCAGGCAATACACAGGCAGGATAAAAACCTTGGACAGAAAACTATAGCTGGTGGACCTGAGCAAAATTGTCTAGGCCACCGGTTACGTTCAGCTACTACCACATCCACTTAACACTGCAAGGAAACTGCACAAGTGGAGGGGATTTTCATTCCTTCTAGCACATGTATTTTGGGCTCACATACACACATCTGATTCACTGTGACCTCCATGCAGCAACTGCACAAACAGCTGGACATTGGTCACAGTGACATTTAAATAAACTGTCACACTCAGCATCACTGTAGCCTGCAAACTGCTCTTCCACTAACAGTCCTCAAACGTCTGCTGCTTGAAAATGTCTTTGCTCCACCAGGACTGCACTGATACACAGACACAGCACAAGTACTGCTTTATCTCCATCCATCCTTTCTCCACATCTTGGCTCCCCTCTGAAAAATCTATGCTCAAGTACCTGGTCCTTGGCAGCAGGAATCCCACATCACCTGTTTGACAGGGCTGGGGTGCCAGGAGCCTGGGGAGGAGGGAGAATATGGCACTACCCCAGGGGGGCTAGCTGCCTGTGAGCTTAAACAAGGTACCCCATAATACGTCAACATTCACTGAGCATAGCTGGATCCTGCTTGGAGAGGAACATGGAAGCAGCAGGAAAGAGTGACCACACTTACCACTGGAGTTCTGGGAATTGCTGTTTGTTTCTTCGAAGTTGTTTTGCACTTTGCCTTCCACTCTTCTGCTAAAAGCACTTTCTGCTGGGTGGAGAACAAAGCAGGAATGGTGACTGGTCAACACTGGATGCAAACCCAGGCAGACAGGAGGCAAGACATGCTCCTGTGCCAGCCTGCACACTGGGCAGGGCTGGGGACACAAGCCTTTCATTCAGGAGTGATGAGGATTCCTGAAAAGTGGTGCCAGACCATGATTTTATTCCTGCAGACCACTGGAGTGGTCTGCTCCAGAACTGCTGTCAGGACTTAGCAGAGGTCCCGGGTCACTGCAGGCTCCCAGGGCTGCAGTGTGGCTCACACACGTGGGCTTTGGGGCTACCAGAGACCTGAACTGCAGGAAGAGCACAGCCTGTGGATTTTAGTCCCGCCACTCCTGAGTGGACCCTTCCAAGTCCTGAGCAGGCTTCTCAAACTCTCAATCAACTACACTCCTGACTCCTAAAATTCAGGACAACAAACTTGGTAACCAAATCAACTGAAACAGAAACACATCAAACAGGGTTGAAAAGGAACTGGAAACATTATCTACCTTTGACACTTGACAGACAAATAATAGAAACAAGTGGCCTTAAATAACCATAAAATCAGATGGAGACAAAATTGCTTGGGTCAACCTACCCCTCCCAAGAGACTCAGGTTCAAGTCCTGGCTTACGTCACAAGTGGAAGTGAGATGGAGGTCTCCAAAGACCTTTGTAAAGAATTTGCATGGTGGTTTTGCCTTCATCCCTTAGCTTCCCCTGCAAAACCTCCCCCGAGTGTGGCAGTAAGAAAAATCTGGTTTAATGTGCCTGCTTGGTTTTACTGTGCCCTTCCCACACTGAGAGGGCAGCTCACTCTGTTCTCTCTCCTTGTATTGGAATCTTTTGAATGTGAAGTAAAATTCTCTGTATGAACCAAGTCCTTGGCAGCTGTGGGTATGTGTTATCCAACAAAACCCATCCTTGTTCAGCATCCATGGCCTCTCCCACCACAGGGTCCTCTCAATACTCAGCATCTGTGCATGCTAGACATTCTAGGGGTGTTTAAACACCAACTGATGGACCAGCCCTTCTTCTGCACCCAGATGGAATCTCTATCCCTCAATCCCACAGACTTTAGAGGGTGCTTCCCAGTGTACGGCACATGGCACACTATGTTTCACATCCTACTTATTAACTGCTATTTTTCAGTAGTCTTTGCTTTCTTTTTTAAATTTTTTTTAGGCTTGATCTTGTTCAGAAGGAGGAAACTGAGACAATGGGAGGATCAATCCTAATTGCATTTTCTATCTCATCAATAATGGTTCTGTAGTACTGATTTTTCTGTTTATCTCTCGGAGGTTCCTGTGGGGAATGGAGCACTGTGAAAACATCTGTACTCCATTTCACTTCCAAAGGCACTGAGAACATCACCTTGAGAGAAACAAACACTAAATGCCAAACAGTGCAGAAAACCAAGCAAAAATCCCCCTTCTTGACAAGCCATTACACCAATCCTTGTCAGGAAGCTCTTCTCAGTTTGTGACAGCAGGATTTGAAACAGGGTCTTTTGCACCTTGTGGTTACCATGATGTTTAACAAAAACATTATAAAGGATTATAAAGGGATTATAAAGGAAGGGATTATAAAGGATCTCATCCCCTCAACTGCTTCTGGGAGCAGCTTCTCTGGGACAGTCATGGATGGAGCAGGCTGAGGCCAGGAAGGGTCAGAAGCCTATCGAGGGCAGGACTGGACAGTGGGCAGCTCAGAAAGCTGAAAGGCAGCTGGTACCTGTGATGGCCTTGCTTCCTGGGGATCCGGAATTGGGAGCGCGGAACATCTGGGACTGGGAGGCGGGCGGGACACCTGAGGGCGTGCGGTGCAGGAGGCTGGAGCAGCGGTTTATGGACGCCGGGGACTTCTTGCTGGACTGGTTCGTCTGTGTCTTCACTGCCACGAAGAGTGGAGATCGAGAGAACTCTGGATATGAACACTCAGAACTAGTGCCTGCACAGCCAAGGAGCTCCCAGAGCAGGGCCTGCTGGAGCTGCTGATCCACCCAGCCCCTGGGGCAGAGCTGGGCTCCCCCCTCGCCCGAGGGGACACTGGGGAAGCTCGTTAGTTCCCTTCCACATCTCTAACTGTTGCACAACCAACCCATTCCTGCTCCTGCAGGAATCACCCCATCCATCCAGAAGCACTGTGTGATCGCCATGGCCTGGCTGGAGGCACCTGCAGCTCTGGCCTCTATTTCTATGGACTGAATTTTGGGAACAGGTTTCTAAACTACTCAGATCTCTGAGTAGTGAGAAGTTAAGATTTTTGTTTCCTGAGGCTTGAATAAATCTTAATAATCTCTAGATATATTCCTTGTCTCTTTGACCAAATACAAAGGAAAGGGAACTATTTGGAATGGAATGGAATTAGGAGGCAGAGTGAATAAAGGCTTTTGATCCCATCTCCAGATTGGTGACATGTGGAGAAATTCTGAATATTACTGAGATATGCTCTTTGAATGCATCTATAGTTTGGTCTCTGCAGCACACAGTGAGGATCACCAGGAATTGTCAATGCCAAAAGTCATCTGAAACACCTTCAGGACAGCCCTTCATCTGGGCCACATGGATTAAATAAACCATTATAAAAATGGAGAAACTGTCTAAGAACCTCCTTCACTCCTAAGGGGCCTCTTCTATGGAAAACTGGATATGGGTCCTGAAGCCCCAGTCCTACTCCAATCACCTGTCATGAAAAATCACTAACAAAGAAGGTTCCCACAGTCCCAGCTCCCTGACAGTGATTTCTACAGTGATGCTGTGGGATGCCTAAAGGTGGAGGGACAACAGCAGCACCTGCACATCCTACACAGTGTGAGGGAGAAATACTCGTCCACCCTGAGCAGCTCTCAGGGGAATACCACGGCAGCACCACAGGCTAACTCTGAAAGAGGGGTGAAGTCCCCCAGGCTGGGACAGGACACTCATTTTCAAAATCCCAGGAGACTTTACAGACCTTGACTGTGACTGGCTCTCACCTTCATCAGCAGCACTGGGGACTGGGAGTGTGTACATTCACAGGAGGTTGCAATTCCAGGGGTTTTGATTCACTTGTTCTGATACACAGCCCCAAGCTGACATTTCCTATATGTCAGTTTAGCTCTGCAGGAAATTATGCACTGATTTTCTCACAGTTTAGTCAGGATACTTCTCTGCTTGGTCTCCAGCCAGATAAATAGGAAGAAGGCTTGTTTTGCTCTCTAGACTTCCTTTCAATCTCCATGGATAATCCTCCTCCAGCTGCTGCCCAACTGCCAGCAAAAATGTAGTCAGATATGAAAATTTCCAGCTTGTGGATCGTCTGCTTTCCATGAGGATCATTCCCAGCAATGTCTGCTTTATTCCCCATCAATGCCATGAGAAACAGCCATCAGCAACTCTTCAGTGCCAGATACAGAGAGCATCACTGCACATCCTCTACAGCCCAGATACTGCTCTGGGACCTGACAACAAAAGTCTCAAAGCTATGACGATCTCCAAAATTTCTTCTTCTTCCTCCTAAATGAAACAAACAGTATGTCTTCAAACTGAGACCCCACAGAGAAGGCTGCTCCAGCTGACACTAGGCAGAGAGAGAGTTTTGAGCAGCAATGCAAGACAGACAAAGGAATATCAGTTCTAGCAGTCTGGAGGAAGCTAACAGTTCATTGGGAAAAGAAAATTCAGTCTGTAGTTCATCAGATGCCAAACTTCCTCTGAAGGCTGAGCAACACAGGTAGAGAGCATCACATGGCTCTTCTGCTCTACTCTGGAAAAGCCACCTTCACTGTGGAACTCACAGCCTCAGGCTGATGAAAAGGCCAAGTTGTTTCTAAAAATGAAAATCCTGAGTTGCTGAATGGCCACAAAAAGCCTCCTGCCTCAAAATCTGCAGCAAGACTGGAGATAGCACTGTGGGCAGCTGACCTCGTAACTGCTGCTGCGGAGCTTTTCAAACCCTCTCAGAAGGCAGCGGAGACCTGTCCCAGTGGAAGCTGCAGTGATGTGGAGGGTGATTCTCACTGCATGGTCTGCAGCCAGTCAGCTCAGGGCTTTGTGCTGCTGCCCTGCAGCATGGCCCCGGGTGTGCTGAAGGACACACTTGATACAGGACATGCTGAGAACAGCAGGGGCTCCAGCCTAGCAGAGGAGAGCTCGGTCACTGCTGGGCTGGGTCAGCTCGGCTGCAAAGGAGCTCCCAGGGGGACGCTGAAGAGGCTGAGGTGCTCCTTGGGGAGCAATCAAGAATTTCCAAGGGGATAAGGAAGGCACTTCTTGACCCAGTGCTGGTGCCTGCCCTGCCCAAGAGTGGAGAACACACTGGAGAACACCCAGAGGAGGAGACAAGTGGATAACAAAGGGCCAAGAACAGCAGAGCTTACAATGGAAACACAAGTCACTCCTGTGATTTAACCAGGGCCTGGAGAGCAGGCTAGGCCAGGTCTAGAAAGGACAGACACTTGGTAACTTAATCCTCCTTCACTGAGCAGACAAGGTTATAAATAGGACCCAATGTTCAAAGCTACAGCTGGCTAATTTTAGTCTTAATTTAGTAGAGGCAATAATTCATCAAAATAATTACCTTATGCGATTGCTGCATTTTCTGTCACTCAAAAACAAGATCAGATGTCTCTCTAAAGCATATATGTGTGAATTCAGTCATGGCAATCCTACAGAATGTGTTTCTCCAGGCAGTCCACAGATCACAGTGGTCCCTCCTGGCTTTCCTGGTTTTGGGAAAACCTTCAAGTACTGTGATTGGCAAGCTGTGGCAGCAAGAAGAAAATCTGGCATACAAATCCACACACTACCATGATGCACCATCACAACAGGGACCTGATTGTCTCAGCAACATTATTCCTTCCCGGTAAAAATTCTGGTCAATAATTTGTGTATGGTATTTCTTTAGAAAGGTCAAGATGGGTAGGGAACCATTTTGAATGTTCAGATGGAACTACACCATCATCTATGGATAAAAAACCGAATGTGCTGGAAAATGATTCCTTAACAATGGCCTGAAATTCCATACTCTGAGCAGATGCCTTGGCTATGGCAAACAGGTCTTTCCACAGGAAAACCCCTCTCCTCTGCTCAAACCTATCAAATTTTTAATATGTGTTTTTATACACACAAACAGGTGGAGCCTGTTGCTAAAACACTGTGGGATCAGACTGGGAAAAGCAACTGAACTCACAGATTTCTCTCACTGAACTGGTGGAAGCAAAGATACACCATCCAACTGGAATCTGGAGTTGGCTTTTTCCTTGTTAGCCAGGGTCTCTTTGGAAACCAGCTGTACTACCAAAATGGCAGCTGCCTTAATGAAACACTGTGTTTAAGTATTTTAGATGAATAAATTTGATCCAGTGTGCATCCAATACAGAAAGGAATTGAGCAGCAAGCCTTGATGAACTTCCTTGAGCATCTCAGGTGTCAGGGTAGATGTAGATCTGTCTGTCCCCTGAAGAGCCAAGAATGATCTCAGGGATGGAAAGACCCATCCCACAGAGCAAGGGCCCATCCCACAGACCCTGAGAGAAGTGAGCAAGGCCCAGAGGTGACAGCCAGCTTCATCACGAAGGTCATCAGGAAGTTCACGGCAATGAGACAGGTGTGTGGCCAGGATGCCAAGTCAATCCACAGGTCAGCAGCAGGATCAGCTCTGGTGCCCAGACAGGGTTGACATCAAGGTGAGAATGCAGCTGTGGCTTGAGTACAAACCCATGGGACCCAGAGCCAGGGCACGTCCACAACTGAACTGAGACCAATATCCTAAAGAGCAGCTAAGGCAGGGTGTGTGGATAAAAGCAGGGCTGCAGCAGGACTGTGGCTGTGGGCTGCTCAGGGCCTTTCAGAGCTCTGAGTACTCTCAGGGCCCTGACATGACTTTAGATTTCCATCCTGGAAGCAGAGCCACGGAGAGCTGTGCTGGTTTTACTGCTCTCTCCCCACATTTTCACGACCTAGGAGTCTGAGGCCATACCTGCAGGTACCAGGCAGAGGGGAATGCACACTCCTGAGCCTGACTCACCAAGCTCAATCCCACTCCTGGTGCATTTATAGCCAGTTCACATCCCAGGTGCCTCAGGTTCTCTCTGCACTGCAAACTCATCACAGAGTCACAGAATGCCAGATTGCTTTGGGTTGGAAAGGATCTGAAACATCATCTTGTCAATCTCCGCTATCCCAGAGTGCTCCAAGCTCCCTCCAGCCTGGCCTGGGACACTTCCAGGGGCAGCCACAGCTTCTCTGGGCACTCTGTGCCAGGGCCTGCCCACCCAATTCCCAACTAGATACCGGGAATTTCTTCCCAAAATCCCATCTAATCCCATCCTCTAACAGTGTGAAGCCATTGCCCCTGTTCTGTCACTTCATGCCCTGAACATTCTCTCTCCATCCTTCTAAACAATCCTGCAGCCCAGCCCTAGCAAACATTCAATCAGCTCCATCTTACAGAGCAGTCGGAGCCTGAAGGAGGACAGGAACATCACTGAACCCTCCCCCATGAATCTCCATTCAGAAATGTTTCTAAAACTGGGACAATGAATGTGCCTACAATCCACTTTTATTTTTTGGAAACAATCTCTGACAGCCTTCTTCGAAAGAGTGAATATGTTGACAGAAGCAGCATAAGAATATTATTTTTAGATTCATAGCCCAGTTCTAATCTTATGAAAAAGCTCCTACTCCTCACTCAGAAAAGGGAACTTTGGAAGGAGACATTTGGCATGAACAATTCTAGAGAAGACCACAGCAGAGCTCTTTTCCAGACAGCAGCAATCCAGCAGCTCTGACCAGAAATTATCCTGAAAGATGCTATGGAAGCTGCAGGATATCATTCCTTGTTTTACCCATTTTCAATGACTTTTCACTCATTATGACAGAAAACCAGAAACACAGGCTCTGGAAGGGAAGATTGGACTCCAGCAGAGACCCAGAAAGCTGAACTGGTAATGCTGAAGGCCTTTCCTCACCCATTCCCACTATGACTGAATTTTCAGTATTTGCCTTATGAATGCTGAATTTTCAGCATTTGCCTCATTCTCAAAAGAATGAGACCAGGGTAAAGACACAGTCTCAGCTTTACTTTTTCTGACTGCAAGGACCAAAAAAAAAGCCAGCTGTGCTTTTGTGCTTTTCAAAAGTCAGGTGTTAACAGCTGCCTCACAGGACCTTGGATTTTGGGAAGAACAGAGTCTGAGCAGCAGAAAGGTGTGAGGATGTACTGGCCAGCCTGCCTTGGGAGCTCATCATGCCCTCTCCCATATCTTCGTCAGGATTAGTGGCTTGTCATCATAAATCATAAATCTTACTGGTCATGGGAACTAGGAGAGGAAAAAAGAGGTTTTTAAAAAAAAAGGACAAAGAAAAGTTTATGGGAGGGGGTTAAACTTTATGAAAATACTATCTTCCTCTGATCTCGAGTGTCCTCATAGTTAAAGATACTTGAAAGCACTGGAAACCCATCTGCACAGCTCAGGGCCTGCTGATCTAGTCTGCAGCAGGGGCAGCTTATTTTCTTTTGCTGCAGAAACAACAGTGCAAGAACAGCTTCAAGCCCAGCACTCAGAACATGCCTCCTCCTCCAGAAGTGGAGTAGGGCCTCGGGGGGCCACTGGAACTGTAGGGCCCACTGCAGGCACACTCCTCCCAGAGAAACACAACTGGGGTTTCTTTTCTGCTGGAGAGCCTGGACTGGAACCAGCACCCCAGCTATTACTACAGCTGGTTGGGAAGGTGGGAGACATCAGTGGCAATAAATGGCCTTGAAATGGGAAGCACTGGGAAGGTAAGAATTAGCTAGAGCTGAGCAAACCCCAGTGCTCACAGCACACTGCTCCTGAGCTCTCTGCAGAGGGAGCACAGACCTCAGAGCCCTGCTGTCCAAGGGCCCCTCTGTGGCAGGAGATGGACCCACTGCTGGTCTCCAATGGCTTTGCTGCAGGCTGAAAACACCTCAGTGAAGAAGTGGAGTTTCCAGGGACAGGCAACCACAGCAATAAATGCAATGTGTGCAATCATAAGCACTGGGGCAGGTGCTTCAGCAGATGGCAGATAACAAGATCAGCTTTGTGATGATGATGTTGGGCATGTATTTTACGCCCTGCACCTTCTACCATGGTCCATATCCAAGCTTTAGAGAACCTGCATGGTACCTGTCAAGAGCCACCAAACCTTAAAAGCGACATTCTGGTGGACCATGTTCCCATAAACCCAAGGGTGCCTCATAATCCCTTAAAAACCCCATTCCCGGGGATTTTGGGGTGGAAGCGCCCCCTGGCGGCTGCAGCTGCGGGCCGATGAGCTCAGCTCATCCCTCATCCCATCCCTCATCCTCCTCTCCATCATCCCAAACCCTGGAGCAGCACACCCCGGGCACTCAGCAAAGCTCAGGGCAGTGCTGGGAAGGGAGCAGAAGTTCAGCAGTAAAAAACTTCTCTGCGGACTTTGAAAGTATTCAAATCCAACAGGTATCAAAAATTTCTCTCAACATGTTTAGTCACATTTTGCACTGAATTACACTGAACTGCTTGTTAAAGCCTCCTCCCCTCTGTGTGGGGAGTGCAGACCACAGTGCTGTCCAGTTTGTTGGCAACTGCCTTGTTCTGAGCTCTCTGAAATAAATAATTTATTGAGTGTGATTCAGTAGCAAGCTGCTGAGGTCATTTAAGTGATTTTGGAACCAGTTTTAACTCACTGCTTGAAATAATTCCGCAGAATCTCATAGCAAGATGCTTCTTCTCTAACATGTATGTTCAGTTACTATTTAGGGGAGTATAAAAATGTTGTGCATCTCTTCAGTTAAACAAGAGCCTAAACCATCAACCCCACAAGGAACATGTGTAGAATTCCCTGGGCTGGGGTAGGAGCTCAGAGACATTCCAGACCTAACAGTGCCCCTGGGAGAGGGGATCCCAGCTCAGCTTTACAGTGCTCAGCACATGATCTGTGTCCTGCCCACGGCAACCCCACAGCTCAGGGGAAGGATCCCCAAGAGTGAAATCTGTCCTGGCAGCCTGGTGCTCCCCAGAGCCCTGGAGGTGCCAGCCTGCAGCAGGCCAGCCCTGCAGCAATACTCACTGATGGGGGCGTGCAGAGCCACGTGCTCTTGGTAGGGAGTGTAGTACTTGTACTGCTTGCCACAGAACTCACAGGTGTAATTGCCAGTTTCTGTGAAATGAACAAGGACAAAAGTCAGGAAGGAGGCCAGCTCTCTTACACAACCCCCAGTTTTTTTACAGAGAACCTGGTCAGGTCACACAAACATTCCTCATGCATGTGGAACTTGCCTGCCCTGTAATCCACACGTCCTTTTCCCAAGAAAGGGAACAGTTCAAAACAGAGGGAATGGACCATGCATAAGAAGTCCAGTAGAACTGAACAAGCTTCAGAAGATTACTCCAAAATTACAAGTAAGTGCAAAACAAGGGAGAGAATCCAGTTCTAAAGTCTGTATTACAGGTGACACAGTTCTGTCCTCTGGTTACAGGTCTGGGATGTGTGGACAACAGTAACAGCCAAACCAGGAAACAAACAGTCAGGTTCAAGTATTAGAGAGCTTTTATTTGGGACTGTGGAGTTCTCTTGCAGGAGAAGGGGCTTTTCTGGAGTAACTGTGCTCAGTCCTGCTTTGGGGACACTGGAAATAATGGAGTGTAACCACACACTGAGAAGTGTAACCTTCTCCTCTTGCCAGTGCTGGGAGTATAGAACTGGCAGCATGCAGCAAGATGAAGGAAAATCCATGGAAAATCAAATGTTTCCAAAATGGAAAATTCAGGGAAATGCTTTGGCAAAACCTGGTGTTCTCTCCGTTTCCCTCTGCTCTGTTTGAGGAGCCACACTAAGGCAATGTGAATGAATCACCTGTCAGCTCTCAGTGCACCTTCAAGCCCTCTCTTATCCCTGCCAGATTGCTTTTCCCCTGAACTCCCCTCCCCTTCTCTTTGCAGAGCTCTTGAGCAGAACACTTCACAAAGCTGCAGTTCTTAGGGCCAGGGCTGTTGGTGTTTGATGCTCCTTTGAGCCTGAGCATACCTGTGAGCACTCAAATCCCAACCCTGCTGCGTAACACAGTGCTTCCTGCTTTCTCTTAGAGGTACTGCAGCCAAGTGAACCACTGAGCTTTCCTTTTTATTTGAACAATAATAACTCTTACTTGGCCCAATCTTCTGGAAGGGTTCGGGCTCCTCCTCCTTCACCTCATCGGCAGCGATGACGGCCTGGTCGTAGGGGTCTGCAAGAGAACAGAACCAGAAGACAGCTGACAACACCTCAGCTTTGCCTTCTACAGCTGCATGGGCACTGAATGCTCCTGCACCTGTAATCACATTTCCATCTGTAACAGGATTGGAAGACAGGAATGATAAACCAGTGACCCCTCTGTCTGACTTGTCCCTCCTCCTCTTCCTCAGGTGGCCCAGGATTACCCCTGCTCCCAGCCCACTAACATGTTGTGTGGGAATTAATGTTTAAAAAATGCAAAGAAAAACGGAATGAACACATTGTAAAGTCTGATCCATATTTCATGATTTTCTTCCAGGGAATCTCCCCTCTAATGTTGCTGAACTGGCTGACAGTGGGCACAGCAATGCAGTCTGCAGGCACATCACCTTTCAGATACCAACCTGGGACTTCTAGCAGCTAACAGCACAGCTAGCAAGAAATCACAACCCAACCCACTTTAGAGAATTTGGTGTATGCCTATAACAATTTACAAGATCACTACAGACATGAAACACCTCCTTCTTCAATTGTCTGAAGCCTGACCAAGTGTATGTGCAACAAAAGCCTGGTATCTGCTGGGCTGGGCATCAACCTACTGGCTGTAGGGAGAGAGGATGCTCCCTATCCCACTGCAATCCCTGACAAAACTCCTTTGACTCTTAAAAGTTCAGAATCGACCTGCTGTGTCTGAACTACTGAATGCTTGAAAAGGTTTGTGAAATAAAGCACACAAAGGAGCTCGGCTTACCTGCCCGGTTTTCTGGGGCCCCTTCCACACTAAAAACTAACACAGAATAGAAGAAGGAGGGGAAGAAACAAAACAGAAATTAAATCCTCTTAAATGGTCTTGTTTTCCTCCTGCATTTCACATACTGCTGCAGCACATTTCAGCCCCACTGAACAGACCAGGCTTTGTGCCCCAGTCCCTCCTCTTCCCAGCAGCATCCTCACAGGACCTGGTTGAGCATGCCCAGCCCTAATACACACAGATGCTCGAGGCCTTTGTTCTGACCCTGACACAGCCCCAGGTGGAGTTCAGATGCACAGCTGCCTCACCCCTGCAGGTGCTGGAACACAGCAGCCCCAGGGAGGAGCTGGGACAGTCCTTGCACACACATGGAGCTCTTTCCAAGCTCTCTCTCCTCGGCAGAGCTCCCTGAGACATTTCTGACTGAAGCAGCCACATTCCCCTCAAAGTGACTGTCAGTGCCACTAATTTTCTTCTGGCTCCCCACAGGAGGAAGGGAGCTGGCAGTGGTGCCCTGCAGGAGAACACTGGCTGTCCTTAGAGCACATTCAGATGTCCACACTTTCCAGGTAAACACAACCATTTTTTTGGACAACAATGTGAAAAAACACTTACTTTTCTGAGACAGCCCAGCCATTCAAAACCTGCTGCTCACCAAGCAGCCTTTTTCTAGAGCTCTCCTTGACCAAGTGAGGAGCAGTACTGCCAGGCTTGCACACACAGAGAAGGTCTGGAGTATCTGTGGGCTCCGAGGTGAGGAGCGTCAGCTATTCAGTAAGCAGGGGGCAAACCAGCATGTTGATACTTCATTTTCCCCAATGCAGAATAAAGAAACACTGCTTCTGGCAGTGGGTATCTGCTTCTGTCTAGGTGTTACCAGCCAAGGCCACATCTATAGTCACCCTTTAAGGGCCACTGACAACTTCAACGGTTCACTACCACAGTCATTAACAAGAATGAAAGTTCCCAACTCTGAAATCTGAAATACTTCACAGAGAAGTATGTTGGGAACAAACCTGTAAATTCAGAAACCAAAAAGCAACCAACTTCTTCCCAGCAAATAATCAGGCTGACTCTTTTCCTTGAGGTAGTCAGTCCCAGGATCTCCATGCTAACCATGAACCTCACTGCAGACACACTGCAAGGTCCCCTGGTCCCAGCACAGGTGTTGTTTTTATGCACACAGAGAGAATCAGGCACAGCAAACTCCTTCCTGCAGTGCCTGTAGACTGTGCCTCCATGGCAAAGACAGGCCACTTGTGCAGTGCCACGTCCTGTACACTACAGGACACATGCTCCTGCAGAGCCATATTTTGCTTCCCCAAAGACTTCTCAGCCTAGTTCAGGTATCTGAGTGTCAAAACATTACTCACCATCCACGGCATGTAGGTCTCTGTGCTCTTGGAAGCAGCTATAGTATTTATATTTTTTCCCACAGATGTCACACGTGTACCTAAAATTGTCTGTAGGAAGAAGAAAACAGACCAGTTTAGAAACTCTGAGGTGAAAGGCAAGCACTGCAACCACACTGCTCAATGAGCCACCCCATGCACTGACACATCCTACATACTCTGTCAGGCCTCTAAGCCACACAGACAACCACTGCCTCACACTGTTCCCCCTGCCCCACACTATATGGCTTGGGGCATATTGTGATTTATTTCCTCTTCAGACAGCTCTGCTCTCCAGGGCAGAACCCACAGACTTCACAGCAATGAGGATGCAGGGCAGCAGACCCTGCTGGCATCTCCTTTAGAAGTTAAGGGCTCAGCAAGTTCAGGGACAAGCAGCTGTTGGCCAGGATGGGGACAAAGGGGCAGAACTAAGCACAGAGTCAATGTCTGAGCTGATAGAAACCAAATCCTTAAAACATCAACTCTAACGTGGACTGGATGTGAGCACACTCCTGCTTCTCAATGCTGCTCTTTACTGACTCTCAACTGCACCCAGGATCATGTCAGAAGCAACAAACCCAGGACACCCAACAATCCAAGGCACACAGGACAGTAAGGTGCTCAGTGAAGGAAGGGCTGATGAAGCCTGGTTTCATATCCATTTGTTCCCTATACCCCATAACTTCATCTCAGCATCAACCAACTCTTCACCACAGCTGTGGGGGGGCAGACAGATGTAAAACAGCTCCAAGAGTTTATGAATCTGGTTTGTTCTGAATGGGGATCAGTGTCTTTAGCTCAGCTATCAAATCAGGAGGATGTGATAAAGAAGGATTTCCTGGTCAGCTTGGTGACTCTGCTGCCTGACACACCCTGGGGTGCCTTTCCTGAGCAGTCACCCCACCTGTCAGATGACCCCAGGCCAATGGCTTGGTGCTATGAGCCCACAGCAAAGTGGCAAACATAATAAAGTCCACAGCAAACACAGTGAAACACATCAGTTTGTACAGCCACAAAGGGTCTTGGAACCAGCAGGAGCAAGCAGTGCAGGCAGCAGCTCCCAGGGCTCCACAGAGGACCTGCCGTTCAGTGAGCTCCCCTGCAGCAGTGTAGCTGTATCCATGTATCCCTACTATCAGCAACGTTGCAGCCTTGTTTTTACCTCTTCCATGCTGTGTTCAAACACACCAGACTGTGCACATTAAGTAAGCTTTCATTTTACTTCTCCATCACTTAACTTTTAAAATTACTCCATATTTTAAGCTATGATATATTGGTACAGTGTAATCCCTCACTTTGGTTCACTGCTCAGTTCAGCAGCACATGGGGTTCAGCACTAAATAATGGATCACTGTCACCCTTTATTCAGAGTCACCGTAGAAGACATGATGATCTAACAGAGAAAATTGCCAAATCTAAATGGTGTTAAGCAGCTGGGCAATGGAAGTTTACCTCTGTGACTAAAAAATATTTGTATCTTAAAATCAGAGCACACCAGGGCTAAACTAGAGTTAAGGGGTTTTTAGAAGTCTAGGCTGGACAAGCAAGTCTGTTGCACAGACAATGCATGGCTCAAGGGAGAGGAGGAGGAGCAGCAGAACACACCTGTAAGAACACAGTGCAAGTCACATTTAACTGTTTGTTCCATTATGTGATCTTGTGCAGGCTCCTTGTGTGGTCACAAAACGGTGCTGAGGGCCTCCCTCTACCCTGGGCCCTCTCCCACAATGAACAGGATCAATGATTGCTGCTGGGTATCTGTGTAGCTGTTGCAAAAACCCCGCAGACAATTAGCACAGTCAATTAGCAAGTCAAGTAGCAGAGAAACTCCTAAGTTGGCATCAGTCCCACATCAATGGGTGTCCCCAAACCAAGGAACCAACCTCCTTTTTGAAGTGCAATGAGCTCTACAGGACCAACTGAAGAATAACTCTTCAAAGGAGTCCCAAAGACCAGGCACTTTCACAATCAGAGAACAAAAACTATTATGGCCTTAGTTTGGAAGAAAAGAGCTCAGTAAATTAGAAGACTTGTTAGAACAGAAGAAAACTAGTTAAAACACCATTTCACAGGGCCACCGTCCCTGTCACTGTGGTCCCTGTCACACAGGGTGATCTTACTGACTCCAGAAGAGCCCATTCTAGGTGTGGGCACTGCTTCCCTTGGCAGTGCAGGGAGCATGGAACACATAACAAGTATAACAGCATAGCCCCAGAGAACAGGGTTGCTGGTGTCCTTAGGGGACTGTCCCCACAGGCAGAAGGATCTTCAGGGATTACAGAGAAGTAGGAATTTGTTCCAGCTGGTCCAGCTTGGCGCTGATCTCCTGGGCTCTGTGGGAGAGAACACCCAGCAAAGAGTGCCCAGCCTCAGAGACAGGAGCTTTACAGAGAATTCACAAAGAGCTGCCCATGTGCAGCCAGGCCCCCTCCTCCTTACCCAGTACAGCCATCTCTTCTGACAGCCTTCCAACACACCCAGTGCTGGTCCCAGCAGACACTGCTTTCTGAGCAAGGAACGCTCTGGGCAGAACTAAGGCCTGCAGTATCACCTAGAATCACAGAGCCTCCTGGGGTGGAAGGGACCCACAAGGATCAGACATCCCAACAATCTCAGAGCATTGTCCAAATGCTTCTTGAGCTTTGTCAGGCTGTGCCCCCAGGGAAGCCATTCCAGGGCAGTTTTCCTGCTGTGGGTTATAACTCCTACCCTAAGGTATCCAGGTGGGGCACAATATCCAGTACTTGTAACACAGCTTGCCATGGGAAGAGCTGCAAGGGACTCCAGGTGCTCAGATGTGGCTGCAAACCCACACTGAAACCCACCTCTAAACCTCTGCAGAGGTGGATCCAGACAGCTAATGCTACCTAGGCAAGTTTGCTTGGATTCAAAGCCTGCTGTCATCAGGGGCTGCACCTTTAAGGCTCTACCCAAAGCAGGCACTACTAGGGCAGGGAAAGACACTCCTCAGCTCCCCAGCACATGGGGTCAGTCCTGGCCCTTACTTGCATTCACATTCTTGTTGCCAGCTAAGCAACGACCCTGCTGCAAACACAGACCTTCAAAATGCTCCAAAGACATCTGGTCAAGCCCCAGACTCAAGTATCATTCTCCTTCATGCTCAGAAGCCTTTCCAACCGGAGCAGGGATTCCTGAGAGACATCTAGCGAGTACCAGCTGTACTTATTTAGTCAGCTCACAATTCATCTTTAATACACAAGCACCTTAATAAACTTTAATAGAGCACCTTATCTTGCTAGTAGTAAAAAAGGCAAGGCACAGCCTTGTTACAAGGCAGCTCCTCAGCTATGAAGCACTGGCACACTCAGATGGCAAATGGGCAGGTTTTTCAAGTACCCCACGAAACAACTGCATGGGGCCTAAAAGAAGTTTTGACCACTCTGCTTGTAAGTAGACCCCAATAAAGGAGAAGAGAATGAGCTGCTCTTCTCTCCCATCTCCAGGAGCTGCTGCCAGCTGTGGCTCTGGTGGTGTGTCCAGCACCTCCTGGGACTGGCTGAATCCCCTGCTCCAGGGCTGAGCTCAGCTCTCTTCCCAGATCCTGCATTAAAGATTTGGAGAATTTTGTTGATTTGATTCACATATTCCCCAGAGAATGAAGTACATATTTCATTTTGGCAGGAAAGAGAAGGCAGAGAACACATGCTCAGCAGTGGCAGCCAAAACAAGACACTTCTTTCCTTAGGACACTTGGCCTCAGCGGATTTTGCTTTATAAACCCAGGAAGGGAATAAGAGCAATCAGAAATGTGCTGAAAGGTCAGGAGCTCTGTATCACTAAAATTACAGCTAGAAATACAGATCACCTAACCCACCCTCCTAAGTGCAGGAGTACCACAAAAGCTGAGAACAAACTGATTCCCACTGGGCTCCAAGAGCTCTGCACAGCATCCAAGAAACCCAGACTGGAAACAGTCCCATCCAGCTGACATCCCTGCAGTGCTGCCAGCACAGCCCACAAAGGGTCCCAAACGATGGGCTCTCCCCACAGCAGCTGCAGGAGCTCCTTAAAGACTTGTCCAAGGTGAAGAACAATTTTCACCTGGCTCAGAATTCACACTGAGCTTTCAAATGGCAGAAGCCATAAAAGGTACTTGATAGAGGAGCTCTCTCAGCAACTGGCACTCTGCAGACACTCTGGAATCCTATTGATCCTACTCCTGCAGAGCACTACAGGAACAGCTGTCTAGCAGGGACAGTCTCCACATGTGGAAGGGCAAAACTGCTGAATGTAAATGGATCACAACAGCCTGCTGAATTCTTCCTAACGTCCAGAAGTGCTGCAGGTCGCAGTCAGGAAAAAATCAGGAAGATTAGAAAAGGGCAGTCTGGACAGCCTGCCAGCAGTCTGGTGGCTCTTTTGCACCAGCAGGTTTGGGAATGGCAAAGGAAGCTCCTAACAAAAGGAATTCTGTTCTATATCATACATTCTATGACAATTCCACATTCCTCATTCACCTTGGCAAACAAAGCTTCCCAAACATAAAGCCCAGGAGTACTTCTTTATGGGGAAAGGCTGGATTTCTTACAGCTGCAATACATTTACATCACCTCTCTATTTGAGGCTGTGATGTTTCTGACCCCGAAAAAGATTTCTGAATGAGGTTTAAGTGACCACAAAGGATCAGCATCATCTCTCCAGCTTTGGCCAATGAATCACAGGACAGTCGATGACATGCTCTGATCCTTAGTTTCGCATTCCTTGTTTCCTGAAAATCTGCTGGCAGATGATCAAGTCCTGCTGGTGAGAAACCCAGAGGGCTGGAGCTGGGGAATGGCTCTGTGGCAGTACCTGGAAAACGCATCACCTTTCCTGCCTCACTGGAAGGAACCATGAGCAACACCAGCACTCTTCAGGAAGAGCCAGTCCCCATGACTAATCTGCCTGACACAAAGAAACAGGAAAGGATGGCATTTTCTGAGGAGACTGCTGCATGCTTCCCACTGGGAAACACCATTCCAAGCTGTGTTCAGGCCACACTCTACCTGAGCAGCCTCCCTGCAAGGGAGTGTAGGTGTCTCACACCCTGCAGAGTGCAGCTAATGCTTCCTTACAACACATTAGGGAAAAAACAAAACGTCTGGGACCCTCACTTGTTTCTGTGGATTCCACCCAGGGCAGCACAAAGACAGCTCTGGAGAGAGGCTTCTTCTCCCTTTCCGCAGCCAGAGGGGCACCTAGATGGAAAGGAACACATTTATGGCGTCCTAAGCTGGCAGAACATTCCCCGCGCAGGCTCACAGACAATTCCTTTGACCTGAGCCTTTGGCATTTTGAGGATTCCTTCTAGACTGGTAGTGAGGAGAGGCAGAGTCAGGGCTTCAGACAGAAGCACAGACCCCCCGCCCCCCTCTCCTCCCCACTGGAAATGTGCCTTGCACACAGGTTACAGCTTTACAGAGGCATTTTACAGCCAGGGACAGAGCTGCCAGTAAAATCAGCTTCAATTTACATCAGAACTCCACTTAAAGGTGTCTAATGGCAAAATTCCTTGAAAAGGGAGCAGGACTGAGCCCAAAGTCAGCAGCAAACGCTTAAGAGGATTAAAGTACCTAAGTTACATTAGTAAGGATTAAATAATAATAAAATCCAGAACTCTGGAAAGGACAGAAACCCTCTCACACAAAGGCACAAGCCAGATCCTAAATGGGGATAAGGAAAAAAATTTTCCCTGTGGACAAACTATTCTAAGATCACTCAGTTCACAATAATGTACTTCCTTCCCACAAACATTTGGCCTCTGTCAGGAACACAGGAGACATCAAGGAACACACTGGATTAACACTGTGCTTCCCATGCTTCACAAAGGGGCCAGATGCCAAGCCAGGAATAATCCCAAACCCTCACAGGGAGGGGTCAAATCCCCTGAAATTACCCAGAAATTGGTGCCAGGTGCTGGCTCACCTTCCAGCTGGCAAGGGGCCAAATGACAGGTGAGAGGGCACAGAGCCACAGGCTTGTGCTTGCCTTCTCCATGAAGGATTCCAGGGCCATTCCAGCTCCTGAGAAGAGCTGATTGAGGTGCAGTCAGAGGCTACAGGATTGAATTCACCTCACAGCAATTTTTAACCTTTCAAGTCAGTGGCCAGAGGAATCTATATATTCCGTGATACTTCACTGAAACCATGTGTCAGCTGAATGTATCACAATGGAGATTTAAATGCACACCATCCAGGCCTGGATGTAATCCTACTAGGTTTGGAAAATTGATGCCAGACTACCAGGAATTTACCTGCAGAGGGGAAGATCCTGGTTTAATTTCTGAGAGAGTGAACCTTTGTTCAGAATAGTCTGATGGTCACAATCTCTATTATTTTTTTAAAAAAATGTTTTGGGGAAACGGTGTTTTGGACTCTACTCACTGGATGCTGAGAGACATTCTCAGGATGTTACACACCAAAGAATTTCCTTCTCCCTCAGTTAGACATATGCTCAGGTTGAACCCAAACAGACAGCCAATTTCAGCCATTAAAAGCAAAAGTATTAATATTTTACAATTAACAAGTCAGCATCATGGAGCGGGATATTGAGGCTCCACGATAGAATTCAGACACATGAGACAATGTAACAACTCGAGCAGATCCTGTTTCATCCTGCCTCCCTCTGGTGTCACTTCAGGGCAGGGCAGGGTTCTTTTTTTGTAAATTCAAAGTGTAAATAAATGTCAGATAAAGAGTGGTCTAATCAGCTTCTAAAGGTGTTTCTCCCAGCAATCTGACAATGAACTACCTCAATTTGCACATTTAAAAGAATAGGTGTACTTGAACCTACATAACCTGTAAATGAGGAAAGATTAATCTTTCTATCAACAAGGATCTGAAGTTCTATTTCAAGTGAAAAAGTCCATTCAGCCCACACGGTGGAGTTCTGCATAAAACACAGTAAAGACCATTTTATTTTAAAGCCCCTTCTGGAGTAAAAATGGTTTGGCTGGGAACACACCATTCATCTGTCTCACAACTGCTTGGATTAAATGATGTAGCACCGAGAGTTTCATAAAAGAAAAGCAAACCTCTCCTGACTTTTTCCTACTCATTTGTCCAGGACTAGAAATTCTGTTCTTACTGTGATTTCCAGATGGGAACTCACATGGATTATCACTGCCTGGTTTCCAAAGTGGAAAGAAGTGGTGCTAGTTAAATGATTGAGCAGCTTTGAAGAGATCCTGACTCCATAAAACCACTTAATGAACAAAATGAAATTAAATTAAGCCAGGGGGATGCAGGACCCTCCCCCCAACAATCACCTGGGGAAATTAAGAACATCAACCCTGCTTAGGCTGAAAGGAGAAGGTAGAGGGAAGGTGATCCTTGTATTCCTCTACCTTTCTGGTTATGAAGATCCTTAGGAGAGAAGCTACTGAGAATTAAAATACTTAAAATACTGACAGTGTATGGGTTTGTTTGCTATTCAGGTTCAATATTGCTGAGATGCCAACCAGCAGCTGAACAGAAAAAGGTCAGGCTGAAAAAAGAATTTGGAATAATCCCTGACATGGCTGTTGTGCACCTCTTCTATTGCTACATTCCAAGCCACATTGGAAGATGGAAAGTGCATCCCTCACTGGATATACCAGGGATGTGTTTCTGCCTTCACTAAAACTCTCCTGGCATCTTGAGGACAAACTGAGGGATGACCAGAACAGTCTGGGATTACTAAAATTCTTACTCTCTTTTTATTGAAATAAATTTATTTATCATTTTCCTGCCTAGCAACTCTGTAAGAGATTTGTTTCCAAATATTAACATCCAGATTTCTGCAAACATAGTCTATTAGGGCAACATCTGACAAAGAATTGCATATTAGCAATTTTCTATATAAGATCATCTGAAGATCACAGAATTTTAGACAACTTGAAAGCCTCCTCCTCTAAAATCTCTGATTACAACTAACCAGAGAAACACTGCTCCTCTCCAGAGCTATGGAACTGCAGGACTTGCAGAATATCACATCCTCCAGTGTGTGTCCTGTTCCTGAGTACATCTTTACAGCTTGGATGGAAATACACTGGAAATCCAGGAACTGTTCCCAATTTCACCCACCTCAGACAGAGGACAGGTCACAGAATTACAAAATATTCTGAGTTACAAGGGACCCACATGGATCATGAGTCCAGCCCCTGGCCCTGCCCACACCCCCACCAACCCCACCCTGGGCATCCCTGGCAGCGCTGGCCAAAGGCTCCTGGAGCTCTGGCAGCCTCGGGGCCGTGCCCATTCCCTGGGGAGCCTGGGCAGTGCCAGCACCTCTGGGGGAAGAACCTTTCCTGCTCTCCAGCCTGACCATCCCCATATCTTGGGGTAAATATCTCCAATATCTTGGGGTTTAAACTCAAAATTTCTTCACACTGCAAATCTCTGAACTAAGTTTCTTATTATTTTCATAATTCCCCCTCCTGCACTGAAACTTATCACCCTTGGTCTCAGCCCATTGGTCACTTACATGTGCAGATCTTGTTTGGCAAATGGGAATCTAAAGAGACTTTGCCTACTTAAAATGCAAACACATTAGGAAAATAAAATCCATTTTTACAGTTCTCCCCGAGGAGCAGGAGAATTATTAAATAAGAGGACAGGGAAAATGAATCAGGCAGTTGTAAATGATTCACGGGTCATCATGGTGGCTGCACGTGGGTGTGCACACATACAGCATTCACTGTATCACACTTGTCACTGGGGAAGCGTCAGTGAGCACAGCAAAGCAACATCCTGGGCTGTGCTCTGCCACCCCCCAGAAAAGAAAAAGAAATCAAAAGTTACATTTACTTTAAGGAAACATTTATGTTGCAAATTAATCAAGAAACAGAGATGCTAAAGGTCCTTCCTCAACCATAAATTAACACCAGCAAACCACCTCCGCATCTTCCTGTCCCTGTCAAACTTTACATATCCTGTATGAGTAAGGTGTGGGCAAGAAAACCTTAATTTTGACTATATTAATTTCATGGTTTAAATTCACAACCCTCCAAATGTTTTTGCACATGCAAGGCGTTAGCACTGTGCCTCCACAGTTAACATTTGCAAGGCATACTCCAGCCCACATCCCTGCTTCTAACCTTTCTCTGCTTTTCCATATAAATTCCTTCTCAGGCTGAACTTTCTCACACTTAGTCAGAGCCCAAAGGGGAATATGTTTTTAAAAGATCAGATCAATCTTTTTTATTTATGGGGTTCTGAAATATTTACTGTGTATTCCATCTTGGAAAAAGAAATTGTGCCACTTCCTTTTTTTCCTCACTGTAACTGCAGTGGAGACACACATGGATGTACACCTGTGCCCAGGTGGTGAGTGTGAGGGCATCTGGCTGAGAAACTGGAAAGGAAAATGTTCTCTTTGCTGCCTATAACATCCTTAGACCCAGTGGACATCAGTGACCCCCTCCCACCAACTGTCCTGTCTTAGCCCAGCACCCAGATACACAAAGTAAGTAAGTATGAGCAGCTACAAATGGGGAAGAAGAAAGTAAATTCAGGGTGTATTTATATTAAATATATATTTTATTAAATTTTCAAAAGTATGTCTTCTGAAGATAATTTTAGCACCCCTTGCCACCCTATTTATTCTTAAAAACAGTTCTTTTTAACCCTGTGACACTGCAGCAGGTGCTGTGCATCCCTGCCTTCCTTGGGATTTGCTCCTGAGCTGCCCATCCAATCAGGCTGTGTGGTGACATTGTCTGACAAATTCCAATGACCACCTTTTGCTTCTCCTGCAACCTGAGAGTGGTCTGAAACACCTGGATATATCCTCACCTGTGAGACGGTATTTGTGATTTTCAAAAATTACTTCCAAGCAAGGAAAAGGGGCTCAACACAACAGAAAAGCCAAGAGACACAAAGAAAAATCAGGCTGTGTTATTTGGGATCAGCTGGGATTTTGTGGGATGTGGCCCAGGAGTTTCCAGTCTGTAGGGCTGGTAACAGTGAGCATTAACATTCTCTGACAGCTGCTCCTGTTTATGTCAGGATTTCAGGCACAAGAAAAAGAGGCTGTCAGGGATGCTCTGGCCTTACAGAAAGGATCTGTACACTGGGTTCTGAAGCATCTCCCAAAATGGGGAGGTCACTGGAGAGCTGTGCAGGATTAACCTGTTGGCAGGCTCAGCACTGGGATCTTTGAGGAACAGCACAAAATCCAGCTGTGCTTCTTGAACAGAACTGCAGGTACATAGAAGCAGGAAATGGAGACGGAAGGGCCAGGATCTACCAGCAAACGACCATGAGTGGTCTTCCAGTCTTCAGCAAATGTGTCTGAATTGCCATAGGAACAACTGCAACTGCCCAGGAATGGAGGCAAGCAGAGCAGTACAACTGGAGAACTGGCTTGTAGTGGAGCTCTTTTTCAGCATTGTTTTCCTGCCCATCCCTTGGCTGCTGTCACAGTACAGCCTGGGAGCACAGCCTGCTTTAAACTGCAGCTTGTTTGTGATGGTCCTCAAAAAGGTGTCACCAGGGAAAAATCACACTAAACCCCCACTGTCAGCAAGCTGTCCTGATTCAACCAGCCTGACTGACACACTGGAAAGCACCACATCCTGATTATTCCCACTTTTAACAGTGCTTTATTTAAAGAACCCAGGAATGGCAGGACTCTTCCCCAGACTATCAATCAGCACTACTCCCCCAGACTCTGAAATTCTCCCCTGAAAGAACATTCATAAAGTCCCAGATCACTAACCAGACATACCTGAAGTTAATGCATCAGCTGTACTTTGAGATACCTTCAGCTTTTAGCAATCCTTCCCTGCTCACTTCATTGTGCATTTTCCTTTCCCAGGGCACAGAACTGCAATCCAAGGGTCGTGCCCAGCACTAACTGGGCTGCAAGCCCAGGGACCTGCACTTTATTCCATTGACACTCATTGCTGCCTCTGGCAAGTCACTTTCGTTCTGTCCTGCTGCTTCCTGCCTGCCTGCAGAATTCCAAACTTCTCTGGGAAGTGATCCCAGGCTCAGCCAGGCAAAGGGCTTAGAACTACTATGGACTGGGAACACTACCTGCTGTATCTGTTAACGTTTGGTATTTTGATATTGAAAGGCCATTGCTGAGGTGAAATGAGGCAAGTGTCATATTAACATTTGCCAGAGCAACCTGAGTTCTGCCCTGGGCTGGTCTGAAGAGGCAGAGAGCACTGTAAGAAAGAGCAGCACTGAGCAGGTAGAGCAAGGCTCTGGTGCCTACACACTCTCAGGTGAATTTCATGGACAAGCCTAAAACTCAGTTCCCCTTCAAGCTCTGCAGGCCAGTTATTGTTACTCTGAAGATGCTCCTGTACCTAAGCTCCTCTTTCCTTCACACAAAAGGATGGTACCACACTCCAACAGGCTGCATGTTCCAGCCAAAGAACTAGAATCTCAGAAGGGCTCGGGTTGGAAGGGACCTCTACAGATCACCTTGTTCCACCCCCTGCCATAGCAGGGACACCTTCCACTGTCCCAGACTGCTCCCAGCCCTGTCCAACCTGGCCTTGGGCACTGCCAGGGATCCAGGGGCAGCCACAGCTGGGCACCTGTGCCAGGGCCTGCCCACCCTCCCAGGGAACAATTCCTTCCCAATATCCCATCCAACCCTGCTCTCTGTGATTCTGTAGCTGTGTCCCCAACCTGGGACATGTGCAAGGAACACACCCCACTGGACACCATCCACTGAGTATACCCCACCCCACACCCTGGCACAGTGCAAACATGAGATCAGGTGAGAGGAGCTTCTACTTCAGCTGTGTCCCTGCCCCCACAGGGCCCTGGACCCCCTCTTGCCCCTGGGTTTATTCAGCGACCTGTCCAGGTGCCAAAAATGTCCTATGGAATGTGAGCAGAAGGAGGGAGACTGTTTGTTCGAGTCTGTAACTCCCCTAAACATGACTGGAATTCTCATGGAGAATGAGAGCACAAACACAGCCCAAACACCTTCTCTGAGGACTTCCCAGAGTCCAGAGCAAACCACACAGGCATATGAGCATTTCAGAAAAGACCTCCAGAGTCTTCTGTGGGAACAGTCAGTGACGCAGATGTCAAACTAGCCACACCTGTCTAGGAAAATATATTAAATAGACAGGTTTTTTCAAAATCACCCTCTTCTCTTCCATGTCCCTGCCAGTTAGAGTTGGCAGCAGTCAGACATGTCTCTTTAGCACTGTGGGGTGCATTGTCTTCTTCTCTCTCATGTGGCAGTTGTGGTCTTGGACCCTGAGCCAAGGCTAGAAAAGGAGCTCCCAAAGCCATGCAGCCGTGTCCCTGTGAGCACATCCCCTCCTCACTACCACAGAGCTGTGGCTCTTTAAGAATGGGTCTAAAAAAATAAATGGAGCCCCAGAGACGCCACCAATTGACTATAAATCCCAAAGACTGAAATAATCTACTAAATGCAAGAGTTTTTCCTCAAGTGAGTCTTCAAAGTGCTTTCACAGCTGGAAAGTCTAAACACCACTGTCTCCTCTTTAGGCAGGCAGCGAACAAACCACAGCTCTCAGCTGAGTCCCAGCTGACCCCACAGCTCCCTTCCTCCCAGGAAGAAAAAGGGCCAGGATGGGCCTTCCCCAACAGCCCCTCTGATCACAGCCCCTCAGACCTGAAGGCAAGGGCACATTCCAGCACAGCCTCACTCCCAGTCAGTCCCTCATCCTCCCACAGCCCAGGCTTGCTCACACACCCAGACTGTGCTTCCCACAACAGAGCTGGCTGCTCCAGGGCAGCCCAGGCACCACAGCACAGGAACTGAACCACAGCCCAGGTGCTCTGCACAGGCAGCAGCTGAGATGTCACCTGGCACATAGGGTTGCCTTCACCAAAACTTCTTGGGTGACCACTGGTAGCTGTGAATAACAGCTGGCTCCAGCAAGTGACCATGGAGAAAATCTGATCAGCTTTTCAAACCCTGCAGTTTGTGATGTGAACTAATGTCATATAATATAATTACTGTGTGAACTAATCCATGGCCCCACTGCTGGTCAAGTGACTCCTCATTCACAGGTTTAGGATGGATGCAATCCATGCCCCACAGGAGAAAAAATAACGCCTTCCTGTATCCCTTAAATACTGAGAAATTTTAGAAGAGGTCAGCAAACCATGCCTGCAGAGATCATGAATGTAGAGGCTCCAATGAGATAGAAATAGCAGAAGAAGACTGGAACAATGCAGACATCTGTAAGAGAGAGGGTGTAAACAGCCAGATTGGGTCACAGAGAAACAGCGGTGCAGCAGCAGGCAAAGCAAAAATAGCAAGCAAGGAAAGATAAATAAAAAATTCCTAAAATATAATGAAGAGCAAACAGACTGATGAGGAAACAAGAGAGCCATTGAATGGAAAAATGAGAAAAGAGATGCAGAAGCAACTGGGGTAAGCCAGGGATTTGATCCAGCCTCAGAGGGGAAGAAAGAAGAGAGCTGAGTTGTTTCACTGCAGCACGAGGAAGATAACTGTGTCAGGAAATTACAACCATGTGCACTTAGGCAGAGCAGCACTGGCTCAGCAGTCTCACATCCCTCTGCAGGACAGGTGACATGTCCAGGCTGTCCCTCCAGCAGGGCATAGCCATGGTGGATCCTTTCCCTACCCCACCATTCATCATCTCCCAATTCTGGTGGCTTGGTTTTGCCTCCATCTCTTTCAGCTAGATGAGATTGTTTTGGGATATGAATGTGGCAGGTAAAAAGTAATTCCTGCACAGATGATGGGGCTGGACCCTGCATGAAGATGGAAGTATTTCCTGTCCCTCCTACTGCTCCATCTCCAGTGCCACCACAGCAACTCCTCAGGAGCCAGGTGTAGGGAGCAGCTGCTTCTCATTGTTCTCTCCCAGACTTCTGCCCATGTTCCCTTCTCCCCCTCTCTCCATGATCCAGACACCACAGAAGAGGCATTTACATGCACAGAAATCCTTCTATAGCTCCAACAACATCAAGTCTGCCCACACAGCAACATTGTGAGCCCGCATGTCTTTTGCTCTCTTCACACCTCACTCTGCCCTATCTTTTCCAGCCAAAAAAGTTCCCACAACAGGTGGGAAGGGGAGAAGCTGACTTACAAGGGAAAAAAAAAAAATCTCTCTTTGTACAAAGTGGTTCCCAAGCTCTGGCAAAAGTATCCTATACCCAAACAGCAAACCCAGGATGCACACAGCCTAGCCCAGAACATAGCAGTGCCTGCCAGCAAAATTCAGAGCAAGGGAGCCAGGAGATGAGCCTGGAAAGCCTTAAAGTATGTAAAACACCAACAGGTAGCTGAGCAATGACTGAAGGAGAGACACCAAAGGAGGTAACAGGAGCCTGGGAAGGAGTTTCCATGCCCTGCAAAGAGCTGGACCCTGTCAAGGGAAAGGCTCAGCTGCAGAGCCCAGCTCCCCTGCGAGCAGTACACTATGTGTACACACTAATGTGGGATGGCTGCTTGCTACTCAGATGTTTCAGCTCAGGGCTGAGGATCTCCATTCTCCACCTGCAGTGAAGTCAGTCCTGCTTCCTTTTGGAGATAGAAAGCCAAGACCCCCCCCTATGCTAATGCCAATTGTTCACCTATCATAGAATATGCTGAAGAAAGAACTCAGAAAAGGTGGTTTAGTTTTACTTTGTATTTTTCTTTACTATTTGTCTAACACTCCTATACCCACCCAGGGTAAGTTTGGTGCTTCCAAGCTGGTGTCTGCAACCACCAATGTTTGGAACTTACCTTTCCACTGGGGAATCATGGCTATCACCTAACACATAGCAAAACCCAGGTGGGCAAAGGCCTCAGGAGATCTCTGGTCTGACCTCCTGCTCAAAGCTGAGTCTGCTCCAAGCTCAGTCCTGGTTACTTGGGACTTTACCCAGGCTGGTCTGGTAAATCCCCGAGGATGCAGGACACACCTCTCTGGACAGCCTGCTCCACAGCACGAGGAAGCGCTTTTCCTTAACACAGCCTCCACCTCTCTTCTCTCCACTTCATGCCCATTATCTCCCAGTTCTGTCACCGGGCACTGCCTGGCGCCACCTTCCCCCCCTCACAGGGGCCACGAGTCTGTCCCCAGCTCCCTCTGCTGCCACCTCTTCCACTGCTGCCCCGGCCCTGGGCCGGCTCTGGCTCTCCCTCCCCGGGGCTGGGGCACACACCCCAAACTGCAGCTTTAGGGTTTAGAAATCATCCCGGGCTGGACGTATCTCACAGCCGCTAGAGGCTCTCCCCGCACAGGGGGAGCTCCGTTCCTGGTCCGTCCCCTCACAGCGCTCACCGGGCAGCTCCGGGGCACAGCGACAACCGCCTGAGCTGCTGGGCCGTGAAGAGCGGCCCCGCCGCGCCCCGAGAGACCCCCGGCCGCGAGGGGCGGCCCCGCCGCGCCCCGAGAGACCCCCGAGCCGCGCCCGCTCGCTCTGCCCCGCCGCCTCCCGCCGCCGCAATCTCCGCGGCGGGGCCGCCCCCTGCCGGCCGCCCGCGGTACGGCCCCGGCGCAGCCGCGGCGCCCTGAGGGAGGGGGAGCCTCGCCCGGCCCGGCCCCCCCGGCCCCTGGCGCCCCGCTGTACTTACTGCCTTGTGAGGCTCCTTCCCCTGAGGCAGCTTCGGTGTCTGCAAAGAGAAAGAGCTGCGCTTAGGTCCGCCGGCCGCGCTGTCCCGGCCGCCACCGCCGCCCCGCTCGCTCCCTCGCTCTCCCCTCCGCCGCTCTGCCCGGCCCCTCGCGGGACCGAGCGGGCCCCGAGGGCTTTACTGGGACTGCGAGGGCGGACATGGCCCACAAGGGCTCGTGGTTAAAGCGCAGCTGCCCATGGTCATGGAATAGTGTGGGCTGGAAGGGACATTAAAACTCATCTCGTTCCACCCCCTGCCATGGCAGGGACGCCTTCCATTATTCCAGTGTGCTCCAAGCCCCATCCAGCCTGGCCTTGGGCACTGCCAGGGATCCAGGGGCAGCCACAGCTGCTCTGGGCACCATCCCAGGGAACAATTCCTTCCCAATATCCCATCCATCCCTGCCCTCTGGCAGTGGGAGCCATTCCCTGTGTCCTGTCCCTCCATCCCCTGTCCCCAGTCCCTCTCCAGCTCTCCTGGAGCCCCTTGAGGCCCTGGAATGGCTCTGAGCTCTCCCTGGAGCTTCTCCTCGCCAGGTGAGCCCCCCCAGCTCCCCCAGCCTGGCTCCAGAGCAGAGGGCTCCAGCCCTGGAGCAGCTCCGTGGCCTCCTCTGGACATGTTTTAACAGGCAAGTGCTGTGAACCCAGGAAAGCCAGCAGTGAACAGCGCACCCCGCTCAGCTCCCGTGGGATCTGGCACAGCCAGCTCCGCCACCGTGCCTGCCCTCCAAAGGCAGGGATGACAAAACCTCCACGAGAGATGGGCCACAAGAATTCCCCCAGGGTGATTCTATCCGGCTCTTACTGAAAAGCTCCCTCCACTGTCGTGTGGGGGACTGCAAGAAGCACACAGCAGAGATCATGTTCAAGCCCTAAATGAATGCAACAGGCAAAGCTGCAAGCTGGAAAACAAACCCCAAAATTACAAGTCAAGTATCATAAACGATTAGGATTTCCAAGCCAGTTTGAAGAGTTTCATATTCATCCTAAATTACATATACTGTATGTCACATTATCTAATAAAGTAACTGTGTTGCAAAATATTCCATATGTCTGTTGGAATGATGCTTGCACTGCGCTGGAAACCACAGCTGCAAAATGGCACAACGTTTTTGAATTTAAAATTTTCAACCTTAAGTAATGAGCACTGTTTGCATTTAATTTCCTTATTTCTTAAAAATAATAAAAACAAATGATTGTGGGTTTGTGAATTTGTACATTTCTACTTGATTAATCTGCCTGATTAGATCATTCTTCTAGGCAACGGTATTAATTTGGCACAACTTCATAAACTCAGGGGCCAGATCAGAAACCCTCAGTATCAGATGCAGAACCTTGACAGCAAAGGCCAGGATTTTTCCACAGCTGCTACTTGTTTGAATTCCCACCCATCATTCAAGGAAAAGCAGCTATGGCACAACAGATTTATGCAAAATGCTGTCCTGGTGTTCACAAGCAACAGCATAAACAAATCATAAACAATATGCACTATTTAAATAGCTTTAAAAAGTACTTTAGTCAAATTTAACAAGAATCAGACAACAGACAAAATCTGAGGAACAGCCATTTCTGAACTGTGTCAAGAAATGCTGTTACTCTTAGTCATATAGTATTCATGAATTTAAAAATGACCAACTAAAAAATCCCCTTACAGCCCACTCTATATCACCTTTGAGGTCAGACCAAGTAATTCCAGTTGTGAAACAAAAGACAAATTTCTGAGAAAGTTGCAAAAGTCAGTAAGAATAGGGAGGTGGGCAGGGAAGCTGGAAAATGGGCCAGTTAACTCCTCTGTCCCAAGAAACTTTCTGCATCTCATATGAGTATCTCCTGAAGACTGGGAAATGTGCACGGGAAAAATGGATATTGGGATGCAGAGCAGAGGGTAGAGGATCTCCCCAAATTAATCTGACATTTTCAGTAGCAAATAAACAAATGAACCACAACTTTCTACAGCTCATGAACACCATTTGTCCTCAGGGATGGTTATTCCTCTACTCGTTTTCTACTCCTCACCTCAAAATCCTTTCAGTGACAGAACCACTTTAAATCAGACTCTAAAAAATGTGCACTTTGGAAAAAAGCATTTTTCCATATTCACCATTTGAATGAGTCATCTTCCTTTTCATATTTTTTGAATTGAGCAGAACCCATTCTTGGAAAACATTAATCTGAAACATGAAAAGCTTTGAGAAGTTTTTTAACAATTGGTGAAACTCAAAACTTGGCCTGAAGAATCCAGCCCCACTCAGAGCATCCAGGATCTGTTCTGGTAAGAGCAGCTCAGCCCTTGGCTGGCACAGCCCTGTGGGGAGGACACAGAGAGCTGAGGGGCTTGGAGGGAGGCAATGCAACAACTTACAATGAAAATAAATAATAATGAAAAACAACTTGAGCAAAATCATCAGTCGGCCCAGAAAAGCTTATCTGGAAACAGAGAACTTCCACCAATTCTTGGGCTAGAGGCGAAATATCCTGCGAGGGTTAAACTTGAGCCTTGCTATTTTCTTTCTTTGCTTTTGGAAGAATTCTCCTTTGGGTACAAATCTCCCTTGCTTGGCCTCAGCCCAGAGGTTTATAAATTTGCTGTTTGAAAGTCTAATAAAGAAATTTCAGCCTTTTATTTTTTTTTTTGGAGTTATCTAAAAGTGAAATAATTTTCCTGACTCAAAACATGCAGATGCTTTGCTGCTCATGTTGCTTAAACACGACCCAATTGTACAAAGCAGAACTTTCTAGCTGACTAACTCCTGAAGGCAATCCAAACCTTTTAATGACCTGAAAAACCCTACACAGCTAAAATAAAAGCACTGTAAGCAAAACCTTTTTAAGCCCCGGGTTGCGTGTAGGCGAAGCAGTAACATTTGGGGCAGAGCCTTCCATCGGCACCGGGAATGCGCAGCCCCTCTGCTCCAGCTGAACTCCAGCAGGAGGAAGGAGCTGGGATCCTGCAGGGCTGCAGAACAGCTCACAAAGGAGCCTTTCAGCTCCACAACATAACTTTTTTGTTGGGTTTCTTTTTTATTTTATTTGTGAGTTTTGGGGAGGCAAAGGGGAAGGAGCACAGCATTTTCCTTTCTTCCTCGATGAAACATAGTGGGGAAATTTCTTACCTACATTTCTGGTCCTTTGCAGAACACTTACATGGGGATTTCTGTGCCTGGATCTCAGCTTTCGGGGGAAAACAGAATGGGAACTTGTCCCGGCGAGGCAGCACGTCCTGAAGCAGAGCTGCCTCAGCCCTTCTGTGAACTGCCAGAGCAGTCGCTGCCTGAAATTCTCCAGCCAATGCTCAGCACCACAGGGAAGGTTCAATAAACAAATAAAATGCCCTGTTTTATAATACAAACTCCCCTGCTCCTGAAGGCAGGCAAGAAAATAAATCAGCCTCAAGAACACGGGTCACCTCCAACGTAGCTTGTCTGTCATGGAGAGCTGGAGTGGAGGCAGGTGCAGCTATAAAAATCTAGAAAATTTCTCAAAAAAATGCTCATTGCAAAGAAAAATGTGATGTTGCGAGGGCAAAACTCTTCATGTGGAGCTGAGCAGCTCAAAGGATGAGAAGATATTAAGTTCTGCACAGGGCAAAACAAGCAGTGGATAAGGACGGATTGACGGCACGAGCAGAGACGGTGACAGACCTTCACCCTGCTGTAAGGCTCAGGTGGGCCCTGGACACAAAAACCAGCTCAGAAATAACCCAGGTCAAAGCAAGAACAACTAGAGACCCCCAAACCTTGCATTTGGTGTCACTGAATGGTGACAGACAGGCTGATGACACAGATGTTTCGTTTGCCACGAGGGTCCAAAGCAGATCAACACCAGTTTCTCTGCTCTCTCCTGGCCTGAGCCTTTTCTGTCTCCTGCACTGTCACCTACAGCACCACCCAGGGCCTGGCCAAAGCCCGTTAATGACACAGGAACCACATGGACCAGTAGAGAGGAGAGGCCTGGCATGGGTTTGTGATTATATCCTTCAGCAAATCACAAACAGCAGCTATTGCTGCTGGAATGGCCAAAAAACCTAAAGAGAAGACAGGGGGCTCAGTTTGCTCTAGCTCCTCTGATGCTGAGCTGATGAGTCTCCCAGGATCGGTCTAACTTTGGGAAAGGCAGATGCTGTATGACTGATGGGTGGCCAGACCTTGGGAAAACCATGGCTGGTACCATCCTGCAAAGAGGGAATCCAGGTTCTGCCATTGCACCCCGGCTCCTCTCTTGCCCGGCCAGAAAGAAAGGACTGCAAGATTCAGGATTGGAGTTTCTGGCAGCTGAGAACTGCAGGGACTGGGCCAAGGGAGCTCACATTGCAGTGCTTCGTGGAAGCAGCCCTGGGAGAGCTGCTGCCAGTGCCCTGGCACTGGATCTGAGACACGGACTGGAGATCACAGGGGGAACAGGAACGTGCAGGGTTCTATCCTCAGTGCAGCAATCCCACCACGTTATCCCACGTTTCTCATCTTGGGGCAGCACTGGCCCCTTCTCCTCTGTGAAGCCTTGGGGCAATAAAAGAATCTTTCACAAAAATCCCCTTCACACCTGCAGTCTTCTGCTATCCCAGCAACATTCCTGGTCCAGTCCATGCACAACTCACACTGGATACTATCACACAGAGCTTTCCTCCAAAGAATCCTTTGTTCTTTTTTCCTGCCTGTCCTTAACCTTTCACTGCAGGTTATTCCTCTGCAGCCAGGCACACTCTGCTCAGTGCCTCAGCTTCCTGGGAGAAGCCCACTGCCAGAGCTGCATCATATTTGCAGTTTCATTTCTTGCGGAAGAGTGTAGATGAATAAATAACTCATTTGTATTTTTATTGTCTTAAGGCAGTTGGAATGCACTTTAAATGTTACTACTACATGAATCCATTTACAGTAACATAAACCAACACTTTCTAAGTATCACAGATATAAATTCTGCTTCTCCATCAGTGATGTGGAATTAGCGATAAATTTCCACATTCAGAATTTTGAAAATTTTCATCTTCTGCAACTACACATGACAAAGACCTTGGAAGCAAAAGGTAAAGTCATGTCTCCACTGAGTTCATGTCAAAACTATGGATATCAAATGTACAGGTCTATGTTGATGCACCCATATAATTTAATATATTTCTTAATTTCATTATCAATATATAAATGAATACAAATTAATCAGATCACACTCTAGGAGGTGACATCATACTAACAGAGCTCCTAAAATTCCAGCTGAATTAAAGATCCTATGGTGCTTGGGGAAGAGAAGTAAAATAAAAGCAATCCTTGTTTCACATTTAAATACTATAATTATGATTGCAAAATTATTGCAATGCTGTGATGTAATGGTAAAGCATATCCCTGTTATTTTAGGGATTTTTTTCCTTAAGCTCCAGAGTAAGCTACTTGAAGCTACATTTAAAGGACTTTAAGGAATTTTGTTGGTATTTAGAAAAGAAATGCCAGCATGGAAAAACAATTCTATATATCCAGAGGTACAGAAGCAGCTCTGTGATATTAGACAGCACACAAGGAATATGCAACCATGCAATTAAGGATGTGTTATGAGAATGTGACAAACTCTGAGCAGTTAAGGATTCATGTTCATTTCTCAGCTGTGCATGTGCCGACTTTTGAGAGTTTGAGCATTTAAAACTTAATATTAGCCTTCATTATTCCTGGATTTCCAACCACTGGTTACACCTGAGGAGCTAAAGCAGATGCCTCTGCCAGCCTGGCACAGTGACTCCAGTGCTCACCTCAGGGAACAGGAGACAAGCCCAGAGAAAGGCTCAGGAGGAGCTGGATTGCAGTCCCTGCTATTCTGTATTGCAGAGCTCCAAATCCTGCAAACTACACTTTGATTGAATAAACCACCTCAAACTTTCACATTTCTGCAATTAAGCAACATTGGATTGCTCAGTCTTACAGAAAACCCAGATCAAGCCACTCCTGACCAAGCATGAGACCTTTCATGCACACCGAGCATTTGGGAAGTGACCTCAGCTGACAGCAGGGGCACAGGGGCAGCTCAAGGAGCATTTTGATTTGAACTTAAAAATACAGCAGTCACAATGCCCATATCTGATTTATAGCCTCCCAGGCTGACTTCTCAGGGATGGATGGAACTCCCAGCTGGGCAGGAGTGCAGAGCACCTCAGGAAGATGCCACCACACGGCTGGCACTGGGACCTGCCAGGTGAAACCGACCTGAGCTCCCCCTGCACACAGGGATGCCCTCCACAGCCCTGGGCAGGAAATACCGCCCTGAACGTGGGAGCTGCTCCTGACCTGGGGAGGAATATTGCTGGAGTAAAGAGCCACAAAGCTGAGACAGCCCCAGAGTTTATCACTGGGCCCCTCTCAGTGGGACACCCCAGAGAAGAATTATTGGTGACCAGGGAAGCAGCAAAGCAACCTTCAAGACCTTCCTGAAAATATACCTAAAATCACAGAATATCCTGAAACGGACCCTCCAGGATCATCCAGGTGTCCATCCCCTGTCCCTGCCCAGACCCCCCACCAACCCACCCTGGGCATCCCTGGCAGCGCTGCCCAAAGGCTCCTGGAGCTCTGGCAGCCTCGGGGCCGTGCCCATTCCCTGGGGAGCCTGGGCAGTGCCAGCACCTCTGGGGGAAGAACCTTTCCTGCTCTCCAGCCTGAGCCTGCCCTAATCTGTGTTATCCCAGGATTCCCGAGATTCCAGCACAACTGAGATACCTCTGTGTGCTCGCACGTGGGTCTGGAAACAGTTGTAATACTTGTATTTCTTCCCACATATTCCACACTCGTAAGACCCTGAAAAACAAGAGAGAGAAGCACACATCACCATGAGAGATCGGGAAAACATCTTCCCTGCACACTGGTCCATAAACTGCGAGCAAAAGGCTGCACTTGATGGCAAAGTAATTTTTGGAAGGTTCATGGAGATAAATGCAGGAAATCACTATCCCAGACTTATTTAAGATTCCTTGGCATATTACCCTGAACTTACATTTTCAGTGTATCTTTTTAACTTTGCTAACGTGAAAGGGCCACTCTCAAAATAGCCTGACTTATAATTTTATAATAATGATTAATGTTTCCTATGGACAGAAATAACCTTGAATTACTTTTCAGTAAGTTCCTAGTAGCTGGGAAAAAATCCTTTTCAACTGAAAAAAGAAGGCAATATGTTATCCTGAGGCCTGGAGTTTTCAAAATTTCTCAAGAAATGTACAATGTACAAATTTCCCAAGAAACCCACAGAGATTTGATAAATATCCACCCAGAGGAAACCAAATAGATACAAAGAGAACTTTTGCCCTTTTTAAGGAAAAGCACATGACCACAGTAGTCCCTCTTCTCAATTTGTGTCTCTAATTCCAGAAAACACACATCTGCAAACAGTCATTTGAATTGAAACCAGAGGAAAAGAGCTGGAAGAACCGTTTGTAATGATGAAGTTATGCCATGAATTTAGACTCTTCTGTTATTGAACAGACAGATAGAAACTTCCTTAGATTTGTTACTTGAGTTGATTCAATCTCTTTTTTTCCTATTTCACTTTGTTGCACAGTCTATAAAATCACTTTCCCGGCTCTTATTTGCAGAATGCACTGGACTTCTTAACTGTCCACTAGAGCTGTGGAACTGGGATCCCCCTGGTGCTCTTTGGAGAGGGTGAGAGCATCACTTGACTGAAGAGGAGGTGGGAGAAAAAAGGGCTGAATTTATTTGGTATGAATGCAGAATTCCATTTCCATGCACCTTTCCTCAAACATCCTTGAAACAATCTTTTCCTTACCATGCCAAACAGCAAAACTCAGGGAGGAGCCATAAACAAGAACAAAAACATTGACACACATCCAGATAAACATTCTCAAACAGCATTTCACAGCAATACTCACCTGGAGCTACTCAAAGTGAGCTCTTGCCAGGAACAAACCCAGGGTGCTGTCTGAACACACTGTGCCCATGGTCCTTTTCCTCCTTCCCATGTCCCATTCTTACAGCTTGGGAAGAAAACACCCCCTTAGAGTGTGAGAGCCCTGAATTCCCTGCCCATCACTGCTAGCACCACCTGGGGCTCTGTCCTGAGCTGGGGAGGCTCCTTTGTCACTGATGCTGAAAGAGGCCGTTCGCCACAGTCTGATACACCAGAGTACCCAGCTGAAAAAATACTCACATATTCTGATAGCACAGGCACTTGGCTGTATCTGATCTGCTCCAGAGCACTTTTATTATCATAGCTCACTGTATTTGATATCGATACACATCTGTGGGACTGTCACCACCTTGGTCACTCCACACAGGCTGCCTGAGTGGAGCTATCAGCAGGTCAGCAGTGTTTGGCAGCCCTCATTCCCATGCTCAAGGACTGATTATTTTCACCACCAATATCTCCAAAATTCTATTCTGAAAACTCTTGGAGATGGAGCCCCAAAGCAGCAGATGAGAGCACTCACCATGCCCTGGGCCCTGCAAACAGGAGCCCTGAGCACAGCTGAGGTTCAGCTGAACCAACAGCAGGATGTGACTGATGCCCACCCACATCCCAACAGTGCTGGCTGCACATGGACCACTGGGAGGAGTTGGGATAGCTCCAGAGGAGGCCACTGAGTTAATCACAGGGCTGGAGCCCTCAGAGCCCCTTCCAGGAGAGCTGGACATGGACTTGGGACAAATGGAGAGACAGGACACAGGGAATGGCTCCCCACAGAGGGCAGGGATGGATGGGATATTGGGAATTGGGAATTGTTCCCTGGGAGGGTGGGCAGGCCCTGGCACAGGGTGCCCAGAGCAGCTGTGGCTGCCCCTGGATCCCTGGCAGTGCCCAAGGCCAGGTTGGACATTGGGCTTGGAGTAGCCTGGGACAGTGGGAGGTGTCCCTGCCATGGCAGGTCCCTTCCAGCCCAAAGCATTCTGTGATTCTATGAGTTGGTGCAAACAGATCAAACACAATGAGGGGCTCTAGGCTGAACTTTTTTTCCCCAGTTTTATTGCATTTCCTACTTCCTCTGGAGACAGTCTATGGCACTTAGATGCACTGGCTGTGCAGAAGTTCTCCAAGAAGGTGAGCTGAGCAAGTAGCTGTGCAGTGCCTTCCTCTGCACTGTGGACCCGAGCAGAGGCTGCAGCCCTCGTGCAGGGGCTGTGCTGGACACCAGGGGCAGGAGCTGAGGGACCACATGTCCCAGGCCAGGGCTTTTGTGCAGGTGTCCTGAAGTTCCCAGGTCTCAAGTGGAACCCAGGGAAGGTTGGAGTCAACTCTGAGGGGGACACCTGCACTCACCCTCTGCCCACAGGTGGTAGAGCAGTGCCCCAGGAGCACAGGGAGCTGGGGAGGGTATGAGGGAGGTGTGTTACAGACCTGAGGCAGAGCCACAGATCAGCAGCCACAGCTCTGTGCTCAGCTCACCACAGGCCCTCATGTTAGACAAAGGAGGGGTGACTTGCCACAAAAAATGTGCTGTTAGAGGGGAGGAAAGGTGAAGTGGAGGAAGAAGGCCATCACTATGTGTTAAGGCCTTGCAGAGAACTTGCCCACATGGCCTTGGACAGTAGCAGTGAGGTCCTTGTCCACTCAGGGTGTGTCATGCAGGTCACAGCTGGTGGTAGCAGGAGGGGAGGTGGGGAAGGTTTGGGGTTAGTTGGTGCACTCAGTTGGGCCAGGCTTTTCCTGAGCCTTGCAGCTGGAATCTGGGCAATGCACCCATTGCTTCCAGAGCTTCCTTTGCTCCCTGAGCCCTGGTTAGACTTTCACACCCTTCCATCACATACCGGACGTGTATCTCAATGCATGGTCAAAAATCCAGGTCCCTGAATATCGATTTCGTGTATATCCAACGGAAGAGTCACGTTCCACTGCTTTTCCATCTAAATTGTGCAAAAAGAAATCAGAAAAAAGCCCTTAAAGTGGATGCATTTCCAAGGAATAATGATGGCTGAAGCCTATTAAAAATTTCCAAGACCCATCTGTCCCTGTGGCTTTCTGACAAGATGTCAGAGGTCTCACAGAGTTTCTTGAGGCTTCTGCAGTACTATTTTACCTCACCAGGGAGAATCCAAAGTGCTCTTGAATTTCATATGCTGAGCAGCTCAGCAAGTGACATATCAGCACCATGGCATGAACCCAATGTGTGCCTGGGAGGTGGACAGAGAGACTCAGAGCAGGAGGATTCTCTCCTCACTCTGTCCCAAAAACATTTCTGATTTAATGCATTACTGGAAAAGTCCTCTCCAAAATGTTTCTTGTAAAGCACCAGATTGGGAGAGCAGATTGAGAGCTTAAGGAGTCTTGTATCAAACTTCTCCTGATCGGTTCACAGACAGCTCAGTCTTCCAGGACACAAATACTGATCTGATGCTATTCCCAACAGGAGGAAATGATCCACATCTAATAAACAGTCTCCCCCTCTTCCTCCCCAGTTACAACACAAGTGCCCTTTGCTTTTCCTCTCCTCTCCAGACAGCTCCATGGGACTTCTGTGCTTGTCTGCCCTGACTTCCCTGCCCTCAGAAGAATCCATGTGCTGCGGCTCTTCAAGTGACCCTGGCCTGAGGTCAGTACATGAATCTTGCCAGAAGAAGAGAAGAACAGGAAATGTGGCACCCCTGAGCTGTGCAGGGCAGGAACCCACACCCCAGGGCTGGGACACCCAGGGCACTGCGGGGATCCAGGGGTTGCAAGGGGGAGTGGGGGATCCACAGCAGCTGCAGCTGACAGGAGCCAGGCGAGAGCCAATCTCTCCACTGGCTTCCTCTGCTTGGGATGCCAGAGGGGGATCTCACAGGATTGAAAGACTTCTGTGGAAAAGGGGGACTGTGGCCACTGCTCACAACCATCTCACCCAGTACAGCCCCTTCCAGCCCCTACAGGGTTTGGGGTGCTCCACACGGACGGAGACAGAGTCTGGAGTGGCTCAAAGTGCTGGGAGAGACAGGAGCTGCTGCAACGGGAGGCAAAAAAACCACAAGGCCTGGTTTGATGTAAACACTGCAAGGGAATAGCAGCAACTGAGCTGGGAATCCCTTTTATAAATTGCTCCAAGTAACAACTAAAATATAAATAGAGCAGATGTGTGACTCAGAAAAGATACATAAATCTTGTAATGTGCATTTCAGCCACATCCCAAGGCTGAGCCCTGCAGGGAAGCTGTCACTTGGAGCCACGTGTGCCCTTCAGCACCATGGGCCCAGCTCAGACACATCCCCCGTTTAACCAACTGTGCCCAGCACCCCCTGAAAGGAGACAGGCTGGGGGGTGGCAACTCCACGCAGAGGAGAGGGTTCATTCACTCCTGAGTCACCACTTCATCAGGATTTGCTATTAAAATAACCATTTTCAACACCTCCAGTCTCAGCTGCCCCAATGAAGGTGAATAAAATCCTACCAAAGCCTTGCCTGTCTGTATGGAGGAAGGGATTCAGATACAGGGCTCCCAAATCCCAAGGCAAGGAAAGCTCCTGGAAGTGCTGGGAGCAGCAGCAGAGTCACAAAGCCTTTGCTCCGGAGGCAGGAGGCACCAGCAGCATCAGCAGGTCATATTTTTGGGCTGCTCCAGTGCAGCAGCTGGAATGGCCAGTGAGGAGCTGAAATGGCCAGTAGAGTAGCTGGAAAGGCCAGTGGAGCAGTGGCACATGGGGCACATTCCTGGTGTGAGGTACCCTGGTGTGTGCAGAGATGGGCACAGTGTGTGATCTCCAGAGGGGGACAGAGGGGACCAGGTGCCAGAGCTCAGCAAACACAAGGAGCTGGGCACACGGGCTGTGCACACAGAGCACAGGACCTGATGGCCAAACAAGAGTTATTCAGAGCCACCTCCCCAAAAACGAAGGTCATGTGAATGCCAGACAGGGGCACTTCCAGGGCTCTGTTCACAAAGGAATTGGCACCAACCCCCATCACCTCCAGAACAAACTGCCTTTAAAGAAGCCCAGGCTTTACAATGACCAATACAAGGTCATTAGACCTTGTAATACAGGAAAAGGTCCTTCCAGACAGAAGCTCTCCAGTTTGCATGGCTTTCAACCACCACTTGCAACTGGTCAATGAATCTGTCCCTCTCCCCACAGTGTGCAAAAATTGTGAGTGTCCCCCTCACACCAGTCTGTCCCCAGTGCTCTCCACAGGGACATCACAGAATCACAGAACCATGGAACAGCCTGAACTGAAGGGGCCCTCCAGGATCATCCAGTCCTGTCCCTGCCCAGACCCCCACCAACCCACCCTGGGCATCCCTGGCAGTGCTGCCCAAAGGCTCCTGGAGCTCTGGCAGCCTCGGGGCCGTGCCCATTCCCTGGGGAGCCTGGGCAGTGCCAGCACCTCTGGGGGAAGAACCTTTCCTGCTCTCCAGCCTGAGCTGCCCTGGCGCAGCTCCAGCCGTTCCCTGGCTCCTGTCCCTGTCCCAGAGCAGAGCTGGAGCTGCCCCTCGGGAGGAGCTGCAGCCCCGGGGAGCTCTGCCCTCAGCCTGCTCAGCTGAACCATCCCAGTGCCCTCAGCTGCTCCTCACGGGCCCCTCCAGTCCACCCAAGTCAGCCAAGAGCAAAAGCCCCCTCCCCACTGCACAGCAACACAGCCAAGCTCAGCGGGAAACCAGCACTGCCCAAGGACACCGACTGCAGAGCAGCTGCTGCTGCCCAGACAGGAGCTGTGGGGACAAGAGGGTCCTGTGGGACAAACAGACAAGCTCAGATGCTTTCACCAAAGGCTGGTGGCCATGGCTGGAGAAGCTCCCATTGCTACCCATCAGTCACAGCTCCACCTCTCCCTCCCAGGGCACCAGGGATGCTTTTCAGCTTTGCCCATGTAATGATCTAGAGCTGCAGAGGCACAAAAACTCTGAAAATACACAGAGTATTTCTTCCAAACTGAAAAATCTTAATGTCAGAAATAGTTTTAGACTTTTTAAGCTTTCCCTAGACCTGCACAGACAGCACTGACCTCCTGCCCTGCTGTTCTTAGTGGCTGTCCTGTGGTGGAATAGAGGACAGAAAGAACAATGATGCTTCTGCGACAATCTCCAGCTAAGGACATCTCCTGGATTTCTTTCCAGCAGTATGGATAATGATCAACAAAACCCAGGAGAAAATCTAACATCAAGTCCTCTTTTCTCTCCCCCTGCAGGACAAACCAACCCCAAGTGCAATGCTGGGCAGCTCAAATCAGCCTTCTCCTAAATTCCTTAAAGGAAACCTGGTCCAACTGCTCTTCTTTCTTATTAGCAAGTGCCTTTGGATCTCAGAGACACTGCAGGGACCTGCTCCAGGCTGAGGACGTCAGAGACACTGCAAGAGTGGTGCCTTGCCAGATTCCCACAGGAAGCCCCTTCCCTGGAGCAGGAGGAGAGGACAGTTTGATGTTCACAGAAAAAAAAAAAGCTTCTGCTCATCACAGCAGGAGGTGGGGTGGGGACAGGAAGCACTGCTTTGAACAGGGCACACCACAGCCAGCCCAGAGTCAAAAGTATTCCACAACTGCAGAGTGATCAGGAAAACAAACAGCAACCTGTAAAACCTGCTCTTGAGCTCAGACTCATTTACAGAAAGCATCCACATTCCTCAGAGCAACTTTCCTCAAAACATCTCAGCTGTTTCCCAGGCTTTCCTTTCCAAGTTCCTCATCTGTGTCAAACACACCCCCAGCCCTGGGCTCACTAGGTGCTGCAGGTGACTTATGGGCAAGTCCCTGAACATTCCAAAAGAAGATAAGGAGCTTTTTCTTTCAGATCTTGGCTGAGCCTTTAGGGGCAACCAGATGCAAACAGACACAGAAGGTCAATAATCCTGAGCCAGGACCCCAAGACTGACGTTCACCCTGGCTCTGGGCCTCCAGCAGAGCTCAGTGTCCAGGCACAGCTCTCCAGAGCCTCACCCTGTCCCCACAGCCCCTGAGGGAATGGTGCCCCGTGCCTCACCGAGCGTCTGCTGGTTGCGCACGCCGCCGATGACCACGCAGATCTCCGCGGGCACATCCCCTGGCCCATCCTTGATGTTCTTCTTGGAATCTTTGGTGTCGTCCTGCCAGATCACCTCCTCGATGTAGTCATCTGGTACCTCTGTCTTCACTTTCACCTCAGTCATCATTCCAGCCTCTTCACTGGGGGAGGACTGAGATGTCACCGAGTCGGAGCCCTCGGCCTTTGGGCTCTGCGGGCTTCCTCTCCTCTTCAAACACTCCCTGAAGGGGGAAAGAGAGGAGAGAATGTGAATCCTCAATGCCAAGTGCTCATTTTGTCATCACCAGGACCTAATTCAAGGCACGGTTTATGCAGGTTATTTAAAAGAAGCATATTAATGTGTGTCTGACATACATGATAAGTAATTAAAATTTAACTGGACAAAAGCAATAAAATGATTTGCTAGTAATGAAAATAACCTTAATCATCACAAACAACCATAGTGCTCATAAGCACACTGGACCCTTAAAGAAGAGCACAGAATATGCCCTGGTTGCCAGCATGCCAAGGGCACAGCTCCAGCAGTTCTGACTGCAGGTATTTTGCCAACACTAGTCCATACACACAAAGCCATATTCTCCTGTGGCACCTGGGGACATGGGTCACTGGTGGACCTGGCACTGCTGAATTCAGTTTGACTTGATGATCTTCAAGGTCTTTTCCAACCTAAATGATCCTATGATTCCATGACATTTTTAGTTTGGAGCTATCTCCACCCTCTATCACATCCTCTCTTTTATCCCTTCAAGCAACCTGACACCCCCTGGTATTCAAAGGCTTTATTGAACATACCCAGTGCTGATCAAAGGGGATCAGCTGGAGGATGAGGATATTTTGGGAAACTACCCTGTTATGGACAGATTTGGGATGACAGGGAAAGCCTAATGGAGGGGGAAAGGCAGAAGAGGTCCACTCTGCTCAGAAACAGGTTAGGAAATGGCCTGTGTTTTCATTTAGGAAGGAAGAGCTGGGAATTTATGGGAGAAAACAATCTAAACACATATTTAAAACTCTTTAAGAAAAGGAAACTGGACACCTCAAAGGTGAAAAAACAACATCAACAGGTGCTGTGGCAGCAAAAGGCAAAGGGGGTGTGAGACCACCATGCAAGGATGTGGGAATAAGCCAATGGAGCTCCTGTAGCATCACTCATTATGGACCCCCAGTTTTTCATACTGGTTATTAATACACTCCACCATGCAATACAAAGATAAAATAATTGCTGGTTCAGTTTGTACAAAAAACAGAACTAAATATATAATGGCTCAGACTACCCAGAAACAGAAACCACTGTGACATATTTAGAGTCATGTAAACACTGGGAATAGCCAAAGGTATTTGAAAATGTTTTAGGCAGAAGTAACAAAAGTAAATGAAAAATAGACTGAACTTATGGATGATTATTAGATCATGCAACAGTGTGAGAGAAAAAAATCCCAAATTTCTTGCAACATCATAAAGTTTGTCAGGACAAAGTATGAATTATAGTGTTAGAGCGGGGTCTTGCACAGGTTATGGAGCTCACAGAGGAACCAAGATGGTGCAACTGGAGGTCAGAGTGTGGAGCTCCTGGGAGGACAGGGATAAGCAGAGGAACAGAGAGAACAATCCTCCAGTAATTACTGCCCAACGTCCCACACGGACATGGAGTCACTATTCAAACTGGGTCAGGCACATTCTATTGCCAGAGGTTTTATTATTCATCCCTTCATTCTCATTATTGAATGAAATGTACAATTAATAGCCCCTAAACAGAGAGAATTAGCCTTGACCTGCCTTCCCACTCATTTCCTGCCTTCTCACACATACTCCCCCATGCCGTGCTCCCAAAATCACACAGGGCTCTTACAAGTGAGAAAGATGGATTGAGACAGAGATGTGGCTGAGAACTGGACAGTCCTTATGGTAATATCATTGGGTGTGCCACAGGCCCATCCATCTCAGCCACGAGCACCCTTCCAAGGGAAGGCAGTGAGTACAGAATAGTCAGGCATCAGAAAAGAGTGGGACTGACTGCACATCAATCAAACCCAGAAAGTGTGAAATGCAAAACACTGATAAAGGCAACAATAGGGTAGATAGGAAAATCTTTCCCTCCTCAGCCAGGACTGTGGAGGAAGATCAAAGCCAGCCAGGGCAGTTCCCATGGGGAGCCTGGAAGGTGGGAGAGGCAGTGAGAGCTCAGTTATGGATGGCACAGCAACTTGGACCTGCCAGTCCTGGGCAAAGCAACAGGAAAATCCAGGCATGAGCCAAGTGATCTGGGATTAGAAGCTGATACCAGTGGCAGTGAGACTGAGGCTAGTGCCTTCTGAGGAGAATATAAAAGGGGCAAGAATACAATGACTTTTTGATGATGCCAGCTTTGCACCGGTCACATTCAAACACAAACCAAATCAGCAACAGGCCCCGTGCTGCAAGGCAAAGCTGTTCTCCATGTGCATTGCTCCTGATCAGACAGGCATTCCCACAGGACTCCTGGAATGGCTGATGTGGGACAGATTTATTCATGCTCTGGAATTAAATTAAACACCACTGTTGCTAAAAATGATGGGTGGAGCCGTGGAGGAGTGGAGAGCAAAGACTGTGAACAGGACACTCCACCAGTGGATCCCTCTCTCCGTAGCTGCCTGTGCCCAAGACCAGTGGCTGCAGCACAGTCAGACAAGCCCGGGACTGTGGATGCATGCAACGACAGAAAGCCACGCTCTGAGCTGAAGGGCTGACCAAATTCTCGGTTCAGGTGCCTGAGAGGGAAGGAGGAGATAATTTTCTCCCTGTCTGAAGCTGTGGTGAAGCCACTCCCCATGTGCTGCAGACACAGCGAGCAGCTTCAGGTTTCAGAGGTGATCAGAAAAGCCGAAGACGATTCCAAAATGCAGCACTGAAATGGTTCAAGACTCGGAAAAGACTTTATGACTCTGTGAGACCCAACTGCTCCAGTCTGTTTCTCGTGCCAAAAAGAAGACTAGAAGATTATTTGATTGCAGCATATCATCATCTTCATAGGGAGAAAATACTGTTTCGCCTTAACTTGGCAAGGCTCATTGCTGGGAGCTGGAACCAGCTGAAATGAGGCACAAAACATTAGCACAGATGGTGGTCCACTAGAACAGCTGTTTTCCAAAGGATGTGCTCAGGGAGAACAGATCCCCCTGAGTTTTCAAACCCAGAGTTGTGTGTCTGGCTGGCCCCAGGTCCCTGGGCTCATTACAGACATGCACTGGCCACACTTGGTGGCCTGGAGCTGAGGGATATATAAATTGTTAGACCAGACCAATAGACTCTCAGAACCTTTTTCCCTTCATGCACGCTGACTTTGTGGATCCAGGTCTGCCCATAAAGGAATTTCCCAGCTGGAATGTCTGTTCCTGGGTGGGACCTAACCCTGCAAACATTAACTGACAGCAATTAATTGCCCCATATGTTCTAACTCTGAGCAGGTACCTGATGTGCAGAAGGACACAGCCCCAAATACTTCAGCAACTTTCTTCTACATGATTTCATGGCTCACAAGCCCTGAAAGGAGCCTGCTGTTCCCCTCAAAAACAAGTGAAACCACAAAAACAGCAGCACTGACACTCCTGGGAGCAGGGCTGAGCTCTCCAAAAGCCACTTGGTGCCTTAGCTGGAGCTGCACAACTTTGGAGAGGAGGAGGAGGAGGCAGCAGTGATGGAGTCCAGCTCTCCCAGCAGGAGTAAGCATCACTTTCTTGTGGTCCCCTGTGAAACCCAGGTCATACTTCTGTGGCTAGAGCAGAACTAGGACCAGTCCAGGCTTTTCTGGAGCTCAGTTGCTGAATGGGATATAAATGTTCCCAAGGATCCAGGGGAGAGCTGAGCTCAGGGAATGATCCTCATGGCACAGCAGGTCATGGGACAGCAGAGTTTGAATCCTCCTGGTTAGTCTGGGGAAAGAGTACCAACATCCCAGAGCAAAACAGGAAGGAAAAGGAAGCTCCTAACACTGGAAATCTTCAGGCAGGATGGAAAGGGGAACGTACACAGCCCCAGCAGAACCAGTTTTCCTTGGAAGACAGAATCAACCCATACGTGCACCGAGCCAGGGGAGGTGACCCAGGGAAGCTACATTTCATTCCCAGTCCTTTGGTCCTTGGATCAGCCCTTGCAAGCCCATGATGCTGCACTTGCTCAGTGTTGTGCTGATTTTACCTCCCCTGCTACTGAGCAGCACAAAGAACCTCCACTTGAAGATGAGGATAAAGCAGCAAGAGATCTGGAACATTCTTGTTCTCCAGAAATTCCCTGAGAGACACAGGGAGGAACAAGGAACATCCTGCCTGGGGGAGGGAAGACATCAGGCCTCAGCACTGCCATGGCCAGGCCTGGTTCTGCCATTCCTGTGCCGTGGCAGATCTTCCAGAGCTGAGGCACAACTGCTGGAAAGGCTCAGAAAGAGGATGAGCAACAACAGGAGTGAATTTTCTGCAGCTCCCAAGGCTCCAAGCAGGTGTCACAGGTTTGGGAACGGGCACAGAGAGAAAAGGATTCAAAGCTTTTGGGGTGTCAGCTAAGTTCAGTATCGGTGCTAGGGGCAGAAGGACTCCCAGCAGTGCCCCTGCAGGGATCTGGCAGCTGGGGCAGGTCTCTGTGTGGGCACTGCCAGGGTCACACTGGGACCAGTGATGGCCAGAGCCTCCACTTGGTGGAGACAGCAGCGCACAGGAGCCAAGGGAGAACCTGTCAGAGTCACCTCCCACCGCCAGGTCCCCCAGCCACCCTCTCCTGGTGGCTCTGAGCTCGGTCCCCAGCCTCATGCCACCACCCTTCTGCATGAAACAATGCAGGTTTAGTGTTCAGTGTGGCCTTCCAGGGGTCAGCTGCACCTCCCTCTGCAGGTCCAACCTGCATTCAAACATCCATGGGCTGCCGTTCCCTGGGAAGAGGATACTCCTGTTCTCCAAACATGACACTGCTTGCACAGGACAAAAACTGCTCAGAGCCATCAGGCCACAGAGGAGCAGAGTGCACAGGCACAGCTGGCTTATACCCTACCTCCTTCCACAGGGGGATCTAACTTCTTCTCCATGGCTTTGCCCCTTCCTGGGAAATACCAACCTCCTTCACTGTTCCATGTCTTGTTTTTACTGAGCTGTGGGCCCTGGCAATCCAAGAGACTCCTCCATGCTGAGGAGAGGAGGCAGAAGCCTTGGGATCACACAGTGCTCACTCCGTGCCTGTTGCTCCTACAGGTGAGGTCCTGTTTCACTTCCCAGAACAGACTCTGTGATTTCCAACATGAAAGAGGCAAACAGATATTGCACTTGCATGTATCACTGCTCTCACTAAGTAGGCCACACAGCCAATTACTGTAATACCAGCTCTGCCATCTCACAATGCTCATTTCAACATTGCTGCCTGCTTTGATCATCAGACTTTCATCTTCTGATGATGTTACGGCCACTTTCATGTCAGACACAAGTGTGTGAAGGCAGAAGAGATTTCAGAAGGCCTTAATGAAGCCTCAGCATGAGAAACTGGAAAGGCAGAGGTAAAAGTGGGTTCCTGGACCCATTTGGGTACAACTTGCTTGGCCCTACACCTGTGGCAGCTTGTGAAGGCCTCCAGTTTCAGCAGAGCTTGATGATGCAGCATGACAATATGGGCCAGAACAGCTCTGGGTGTGAAGCCTCACCAGCATCAATGCAGGGAGCAACATGAGGGCCATGCCAGGAGCTCTTCCCAAGGGAAGGACAGAAAGGAAAGGCTGGGTGCTGACACTGGTCCCCTCTGCACGGTGACACCACCCACAGATCCAGCAGCTCCCTCCAGCTGATCTCCTGTGGCAGGAGCAGGGAGAAGGGGATGAAGGCTGCAGCATGGAGCTGTTGTGGTCCCTGCAGGGTGATGAGCAGAACAGCAATGAGTGAAAACAAACGAGGCCCGTCAGCTGCTGCAGCCACAAGAAACTCGCACTTGCAGTTTGCTGTTTCTGATCTGGAGTAGCATCCTCATAAATAATGAAAGTGACTAAAAGCTACTTAAAAAACACACACTCCTCCCTTCTGAAAGAATGAGAAAAAAAACCCCAATTATAAAAGGACATTTCTTCCAGCTAGGAATAATTTGTCATGTAATTCTCTGAAGACAGCAACAGAAACATGCATGCTTCGTGCTCCCTTTGAGTCATCTGTGATTGCATATGTACTCGGATGGCTTTTAATGAGGCTATTTTTACAGCACACATCCTGCTGAGTTTTTGGGGAGGGGCAGAGTGAGATCAGTGAAGTAACAGTCTTCAACATCAGCTCCTCAAAAGGAGAGGAAAAGGAAACACATGTGGAGGAGGATGTACCACTCTGAACCAACACCTATGAACAGCTCTCCTGCCCCAGCAGCAAATGTGGAGCATCTTTTGTTTTTTTCTGAACAAGACTCAAGCTGGAAAACCCAGAGATCATTAGTGCCTTGATGGTATCAATGATGGCCAAGTTGCACAGGGCTCTGCACACAGCTCTGGTGGAAGCTGTCCCTGCTCATGGCAGGGGTGGAACAGGATGGGTCATCAAGGTCCCCCCAGCCCAACCCATTCTGTGATTCCGTGGTGACACCCCTTGGCACAGGACAGGGTGTGCCCAGTTAGAGTAAAACTGAAACACATTTTGGGCACTCCTCTGAAGGTTCTTCTGGTCTGCAGCACCAAAGAGGATCAAAAATACTCATGGGAACCAAGCAATGGACACCTTTGCAGAGGCCAGCAGGACACCAGCACCAGTGGGATGTCCCAACTTGTCTTCTGGAAACCAATGTGCAGTTGGCTCATCCAAGGCTAAATCAAAAGGTCTCAGCTGTTAGAAACCAAAGGAAGCACAAAATGGGAGAGGCTGAAACTGGGCTCAATTTACAGATGTCTGCCATAGTTTTATAAGAACCAGAAGGTTCCTGTCATGACTGGAGCTTAGGGAAGTGGAATAGACAGAACACATGTAAATGAACTCTGATTTTACATGGAGATGATGAAAGCAGAGACAAGAAAAAGAAGGATGTAAGTTGAAAACCTGCTTCACTGATAAATTAGCTGTGGTGGCCTTCCCACCCCTCCCCATGGCTCTCATCTGCTTCCTGGGGCAGCCCAGAGGGGTGGGCCCTGTGCCTTACACCAGGAGGAGGTGGAGATCTGGAAGCAGAGGAACTTCCTGGTGTCCTTCACTGGGGATCTGCTGCAGACATCACCACACGAGAAGATTTTCAAGTGCAGGGTTAAAAGAGAGAAAAGCAAGAGCTGTTGTCCCAGCATTACAATTGAGCTCCTGGCTCCTGGCTCCAGGCTCCAGCCCCAGCTTCAGATGTTCCCTCACATCCTGAAAGGCAAAGGCACTACCCCAAGTTCCTGTATCACAATGTCCAGAACTGCTCCTCTCCAAGGGACTCAACCCCCCCTCCCTGCCACAGCTCCCAGAGCTTCTGCCAAAGCCCCTCTGCAGCTTGAGCCTGCATCCTTCAGAGAGGATGTCCTGGTCCTGGAACAACCACCCCATCCAGGGTTCCTCCTTTGAGGGATTATTTTCTGGAAGAGGCACTGTGCTTCCAGTGTGGATTGCTGCATCTGGTCATTGGGCATTTGCTGGAAAGGAGATTCTCTTACTGGGAACCTTCCCTCCATGGGAGAAAACCTCTGCTGTCTCTCAAATAAAGCAAAGCAAACACTTCCTTAATGTACACTGTGTGCACACTAAAATACCCCTTCTGATCCTTGACTCTTTCCATCTGGGAGCCTGTCCACATTCCAGAGCATGGACACCCAAGAAGGACATCCAAGTGTGCCACCAACACTCTGAGTGACACACAGGAAGGCCCCATGTGCTGGTCCGTACGCCTGAAATCCAAATTTTCACTTGGTCACAGAGGGGTTCGTGGTCATCCGTGTTCCACTAGGAGGTTTCAGTTCTCTTCACAATCTTCCCCAATGCCACTGTGAATTCCCAAAGTGTGCATTTAACTTCTGAAAGGTTACAGGAAAAGCCTGCTCTCTCCTGTCCTGATGATATTTTAAGGGGATGGGAACTCCCTCCTCCATCAGCAGTACAGGAGAGAAGACTTGCTGAAGAACAGATAAAAAGCAAAAGCTGGTCAGAGCTTCTGGGCATTTTCCACGTGCAACATGCTCTTGTGACCCTCAGGATTCAAAGACTTCAAGGTCCCTGGCAGGTCACACGTGCTCCTGTGGCCTCAGTGGCCACTGTCCATGGCCCAGGAGCTGCTTCCTTGTGCTTGGCTGGGCTTCTTCACAGGGCTGCTGGGTCCCCCCTTGGAATCCACGACCCTGAATGTGCTGCTCCCTCCTACCCTAACCAAGGATGAAGCTGCAGCTCCTGGAGGCTCTGAGGCCCTTGTCCCAAGTCAGCTGTACCTGGAGACATCAAACTAACTGGGCTTACACAGAAAATCCCTGAGGCAGGAAAAGCAGCCCAAACCCTGCCCCTATCTGGGACATATTTACATCCTCTGCTTTCTCTCTCCAAAATAAACCGAAATCAGAACACAAGACCACATCCTTCTGCAGGCAAAAGTGTGACAGTAGCTGCCATTCAGGCTTTCCTGGGAGAAATTTGCTCAATAAATACCAATATTATTAGGGAGTTCATACATTTAAAAGACATGAAGCTTTTTAGAAGAGACATGCCTCAGGGAAGTTCACCCCCTGCCTCTGAGGGCAGCCAGCTCTTAAAAACAGAGGTGACAGCTTTCAAAAATCCCAAAACACATAATGCAGCACTCGGTGGTGTGTGTGGTGTCACTGCTAAAATCTAGGAAAAACAAACAAACAAAGCCAAATACTTAATTTTTCCAGCTATCTGGGTCCAGTAGAACACACAACCTTTCCTGACAGCAAACTCTGCTTCAGGAAGTCCAAGAGGAATTTAATCGTGCATTCATTCCTCAAGGGACACTCCGCAGCTCTGAATCCTTCAGAGAAGGTAAACTCCAGGACCAATCAGCCTGCCTCTCCTCTGGAAATTAAACATTAAAATACAAACCAGAACAATAGTCAAGAGCCACAAAGAATTCCTAAGGTATTAGCAAAACAAATTCCCTTCAGTCCTTATTAGGAATATCTTGAGGATGGTTTGAAGAGGAAAGTCTAACCAAATATAAAAAAAATTTGGCTTATCCAACAAAAAACAACCGCGTACTCTTTGCCAAAAGCAAAAGAATTCAGTCAGATAAAAAATGCGACACACAAATGATGCAGGTTAAAAACTGAATTTAAGATGATAATGGAATAGCTGCCAGCGTCTTTAAATTTTCAAGCATGGAAATGTCAACAGAGACAAAGAAATTCAGGGGAAAACAAAGAGAATAGATTAAGGATTTATTTATATCAGTGAAAGAGCTCTGTGTTTCTTGACTAAGAAATGACTGAGAGGGTGAGAACTGAAATGGCCACAGGTCTCCAACATGCCATGAGGAGTGAGGGGGTAACCCAAGGATTTCCTGGTGGCTCAGCTTTCCTGAAGGCTTCAGAACTGCCATGTCCTGGTACTTTATGGCTCCAGAAAGGGACATTTCTTCACCTCACACCATCCAAAGCTCTCCAGGACTTTGGCACTGGGCAAACTGGTGTGCTTTACACAGAAAATACTGCTGTCCCTCGGAGCTGGGATGTGTCTGAGTGCTGTCATCTCCTTGTACGTGGACATTTGACCTTTTTTTGGGTTTCAAGGAAACCTGCCCAGGTTCCCCCCAGCTTCTGTCCTGGTTGTCGTATAGAACTGAACTATCCACTGCTCTAAAACTGGCCAGAGGGCACTTTTGAGGGGTTTTGTGCTGGTTGGTGGTTGTTTCTTTTTGAAGATGGCTGGTGAGAGCCCTTCAGCGGGCACCAAGGCTTATTAAATTCCTTGCCTAATTAGTAAGAGTTTTCTCTTTTTCTGATGCAGGATGACTTGGAACCTTCTTGGTGCTCTGGGACTGAAAATCCCACAGGCTGCCCCTTAAAGAAAGGGGAGACAATTCAAATAAATTTATTTGGGAAAAAAATCCTGGAAATACTGAGCCCCAGGCCTGTCCCTCCGCAGTGTGTAGAGCCCTCTCCCAAGCTTCAGAGGACCACAACCTGAGAAATTGTCCTTCCCCAGTGCTGAGGACCTGGTGAGCTGGAAGAGGAGCCTGAAGGAGAGCTGGTGCCATCCCAGGGCACTCCCTTGGGTGACAGGAGCTGCTGGGGAGGTCGTGTTTACAAAGGACAGAGCAAGGAATGCAGGGAAGAGAGGGGAAGGTGCCACCAGGGAGGCTGGAGAAAGGTGAACTGAGAAGGAGCAAAGTGGGTGCAACCCTTTGTCAACATCTTCTCCTCCAGGGCTACCCAGGGAATGGTCCCAGCCCCAAGAGCTCCAGAAGCATATGGACACCACCGCCAGGGATGCCCAGGGTGGGATGTTGGGGTATCTGTGCAGGGACAGGAGCTGGACTCAGTGATCCCGGTGGATCCTTCCAGCTCAGGATCCATGATTCCGTGGAATTCACACCTTCTATGGCACAGACTGAAACACTCGGTCCCCTGAGGCACCACGGCTCGGTTTGGAGTACCTGGGAAAACTGCACCATGTCAGAGCTGGGAAACCTCCAGGCCCAGCCCAAAGCACCCCTGGGAACTCCTGCTCTGCTCCCACCTGGGCCAGCACCCAGAGCCCTCCTGCTGGAGCTGCACCTCCCTGAGCCCTTTCTGGGAGCTGCAGCCCAGCGCTGTTACTGCTGCGCTAAAGGAGAGGCACCCCTGCCCTGGCCAGCAGCTCCCAGGCCTGAGGGCCTGCATTCCCCCTGCCCCAGGAGCAGAGCTCTCCACAGCTCCATCTGTGCTGCGGGCGGGCGGGCGGCTGCTGAGAGCCCCGCTGCCGCTGCCGCTGCCGCTGCCGCTGCCGGCGGGGCTGCGCTTCCAGCTGGCTCCCTTCCCTCCGCAAACACATGAGTCCTCTATCAGGGCCTGATTTATTCAGCAGGAGTCTCGCACATTAAGTGTAGTTAAGTCTGAAAACAAATCTAATGACTTTAAAATAAATAGCCAACAGAGGACTCCAAACTGAAATTCCTCCTTCCTCTGACACCCGCCATATAAACAATAATAATTATATAAAACCGTGTCTAACACATGACTACACAAGGCTCTGGTGACCAAGAAAAGCACACGCTGCTTGTCAGACATAATTGCACATTTGGTTTTTCAATTATTTCTTGTCAGGATCCAGAGCCCACCATCTGAACGCTGACATTAATTATTGGGAAGTTGTTAGTGCTCCAATAGTCTTACGGAGACTCCCAGTGCTCACCCTGAGGCTCCCAGTGCTGCCCCACACTGCCCTGCTGTCCCACCAACCCCTGGGATGTCACACACCAGACAGGGACACCCAGCCTGGGCCACCATGTGCAGAAGGGGCTTCAGAAGAAGCTTAAAGCAAGTCTCCAGTGGACATCAGCAAGGAACTGATCCCTGCCATGTGCTCACGCACAGGATGGGGCCAGACCATGTCCAGCACTTGGGCCTCCAACATATGACCTGGAGCTGCAGGAGAGAGTCCAGGAGGCCACAGAGCTGCTCCAAGGGCTGGAGCCCTCTGCTCTGGAGCCAGGCTGGGAGAGCTGGAGGTGCTCACCTGGAGAGGAGAAGCTCCAGGGAGAGCTCAGAGCCCTTCCAGGGCCTAAAGGGGCTCCAGGAGAGCTGGAGAGGGACTGGGGACAAGGGATGGAGGAACAGGACACAGGGAATGGCTCCCAGTGCCAGAGGGCAGGGATGGATGGGAGATTGGGAATTGTTCCCTGTGAGGGTGGGCAGGCCCTGGCACAGGGTGCCCAGAGCAGCTGGGGCTGCCCCTGGATCCCTGGCAGTGCCCAAGGCCAGGCTGGACATTGGGACTTGGAGCAGCCTGGGACAGTGGGAGGTGTCCCTGCCATGGCAGGGGTGGCACTGGATGGGCTTTGAGGTCCCTCCTAACCCAAGGCAGTGTGGGATTCTGTGAATCCAGCCCATGTCACCCGTCACTGTGTTCCTGCTGAGTCCCCTCCCAGCCCCTCTGAGCACGCAGCTCCTGGCGTCGCACTCCCATCACATCACTGCCCATCATGCAGGAAAACATCCTGCCTTTTACTGGCTTTTAATTTGCTGCTTTTTAATTTTGTTGACTGTCTCTTTTTGCCTTGCAAAAGGAAGAAAGAAGCCTCTGATCTACCTTTTCTGGAGTGTTCAAAAACATGCACAGCTTTGTCAGGTTGTCTCTTAGTTGTCATCTTCCCCAAGGCAAGCAGCCATCTCTCTTCTGGCTGCCTTCAAGGAAGAGGGCTTTTAGTGATCCTAAGAATTCTCTTCACCTTTTAAAATCTTCCATTGCTGAGCACTCACTGAGGTGCAACAACGACACAGGAGTCAATGGGGGAGGAGAACAGCAAGTGCCCTAACACCACAAGCTGCCAGCTGCACACCCTGACCCCTGTTCTTCCAACAGCAGCAACAGGCCTGGGGCTGGGGGTGGTGGGAGCACAAACCCCTGCGCCTTCAGGGCTTGCTTGAAACAGAATAAAATCAATTCACTGCCGTAAAAAAAGAAAAACAGGATTGACCCAATACCACAGTCATCACCTTAGACCAAGCCTGCTAGTGTGAAAAAAAATATTGCAGGAGGATAAAATCCAGGCAACTTTGATTATATATATATTATATTATATTATATTATATTTATTATATTATATTATATTATATTATATTATATTATATTATATTATA
>QUSF01000027.1:8080711-8093692 GCA_003676055.1 Chloebia gouldiae | reverse complement strand
TATTATTATTATTATTATTATTATTATTATTATTATTATTATTATTAATTATTATTATTATTAATTATTATTATTATTATTGTGAGCCACTTGAGGAATTTCTGTTAAAAAATTTCTTCTCTCCATTGCGTCGGAAAAGCCAGAAGGGAGGAGCTGACAATGTAATTGCTTCTGTTAGATCTCCAATCTTTTGTGAGCACTGATATGTTCATTTGTTATACAGCTGTTCAGCTACAGAAAGGATGTCAGAGCACCCATAATTCAAAGCAATCAATCAAAAATTAATGATTTGTCATGCTTACAAAATGGGAAAAAAAGGAAAAAAAAAAGCTTTATGGGTTCCTGCAACTGGTAGATTGCTCAAACCTTTGGGGCATTTTCTAGAATATTAGATCTGTGTGTACAAAGAAAAGAGGGAAAAGGAGACTTAATATAGAGCCAGGGCAGAAACCTTGTTGAGGTGCTTGGCACCTCCCAATTCCTGCCTGTACAAAGGGTTTTGTGCACAACCCAAGCTCACACAACCCCAGAGGCACATCTTCAGGGATCTTGTGAGGCTCCTGCCACGAGAATTCCACAGGAAAACCACCTGCTGAATCATGGAACCATGGAATATCCAGAGCTGGAAGGATATTCTGACCCATGAGGATGCTGGAACCCAGCCCCTGGCCCTGTACAAACACCCCAACAATCCCCAGTGCTGGGAAGTTTCCTTATTTTGAAAGAAAAAATGAGGAAAAAAGGGAACCACAACAGGTAAAGGCTCGATGGTTTCACACAGCCAGGGTGCTCCTGCAGATGATCCATCAGACAAAAACACCCAGCTAAGCCTGAGATCAGATGAAGCTAAGAGATCAGATCAAGCTGCTTTAAATGTTTCTGGATGTTGAAATAAACAAATCCACAGAATCCCAGACTGGTTTGGGGTGGGAGGGACCTTAAAGCTCATCCCATCCCACCCCTGCCATGGCAGGGACACCTCCCACTGTCCCAGGCTGCTCCCAGCCCTGTCCAGCCTGGCCTTGGGCACTGCCAGGGATCCAGGGGCAGCCACAGCTGCTCTGGGCACCCTGTGCCAGGGCCTGCCCACCCTGCCAGGGAACAATTCCCAATTCCCAATCTCCCATCCATCCCTGCCCTCTGGCAGTGGGAGCCATTCCCTGTGTCCTGTCCCTCCATCCCCTGTCCCCAGTCCCTCTCCAGCTCTCCTGGAGCCCCTTGAGGCCCTGGAAGGGCTCTGAGCTCTGCCTGGAGCTTCTCCTCTCCAGGTGAACACCCCCAACTCTCCTAGCCTGTTACTTCAAAAATAAAATCCATTTAAACTAAAACATTCCATCTAAATTCTAAAAAAAGTGGCATTTGAGGACTAAAATATCATGAGGAAGTGGAAGGCAGAAATGCTGGAAATCACTGTTTAACCAGAATGTGCCAAAATGGGTCAGAGCAGCCCCCAACAAACACCTTTGTGGAGGGGAACAGAAATCTCCTGTGCTCATTTAGAATCTCCTGCACTCCCATTTACTCAAATAATTGATTTTGGTGATTTCCTAATTTCTAATTGAAAAAGGAGAGGAGTAGAATTTGCATCTGCTGATAAGCAGGGAGGCTGGATGTGGGGTGCTGGGACAGGAGAATGTCACATAATCTGCCCCATAAAATCATTTACAATCCAAAATGTTATTCCCTAAAGTTGCTTTTCTACATATTGGATGCGTTTAGGATAGTTTTGTTTAACTAATGCTAATAAATATCCTTTAAATGAAAATGCACATAAGCAGAATGTGGTTTCAGGCCATATGCTCCTCAACTCAAGTTACAAGCAAAAAGTAAATCATGTGATAATTAAGAAATGTATCAGTCAACATCTCCTAACAGGATAACGTGTCAAAAAATAGGAGTCCAAGCAGATGTAAAACTGACCTGAGAAATCCATGTTTATCGAGAGGGCTGCACTATATTGGGAAAAACCCCCAACATTTTAACAGTTACAGCAAAACAAAAAAATAACTAAAAGCAATATAAATGTGAAATGAGATTTCAGAAGATTTAAGCACAGGCCTTCTGCCTGATCACTTAAATTATGATTAGAAACAATTATTCAAATGACTTGGATTTGCATCCATGCTTGGATCAGCTCCCATAGATGGGACGGGGGAACTGGGAAATCCCCAAAGCACTGCCACAGCCTTCCCAGGGGGGGAAGGGGTTAAATCCATGTATTTATTTATTTATTCAGACACAGCCATCCCCTATGACTTGCCTCTGAACCCCATCCCAAAGGGAGAGGTCCCTAATTCTGCCTGAGGGGGGGTCACAGGAGAAGCAGACCTTGCTCGCTCCAGCTCCCCCTCCCACAGCACCTTCCCTCTGCAGAGGGAAAAGGGCAGAGTTGTTTGTTTACCTAAAGAAAAAAAAGAGAAAAACCCCCAAAACCCCTACCCTGCTTTCCCCAGATGCCTTCCCAGAGACAGCTGAGTAATTTTTGTCCAAAGACAAACCACACGTTCAGTTTTGGAAGGAGCCAGCAGCACCCAGCATGGAAAACTTCACCCCAAATAATTAAAATTTGGCAAAGGGAGAAGCAACTGAAAACAGGTCTGACACAGGAATGTGCCATAAAAATAACTGTAGGCCTTCTACCTGTGCTGTCTGAGGTTATTAACTTCAGAGCCACAGAAAATGCAGGAAGTGTTTTGTTTTTTTTTTCTCTTTAAAGAAAGGGCAAGACACTGGCAGTTTCCTATTTAATTTTTATTAAATAGGGGTGGGGGGGAAACAGCAGATCAGCTCCACATCACACCAAAACATCTGCAGAGCACAAGGACCCATAAATGTGCCCGTGCCCCTTTTGAATCTGGATTTTTGCTTCCTCCTGCCAGCACAGTGGATGCTGAGGAACCCCAAGGCCCGGATTTCAAAAGAAGGAAACAACGCTGAGCCCACGGATGATCCAAGCAGAGCTGTGCTCCACAGAACCATGGAATCCTTGAGGATGGAAAAGCCCTGTGAGATCAGAGTCCACCTATTCCCCAGCACTGCCAAGGCCAGAACTGTCCCCACGTGCCACATCCCCTCTGGAACATTTCCCTGTCCCCACGTGCCACATCCCCACTGGAACATTTCCAGGGATGGTGACTCCACCACTGCCCCGGGCAGCTGCTCCCATGCCTGACCACCCTTTTCAAGAGAAAATTCTTCCTAATATCAAACCTACACCTTCCCTGGTGCAATTTTAGGCTGTTTCTACTGGTTCCCAGAGCCAGGGCATCCCCTGCATGAAGGACAAAGATCTGCACTGCCTCAGGCTGCTGTGGCTCATCCCCTCCTCATCCTTTGCCAGTCCATCAGGGCAGCCTCCAAAAGGGATGAATTTTCCACTCGGGAACAGTACAGTTCCTGGGGTTGGAGGAATGTGCTGCCTATTTCCTCAGCTGCAGCTTCCCCTCAAGAAACAACCAAAATAACAATAATTTAAAAAAAATGTATTTGCAAGGAGGAAATGGGAGCTCTGCCTGAGGCATCTGCTCGGTCCCACAGCTAAGAGAAACCCTGGAGTGAGGATTCCCCAACCTCCAAAATCCACTGTGGGGTCTGCAACCCCCACCATTCCTGGCCATGGGGCAACACTCAGGGTGGGGATGCTGGTGGCAGCTTCAGTGTCAGAATTCCTTGGGAGCAGCTGGGGGAATCTCACCCTTGTGCTCAGCTGCAGCCTTGTCCTGGGAAAAGCCAGGGCTGCTTCCCTGTTCCAACAGGGAGAGCCCAGCAGTGAACAGCAACATCTGAGAGCTTTGACCCCTCTGAGATGAACCCATGGAGGGTTTGCTGCTGGAGGGCAGAAGAAGGCAATGGCAGAGACTCCCATGGCAGGCACAGAGGCTCTGCTGCCAGAGCCAGGGGATCTCTGGGACAAGATGGTCCCAAACACCCAGGGACCATCCCTGTGTGACTGGTGCCCACACCTGGGCTCCAGCACAGCTCCAGGAAGGTCTCCAGTGCCAGAGGAAGGTGTTCATTACTCCTGGCCATACACATCACTTAGGCTAAGCTTCAGGAAGAGGTGCTTTAATGCTGAGACTTCCAGGCAAGTCCATCCATGGGAAGGCACCAAGGTGACTGGGACCTCCAGGGACACGATCTGACCCCAGTGGTGACAGAGTATCCCAGTGCTGGAGCCTGGGCACACAGGGAGCCCAGCACTTCCCACGTGGTGCCTCTGACATTTCATGTCTGAGGAGTGTCTGAGCAGAGCAAAATCCAGGTTTGGATTGAGCATCCACCTCACCCCTATGAGCACCTCCACCACATGCAAATAAACAGCCACTGGAGATGGTAGCTGAGCCTAAACCAAATCAGAGCAGTTTCTGGATGGGAACACAGCATCAGCCCAGCCTGGCCAGGGCCCTGGCCACATCCTCTTCCTGAGGGTGGCCACCACCATGAGGAGGACACGTGGCTGGGGGGCCGCAGCCAGGGAACACCAGAGAGCTCCGGCACTGCGGGATCAGCCCTCGGGCAGGGCCACCCAGCACCTTCCCCCGCAGCCCTGGGCCCCGGGCCCTGGCCAGCCACCCCAGGTGAAGGCAGGGGTCCCACCTGGGCGTGGAGTGCCCCTGCTCCAGTGCCATCCCTGTGTTAATTATCCCTGGGGATCATTAACAGCTGCCAACGCTCCTGAAGACACAAGGTGCCTCCAATTGCTAATTAATAAGAAACACTAATGACAAACCCAGTGAGGGGGTGGATCAGCCCAACACAAAGGTCAGCTGTGAGCACAGGGTCCCACTGGAGAAGCCAAGATGGGAACGATCCCCTCTGCTCTGGCTGTGACACTTCAGACTCAGCCAGGGGGCCCTTGCTCTGCTGATTTCCATTCTCGTTGTATTGGCAGGAGAATTGTTTTTCTTTTAAATTTTTCATTTTGTTTTGTTTTGGTTTTCTGGTTTTGTTTTGGGTTTTTGTTTTTTGGGTGTTTTTTTTTTTGTTTGGTTTTGGTTGGGTTTTTTTTGTTTGGTCCTGCAAACAGGGTTCCCTCAGGCTTCTCCCCATATTCTGGGGAGAACAAGTTGCACTGTGGAGGTTAAAACTGTAGGTAAGCAAACAATACTAATAAAAAAATCACAAAGTCTAGAAATTCTTCTTGTTCAGTTTCACTAGATTTATTTCTTGTCTGCTGTTTATTATCTTCCCATTTTATAACCTTCATTTCCTACCCAGGGTGTGCTGCCTGGATCCACCTCATTTCTGAGCTGCCTCTGTAACCCAGAATTAAAAGTTCTTCTGGAGAGTTTTAAACAGAAAAGGTTGAATTTCTGCTGGAAAAGGCACACTTGGGGGGAAACACCAAAATCAGCAAGGCAGGGAATAATGCCACCACTTTGGTCTGGGCAGGTGCTGAGCCCCAGGAAATGGCAGAAGCCTGCCCCAAAGGACCCAGGTGTCCTGTCACCCATCCCCACACTCCAGGTAGTCCCAGAAAGGTTTAAGGGCTGTCAGCAGTTGCCTCTGAGTCAAGGGAATATTCATATGAGTAATTTTATGAGCTTGTTGAAAGTACTGGCAGAATTTGTGCTTTGAATTTCAGTTTTTCTCCTCTGGCAGCTCAGGGAGAGCCAAGCAACACACGCCAGCAGAAGTAACAGAAGAAAGGGAACATTAAATAAATTTTAACCTAAAGCTACAAATGTTTAAACCAGTGTTAAAAAGAATCAACCTCATGTACTTTTGTTTTTCCCTGAAATAGTCATGAAATTAAAATTATGAATAAATCAATGCAGCAAATTGGTCTGGATTTAAAGAGTTACTCCTTCATTATAAGCAACTGAAAAGTAATCAAAATATTTTTCCCATCTCCTGTTGCTCAGTGCTCTCCTTACTCTGTTCTTTATGAGAAAAATAATCAAATTTAGGGTGAAGAGAAAAGGCATTACTGATTACTCTGAACTCTCACATTATAAAAGCTGGAAAATAAGAGTGACCGGGCAAAACAACAGAATTATGTGCATTGAGCAGTTGTTTACAGATGGTATGAGTTTCCCAGCAAAAGAAACAGCTGGAAATATTTTTAAAGAATAAATGTATAGGGAATGAAACCTTAGGGGAGAGGAAGGTATTGTTGTTTTTTACTTGGGGGAGAAAAAAGGGGCAAAAGGAGCCATGAGATAGCATTTCAGAAATCCACACGTTTTTCCAGGCTTCCAATTTCACAGGAAACTTTCAGGAAATCAATTTTTTAAAAAATCCTGGGCACTTTTCCAAGTCGATATAACAAACATATCTAGCAAGCTATGAATGCACACGGGGGGAAGAAAAATTAAAATAGGACTTACTTATCCAGGGAATCCCTGTCTTGTTCAACACATTTTGTTTGGGAGATTGGCACCTCTGGCCTCTGAACATCTGACAGGGCTGCGAGGGCTCCACTGCACACAGGGACTGGCAGGAACCTTCCCCTGGCAGCTCCAGCCTTTCCCAGCCCCAGGCTGAAGGGATGGGTGGGGGAGGCCTGGAAGTTGGGTTTTGGGGGAGCCACATCCCAAGCAGAGCGGGCTGGGAGCACAGGCACAGGCTCTGCTGTCCTGGGCTCATCCCAGCAAAGTGGCCAAGGCAGGGATTCTCCTCTCTGCTCCCACCTCCCGGGACCCCACCTGGAGCACTGTGCCCACCTCTGGGGTCCCTGCCACAGGGAAGTCCTGAATCTGCTGGAGCCAGTCCAGAGGAGGCCACGGAGCTGCTCCAGGGCTGGAGCCCCTCTGCTCCAGAGCCAGGCTGGGAGAGCTGGGGGGGCTCACCTGGAGAGGAGAAGCTCCAGGCAGAGCTCAGAGCCCTTCCAGGGCCTCAAGGGGCTCCAGGAGAGCTGGAGAGGGACTGGGGACAGGGCATGGAGGGACAGGACACAGGGAATGGCTCCCACTGCCAGAGGGCAGGGATGGATGGGAGATTGGGAATTGGGAGTTGTTCCCTGGCAGGGTGGGCAGGCCCTGGCACAGGGTGCCCGGAGCAGCTGTATCCCAGGTGGGATCGTGGAAGGTGTCTCTGCAGGAGGTTGGAAGGAGATGATCCCTAAGATCCCTCCCAATCCAGAGCACTCTGGGATTCAATTTCCTCTCACCAGAGCTCAGCTGAGGGGAGGCAGGCCAAGGAATGCCCTTCTCCTGCATGCCCAGTTCCATGTGCCCAGCGTGAGTCTGTGCAGCCCCACGCGGGCAGGGCTGGTGGGGAGGAGGCAGCCCTGGAGCTTTGCCTGAGGCACAGCCCAGCCAGGAGAGCCCTGGAGCTCTCACAGAGGGGTGGCCAAACCCCAGCACAGGCAAGGAGGACACAACCCGGAGCAGCCATGCCCTCAGCAGCTGACGCGCCCGCGAGCAGGACCAGTTCTGACAGCGGCACGGCCCAGCAGAGCCGGGCCCAACTGGACCTTGGCCTCCTCTAGAGGCTCCAGTCCCTCTCCCTGAGCCTTACAAAGGATCCTGAGAAAAAGCCAGCCAAGCCTGTGTGTAGAAGAAAATCAGGGCAGCTCCCCTCTGCCCATGGAACCTCAGAGTGCCGTTGGTGCTCCCAGCAGCACAGACACACGGATGGATCCCTGGGAACAGAGACCCACGCATGGAAAACTGCAACCCAGCCCAGCTGGTGCCAAGCTCATGCTCAGAGGGCAGGCACTGGTGACACGTGCCCATGGTGGATCTCAGAGCCACGAGGAGCCTGGGGAAGCACCTCTTGGAAGAAGCTTTGGTAAGCTGAGACTGCCCTTCAAACCTGCAGAGGCTGTGGAGTGTCCTCCAGGGAGCTGCTCCAGCTCCCAGCTCAGCCATTTGGGGGTCAGTGGGAGTCATGGGACCCCTGGGCAGAACTGTACCTTTTGAGGTTGGTTTTATCTCTTGTTTTAGTAAATTTTGAAGAAAACTTCAGGTCCCTCCTGTAGCAAACAGCACTGCAGAGATGCAATGTGCTGCAAATGTCCAGCCTCAATCTGAGATAAGCAATGAAAATTTAAACACTTGAAAATTACAATTCAAGGCAGAAAATATGATCTAGAATAGAAAAAGAAATGCATAATATGATAAATATTGCAGTGAGAAGGTGTCAGGAACAGCAGCACAAGGAGGTCCAGCCTCGGCCACGGATCCCCTCCAAGGCCAGCACACAAGACCTCCTTCCAATGTTTAAATGCTTTCCAATTGAAAGGCTTTGCATTTGCAAAACATAAATTTTATCCTTGTAAAATATAAATTTTATCCTAATTAAAAAAAAAAATCCCACGTAGCATTTACAGACAGGCTGTGAGGTTAAAAGTAAAACATTCTCCATTGGATGGGTAATTGTGGGACTTCACCTTCTCTCCCAGTTTTGCATGATTGGTTTGTTTAAATAGCATGAAATGGTGGTAATTTTACTTTGGAAAGGAAAAAAAAGTCAAACCACATTGGTCTAAAAGTAAGAAAGGGGGAAGGCACAAAAAGCTGGGTAATTTCTTCAAACTTAAAAAAGAGCAGTAATTACAGGGGGCAAATTCAGAAAGAGTTTATTCTGCCTGGATCCCTCAAAACAAAAAATAAAGAAAAAACCAAGGAAAAAATAGTAAAAAGAGGAAAAAAAGAGAAGGAAGAGGAGGAAATGAAGTTGGAGAAAAAGCAAGCTGAAAGTAGAATTCTTAGAAATTCTGCTTGCAAAATAACTCCCATCAGCCAACCACAAATCCTATAAAAATAAGATCAACTTCCCAAGCAGATCTAAATCAACAAATAAACAAACAAGCCTCCAAGATTTAAAAAAAATTTTGAAAAAAAAATAAATCTAAAAAAAACTACCAAAACCCCAGTAAGGCCACGCTGGTGTCCCCAAGGGAGAGTGGCTTCGCTGGCTTCCCAAGAATGATGGTGGTTTGGAAAGTAAAGAGTGAAAACAACGTATCCTGGTCCATTTCAGCTGTGAAAGCTGCAGCATCTCCCCCGGCCCAGACACCCCAAACACTGCCCCAGGGCAGAGGGATGGGACCCTCAGAACCCTCCACCCAGGCATGGCACTGGGAAGAGCAGGAGGTCACTGGGGATCATTGAACTGCACTTTCTCACTCCCAAATCTCCACCTTTGAGCAACTGTTTGGGCTAAGGAAAGGGTTTTTCAAGCACTTTGTGGGGGACAAACATCAGTGGGACCAACCAGGGTGACCTTCCACTCTCCATCGTAACTGGAGCTGAAACAAATGAGGGCACAGAGCTGCTGGGAAATTGTTTCCAGCCCAAAGTGGAGCTGCAGTGAGATCATGGCATGGATTGGTATCATTTCTGCTGCACCATTCACACAGCAGAGTAAGACGCTGATTTTCAAAAACTGGAAGTGACACAGTCCCTGACATTTAAAATTTTCTGATTCATACAGGCAAAATACATCCTATATGTATTTTTAAAGCAAGAACTGCAAGATGTGCTCAAAATCTAAACGAAGCACTTACAAGCCCCAGATTCTGTTTGACTCAAGCCTATGAAACCCAAATAGATATTCCTTATTTCCTGGGCAACAAAAAAAATTCAAATCAATCTATTTTTCTTCCAGCTCAGTCTGAAAAAGAATTTTTCAATTTTTCACAGCTTCAAGAAAACGAAGAATATAAATTATTTGCACAGCTCTGCAGAGTGGACAGATTTGTCTTGGAAAACCTTCAATGAGATGCAAAAAAACCCTCCACTGTGATGCAAAGAAAGGTGCAAACAGGATCTCTTTTGGGGTTTAATTTTGCAGGCAGTACCACGAGCCCTCTGCCCATCTGCGGGCCAGCAGCTGCTGCAAACTCCAAGGAAGAAAAGCCAGAAAGTGCAATTGGCGCCCCAGAATTCTGGTGCAGCCCAGGGTCATGTCAAAGGATGAGAGAGAAATCCCCAAGCCCACCATTAATGCCCAATTCTCAAATGGAATCTGGGGTTAGGCAGCACAGGCTGCTGTTGCCAGAGCTGGACAGGGCTGGTTGTGTTTCCAGGCTGAGAAAGGAGCAGAGAACTCACGGGTCTGTGACCTTTTGGCTCTTTCCTCCTCCAGATGCCCCCAGAGAGCCTCTGGACACCAGCTTGCTCCAGTGCCCTGGGAGCACCATCTGCAGCAGATGCTGGGCTGGCAAAAGATAAATGTGTGTCACGTTCCACTGGCTCTTCTCAGAAGAGAAAACTGATGCTCACCTACACTTCACTACAGACACTTTGGGTGCTTTATTTGCCACCCAGCTCATGGATAGCCTCAGCACTAGATGAATGTTTGTACCCAGGGACCATGGTGTGTCACCGATTTTGGGACTGGCTGAGAGCACAGCCTCTCCACTGAATTACTCAAACATCTGAGAAATTCACCTAAGAATCGTTTTCTGCAATCCAAGTGTGGATTCAATGTATGGGAAGCTGTGACAGTTCAAAGCGTCTGTATAAAACAGAGGAATACTGGGGACTGTTCTCCAATTCCCAGATTCCATCCTGGGTAAGGGACCTCTGCTTTGATGCACTTTGCCTCCACATGGTCCCAAACACAAAGGAGGGCACAGAATGTTCTTGAGTTTAGGGGAAAGCCTCTGCAGGGAGCCTGGAGCCCAGGCCCACGGAGGATGGGGAGCCTGGGAGAGCTGCACCATTGCAAACCTTCCAAAGCATCTGCTTTTGTTGACATGAAAACTGAACTGGGGTATCTCCAGCTCCTCACAAATGCCATACATCGCCTCACCCCCTGTGACACACCTCTGTGAGATGAGCTGGAGCCAGGCTGGAGCCAGGAGAGCGTTTAGAGCTGCTCTGAGGTCCTGGCAAAGCACCACAATACGGGGCTTTGGTGGAGAGAGAAGAACTAGGAAACCCATAATCAGGCTCAGAGGGTTGCAAGGGTCCAGCCTGTTTGGGCACAGGCTCAAGAGCCCAGCAGTGTTCCATGGACAAGCTTTACCCTGCCAGGACATACTGAACACCTGCCAGGACTGTGACTGAGCTGTGACTGGGGATAACTCAGGGTAGGACACTGGAAACAGTCCCTGCTCTCCCATCATGGGGCAGTGTTGGCTGGGCAGTGCTGGCTTCACAGCTGAGCTTGAAGATCTTAGTGGACTTTTCCAACCAAAATGATTCCATGATTCTGTGGTGATTTGTGGAGTTATGTTACACTGTATATCCCCTCAAAATGGTTTGTCCCTCCAAATCCCCTTCTTGGTATCCATTTGGTTCATCCCAGGTTTCCCATCAGTACCTGTATGTCCAGCAAACTCCAAAATGCCTGACCCATCCCCCTGTCTCCTCCTGGGTGATGTGTCCATCACCTTGTGACCCTTCCCCTTTGTCCAGAGCCTTCTGTCAGGGTCACCAGGTAACTGGGCCCTGGCTCGGGGCTCCCCCCCTACCCCCTTCCCCAGTGGTCACTCTGAGCCCTTGCCCCGGAGAGCCACCCCCATGTCCTTCCCCCATTGGCTACCTGGGTTTTCCGCCCCCCCTATATCTGGCTGCTCCGGCAGGGAAAACCTCTCTGTCTGTGGATGTCCTTCGAGGACAGATGTGGCCTGGAATCTCTATAGGCTTTCATTAAACTTTGGAATTATTCCTGAGACGAAGAGCGCCTTCTTTCATTGCTTGTGGGACCAGCTCGTCTTTGGACTCATGAGGGAGCTTCTCAAAGTCCCCCCAGGATCCAAGGAGAAACTCCTCCTCTCTGCCTGACTCGCCCAGCTAGCCGGGGAGTTGAGGGCGAGACGCAGCAGTGATTAGCAGACATGCAATAGATGCTGCTCAAACAAGAGCAACATCCTTCTGTCCATCCATCCATCCATCATCCCTCCATCCCTCCATCATCCATCCATCCATCATCCATCCATCATCCATCATCCATCCATCCATCATCCCTCCATCCAATCATCCATCATCCATCCATCCCTCATCCATCCATCTGTCCATCATCCATCCAGCCATCCATCCATCCATCATCCATCCATCATCCATCCATCCCTCATCCATCCATCTGTCCATCATCCATCCATCCCTCCATCCCTCCATCCATCATCCATCCATCCATCGTCCATCCATCCATCCATCATCCATCCATCTGTCCATCATCCATCCATCCATCCATCCATCCATGCATCCATCCATCCATCCATCCATCCATCCATCCATCCATCATCCATGCATCCATCCATCCATCCAATTCCATCACTTCCATATCTAGCAGTTATTCTACAGACAGAAGGCCAGTAGCCTTCTCACTCAGGATTCTTCTGCCCACCAAAACCCTCAAAGCCCACTCCTGAGAAGGACCACGATCAAGCCGGTGCTCCTCACCAGAGCCTGATGAGCTGTCACAGGAGCCAGGAACCCCAGCTCTGAGCCCCTTGTCCCAGGAGCCCCAAACACAGGCCAGGCTGCTTGGAGGCTCCTCCACTGCGAGGGAACGAAGGTCAGGGAAAGTAAACACACAGCCCAGAAGCCAAACACATCCTGGACTGATCCCCCAGCACTGTGGGCAGCAGGGGAGGGGGATCCTGCCCCTGTGCCCTGAGCTCAGGTGAGACCCCACCTGCAGAGCTGCTCCAGCCCTGGGCCCAGCACAGGAAGGACCTGGAGCTGCTGGAGAGATCCAGAGGAGCTGCTCACCTGGAGAAGAGAAGGCTCTGGGGGGGATCTTATTATGGCTTTTCAGTACTTAGTGGGGGTTTATAAGGAAAAATGGGGACAGTAATAGGACAAGAGGAGAAGAGTGGAGATTTAGATTAGATACAAAGAAGAAGTTTTTTACAATGTGGGTGGTAAAACACTGGCAGAGACTGCCCAGAGAAGCTATGGCTGACCCTGGATCCCTGGAAGTGTCCCAGGTCAGGTTGGACAGGGCTTGAAGCACCCTGGGATAGTGGAGGGTGTGCTTGCTCACTGCAGGAGGGCTAGAATGACATGGGCTTTAAAGCTCCCTTCCAAAACTTTATTCTATTCTATTCTATTCTATTCTATTCTATTCTATTCTATTCTA
>QUSF01000027.1:8063492-8076105 GCA_003676055.1 Chloebia gouldiae | reverse complement strand
CCCAGAGCTGAAGAGGGCACCCAGAGCTGGAACAGGAACCCAGGGCTAGAGAGGGCACCCAGAACTGGAACAGGAACCCAGGGCTGGAACAAGAACCCAGAGCTGGAACAGGAACCTAGGGTTGGAACAGGAACCCAGGGCTGGAGCAGGAACCCAGAGGTGGAGCAGGAACCCAGAGCTGAAGAGGGCACCCAGAGCTGGAACAGGAACCCAGAGCTGGAACAGGAACCCAGAGCTGGAGTAGGAACCCAGAGCTGGAACAGGAATCCAGAGCTGGAGCAGGAACCCAGAGCTGGAGCAGGAACCCAGAGCTGGAGAGGGCACCCAGAGCTGGAACAGGAACCCAGAGCTGGAACAGGAACCCAGAGCTGGAACAGGAACCCAGAGCTGGAACAGGAACCCAGAGCTGGAACAGGAACCCAGAGCTGGAACAGGAACCCAGAGCTGGAACAGGAACCCAGGGCTGGAACAGGAACCCAGAGCTGGAGCAGGAACCCAGAGCTGGAGCAGGAACCCAGAGCTGGAGAGGGCACCCAGAGCTGGAACAGGAACCCAGAGCTGGAACAGGAACCCAGGGCTGGAACAGGAACCAAGGGCTGGAGCAGGAACCCAGGGCTGGAACAGGAACCCAGGGCTGGAACAGGAACCCAGAGCTGGAACAGGAACCCAGGGCTGGAGCAGGAACCCAGGGCTGGAACAACCCTGAGTCCTGGAGCAGGAATCCAGTGCAGAGGGAGCCCCCAGCACCCCACCCCACCCAGCCCTGGGTCAGACCCCTGCCCCTTCTCCTGCCTCCTGCCATGCCTTCCTCCAAAGCCAGCCTGGGGCTGCACAGGTGAGGGGTTAATTCCAACTGAGGTTCTGAGGATGCCACAGCCGGTGCTTCTAACACGGATGGCACAAACCAACTCCAAACGGGCCTTTATCCTGCTGTTCATAGGAAGCTTTATCCTTTTTTGGTGAAATGAAGAAGAAATAACATCAATGAATCCTGGCTGTATCACATGCCTGGTGGCCTTGTGGAGTCACAGCAACTCTCACTCATTTCTTTTCAAACAGAACTAGGAAATAAATATAAAGCAGCACTAAGCCACGTCCTTCTCAATGCTGCTGTCAGCAGGACAGAAAGCAAAGGCTTTGGGACAATGAGGAAATTGGGAAAAATTTTAACAACCAGCCCCAGTCAAACCCATGCCTCAGCAAGCTGCACTCACAGGCAGCCACCACACAGGTGCTGCCCAAACCCCACCCCAAGGCCAGCACATCTGAATTTTGGGAAAGCCTTTAATATCTCATGCTCATAAAGACTTGCAGTAAAAAAAAAAAAATGTTAAAGAAAACACTTAGGAGCTCTTTTAGGGCTTTTTTTGGTAGCTCCTATTAATGTTTTAGCAAATACACTAAAATAAGTGACCGGGAGCTTCAACTCTGTGGAATTTCCATGCATGGATCCATCCACATGTGGATTTCCTGACTGGCACCTGAGACAGGAGTGCAGGGCTGCTAGAGGGAGAAATCCTGCCCTGCCTGATGAGAGAGAAGAGGGCCCTGTCCCTGTCCAGAGCCCTGCCCTTGTGCCCATCCTGGTCCAGGCCAGCTTTGGGCACCCTTGAGCATTCCAGGAGTGGACTGCTTTCCAGCAGCTCTTGCCAGCACCATGGGAATGCCAATGTCATGAATCATGTCCTTCTTTACAATGAAAGAATTAAACATAAAATTTTAACAGTGAATTTCTTGACCTACACAAGGAGAACTGCCCATGGCAGACAATGCTGTAAAAAAGGCTGTGGAGCCAGCACCACTCATCATTATATTATTTTAAATTTCCTTTGCATTGCCACCAATAACCTGAATATTAAGGTGACCTTCAAGCAGGTTTTGAATCAAAATGGCACTGAAATGACATAAATTGTTTTTTCCTTAATTTTTTTTTCTACGAAACACTTTCGTGGTGCATCATGGGCTTGATTTTGTTTTGTTTTTTTTGTTTTCAAGAGGAACTAATCCATGGAGCCTCCCTCCCAAGGCAGCAATAGTTAAGCCCGTGCAAATCAGGACTGGGCAAAGCAACATAATTGCTTTCCAGAAGGGTGAACTGCCACTGATGGAGCAGCCCATCTGCTGAGAAAACGAGTGCAACAACTGCTCCATTTTTTTTTTTCCAAGCAAAGGTGCAGCAACAAACCCACAAAATAGGTTTTGCTTCCAGCAGCCAGCACCTCCGAGCCATTTTTATAATCTTTGTTTTTCTTAGATTATCCCAGTGTGGTTTTTCCCCGTTTCCTTGTTGAGCACTATTTAACCAGCACTGCAGCCTGCAATCATTAAACCACGCGACACGGAGCTGGCTGGGCGGGCAGGAGCGGCCAGGAGCAGCAGCCAGGCATTGCTGGAATAACTGGCTTGTTGGCAAATCGATAAAAATAAAAGAGCCTTTGGGGGTGTTAGCTGAAGGTGCTGCTGGGTGGGTGCCTCAGAGGTTGGAGTCCTGCGTGGGAAGGTGGCTGAGCTGCCCTGGGTCCCCACCTCAGGTTCCTGCATCCTCCAAGATCATCAAGAGGATGTAGATATATAAGAAATAAATAATTATAAGCATCTTTAGCAATGACCAATTTATTAAACAAATAAAAAACATATGCTTGGAGGCCTGGGCCTCTGAACTGGGGTTTCTCTCCCTTCAAGAAGCAGATGTGCAAGGAGCAAAGCCTGGCTTTAAATGAAATCCTACAAGTTGAGGCATCCAAGCCTTCCCCTCCATCCACCTGCTGCTGTGCCACTCCAGGTGCCACCAACTGGGCTCAGCTCCCCAATTCCTCCAATTCCTGTCCCATTCAGACTCTGTGAATCTGGCACAGAGGACCAGAGCCCACCCTGCTGGTCTGGGAGCAAGATGGGTCAGACCCAAGGCACTGGTGCTGCCCCAGTGCTATTCCCTGTGCTGGGATGGGGGATGAGCTCCAGGACAGGGTCCCCTGCCCAGGTTCAGCTCTGTGCTCACTCAGGCATTCACTGAGCCCAGTCAGGAGCAGTCCCAGGCAATCATTAACCAGCACACCCTGCCTTGCCAAAATCAGGTGAAAGAACACCCTTCAGGAACCTGCACCGCTCACCAGCCCAGAGAGGCTCTGATTTACTGATAAAGGGCCCATTCCCATGGAAAAACCCAAGCACAAACATTGCCTTCTCCTGAATTTCAAAGATGTGTTGGAGGCAAGAGGTGAGCACTGCCACAGCTGGGACTGCTGCCCTGCTGACTGTCCCTGTGCCATGGCTCACCGACAGGGACTAGAGCATTCCCCATCCATGGATTCCTGGGCACCAAGCTGCATCTCCCCTCTCATGAGGGATTCACTCCTCAACCCATCCTTCCTCTGCACTGGTATTTGCACCCCACAGCTCCAGAGTCCGCCAAGACTGGAAGGTCAGAAACCCCTTATCTTTTACCAAAGAAAAAAATCATGGAATCCTGGACTGCTTTGCTTTGGAAGGGACATTAAACATCATCCAGTGCCACCCCTGCCATGGCAGGGACACCTCCCACTGTCCCAGGCTGCTCCCAGCCCTGTCCAGCCTGGCCTTGGGCACTGCCAGGGATCCAGGGGCAGCCACAGCTGCTCTGGGCACCCTGTGCCAGGGCCTGCCCACCCTCACAGGGAACAATTCCCAATTCCCAATCTCCCATCCATCCCTGCCCTCTGGCACTGGGAGCCATTCCCTGGGTCCTGTCCCTCCATCCCCTGTCCCCAGTCCCTCTGCAGCTCTCCTGGAGCCACTTGAGGTCCTGGAAGGGCTCTGAGCTCTCCCTGGAGCTTCTCCTCTCCAGGTGAGCACCCCCAGCTCTCCCAGCCTGGATCCAGCCCTGGAACTCAGGTATCTCGTTTTCAGAAATGTTCATCATCACTCTGTGCAGTATGCCTACACAGAAACCAATTTTGAAATGCAGTGGAAAATACAACTACCATGAAATCACCAATTTTGTTGTCTTGCTTTCAGTGGAACAAAGCCCAGAATGGAGGCTTTGCAATTTCTCAAATACAGAATTTCAGTTCCCAAGAGATTATTAATTTTTGTTATTAAAAATAAAAATGTATCAGAGTTATTTTGTAATGAAAATATTGAACATCCAAACTAAGTCAAAAGTTAAACATGCCACTGCCAAACTTCTGCAAGGCTCAAGTGCTATTTAAAGAGTTCATAAACCAAACAAAACTCCAAACAAACTCCTATGAGCCATGATAGCCAACATACAACAGCAAGACTTCTTTTGCTATGTGTAAATTTCTAATTATAACCACACACAAAAAAAATTCCTTCCAAATCCAGTCAGAATCTTTCCACCTTGTCCCTAGAGACCAGATTTACCCAATCCTGTTTTTAAGAATTGTTTCCATATGTTAATTATTTCCTGTAAAAGGTTAACTTCTTTCTCTTTTGTGTTAAAGCCATATGAAGGCCTCAAGTTCAGCCTCAGCTGAGCATCAAATTATGGAACTTTTCCATGTTTCATGTCCAAAACAGATGCTCAAAAAGCAAGACATAAACTTGAGCAAACTCCTACCCAGACAGGGCTGTCCCCATCAGCCATTGCACAATGGAGCCAATGTCTATTTAAATGTTCAGCTGGGACAAGAAGGAACACTCAAGTGTTCATTGATGCCCACAAAGAAGAGGATGTGAGAACCTTACTACAAAAAGGAAATAGTCTCTTGAATTTAGTTCAATTGCAGGCCCAGACCATTCAGGCACTTTCTGCAGGATTCATCTCATTCCCCACCTCTTGCACCTTGTCCTTCCTTCATGGAAGCTGCTCTCCAAACCCAAGCACTCCCTCCAAGCTGGTGCTGCTCCTGAAATGTGTCCTTCAGCACCCTGACCAAACAAGGTGGGTTTTCCTCAACCACCTGAGTATTCAGGTCTTTCTTTCATTTCCTTTTTTAGGGGTCTTTTATCTCCATCCCAAAGGGCAAAAGTGACTCCAAGTCCTCCTGCCTGCTGAGAGATGGGGACTGGAGAGGGGCATTGCTGAATTCTGCTCCCAGCAGTGGGGAAGGGCTCAGCTGCCCCTGGCCCCATAAACTCAAAGTGATCCATAAGAGTGTTTGCTTTGTCAGTATGAAAGTGCAGCATAAAGCCTTCAGGCACCAGTTAAATCTCAACATCGCTGTATTTATAGTTATGAATAATAAGAGCTTTTCCCCAGCACTACAGCAGCAAGGCATAATTCAACAGAAATTCAATTTTTAAAGGATGATGAATTGTGATACACTGAGATTTTTATGCTCCTATGACTATTAAGAAGTCCATGAGATTCATTTTAGTAAAGTAAAAATTGAATAGGGCAAAGTATTGTTCACAATTCAGGTAAGAACACCAGTCCCAGTATCTGTGCTGATCTCCATCACAACTGGAGGGGATGGGCCAGCTCATCCTGGGCTCCTCCATCGTTGGGCTCCTTCCAGAGTTTGGGAATCCCAGAGCACCAGCACCTTCCTGAGCAGCTCCCACGAGAGGCCCCTGCTGCTCTCCTGCATCACACCACACCACACTGTTTCAACTCTCCTTTTCCTGAATTCTTTTGCATTTCTCCCTCTGATTCATCAAAAAAAAAAATGCTCAAAGCCTGGTTTAAAGCCTTCTCCAAGCTCCTTCATCACATATCCCATCTTCCTGGCAACGTCCCAAGAAGCCTGACAGTAACTCCCACACAGATTGCTGGACACAAATCTGAGCTCTGACCTGCTGCTCCTGGAGAGCCACACCCAAGTTCTGCCCAGTGAGGATTTTGTGTTTGCTCACTCTGGGTGCCTGCAGTGCCTCTTCACAAACCAAGCACTGCTATTCCTCTGCAGCCCCAAACGTCCCCCTTTGATTCTGTCTCTCCAGCCCACGAGCCAACAATCTTCTCCTTTAAAGCATCACCAGAATCCACTTGTGAGACTTTGTCCTCTGGGCACAGAGGGACACAGGGACACCTGGCAGCAGCAGAGATGATGCCCTGACTGTGGCAGTGCTGTCCTAAACTGAAAGGCAGACAGAGGCAGAGAAATTCTGAAGTGAGCAATTACAGCCCATCCCCTGCGTGAGGATGCTTCTGCTTAATTTGATCAGCTGGGGCCTGGCTTTTCCCCTAAACTACAGGGGTTTCTCTCTAATAAAAACCTTCTACCCAAGCTCTGTTAACCACAGAGTCTTTCAGCATCCAAATAAAGATGTTTTAAATTTCTGATGCTCTTACCATCACTGATCTCTAGCAGCAGGCTCCAGATCTACACCACTGTATGTGATTTTAAAGGGGCTGATTCACCAAGTTCCATTTTACCCATAAAGGCAACAAAAGATTTCAGTCCAATGCATGGAAACAAATGCTTATTCACAGACCCTCACACACTGGCTTGTACTTCAGCCTGGCCCCCCAGTGCCAAGCTCTTTGGTGCTTTAGGGTCTGACTTAAATCTAGAAATCAGGCCTGGACTGACTCCTGGCACATTTACAGTCTGGCTTAGGGGCAGCTGCTCACTATGGACCTACAAGGACACACACACACACCCCTGCAGGACAGGACCCCAGCACAGGAACTGTCACATCTCACTCCGCAGCGCCCAGCAGACCCAGCCCTCCAGCCCCTCCACAGCTCAGTATTTGCCATGGGCAGCAAACATAGACAGGACACACCAAACAGGGTAACACCAAACAGGCTAAATGAGAAGCCCGATGTGATATGGTCCCTCCACTCTCCAGCTTCTCATCTTCCTCACAACCACAACCATGGGGTCCCCCCTGCCCACCCTCTCCTCCTCCTGCCCCAGAACTCAGGGCACACACAGGTGTCTCTACCTCCAGCACTCCCTGACCCCCAAACCCATTCAGACACACTCAGAGTCTCCTATTCCCCTTTAAATAATATCATGAGGCTTTTCAGCTTATCAAGTTTTCCATTTGACTTCAGTGGTCTTTGCTGAGCCCCTTAAGGATGCTCCAAGGCAGAGGCAGCTCTGGGCTAACACAACCTTCTGTAGCATCTGCTGGTGTGACCACAGGATGCCCTGGGACCAGTGACACCCAGGGGATGTGGGACTGTCCCTGCTTGGGTCAGACATCACCCAGCAGCACTGACACGTCCTTCTCCCCAGGAAAACACTGCAAGGGCTGCCAAGAGAAGCAACTGGCTCCTGAATGCCAGAGCTAGAGGGGGAAATCCATCGTGGAGGGATGATCCATGTCATCCCACTGACGGGTGCTGCCAGCACGGCTGGAGGTGGTGCCTCATTCCTGGGCACCCAAACCCCATCCCAAGACACCACGGTGACACCACGGTGACACCATCACATGAGCAGTTCATGGGCATGGACCAGCAGGGGCTGATCCATCCGTGGAAACAGCCACAACCCTGAGCAGCCAAGAGACCCCATCCCTCCACTGCCCCTGAACTATTCCTCGGTCCAGGCGCTTCTCCCCAAGTCCCTGTGAGACTCCCAAACAAGGACTGGGCTTTGGGTAGAGATCCCTGCCGTGTCCTGCCCCACCAGATGTCAGGTCAGGTCACAAGGGAACAGTGAGATGGATTTTTAACAGAGCTTCCCAACACCTCCCAGCTCAGTCTCTCTGCCAGCACCACGTGGCATTCCCCGCCCTAACAAAAAATACAGCTAGGAAGAAATGGCACTGACTGTGTGACACTTCCAGACAAAAGAGAGAAACTCCCATGCTCATGGCAGATACAACCACCCACCTCACACAGAGAAACATGGAGAAAGATTTCAAATTAATATTTCTGCAGATGTGGACACCTATACAAATCTGGATGAAAATGGTGCAGCAAGAAATTCAGCCTGGATGTCTTTATATGGGAAAGAAGAAACAAAACCAGCCTTGTCAAACAGACTTTGAGTTACTTCCTGATAAGATTTATGGGTTTGGTTGAGAAAGATAACTGCTTTAGCATAAGAGATTTAGATTTTTGCACAGCCTACTATTGCACAAGATGTTGAGTCAAAAAAATAAATTTAAAAAAAAAGCAGCCCTAAAACAGAAATCAATGTAAACACATACTAAGTGGATTAAAAAGCAGCTATCTGATAAATTTTGAAAACCAACTGTAATGAGAGAATCCTCATTTCTTCCAAGAGAAAGCAGTCCCTGAAAGGATTCAATATCTATCACTGATTTACAAGCAGCTAGAAAATCATTCGCAGTCATGTTTGTAGAGAACATAAAATTAAAAATTAGTTGCACATAATTAAAGAGGACAGGTCACTAATACAATGCCATCTGGATCGATGGGTGTGCTGCATTCATTTAAACAAGATGCATTTTTAAGCGGCCTAACTGTGCAAGTAGGAAATAACCAAACCCCAAACTAATGAGCAGCAGAAAGACATTATCCTGGAAAAGGCTGGAAGACACTTATGACACTTAGGAGGGGCACTCCTGCTGCCCCTGAGAGGCCACAGAGGAGGCCAGGGATGCTCCCTGAGGATGGTGAGACTGTCCAGTGTGCTGACATCACCAGTGACGTCTTCCTTTTGTGCTGTTTCCATTTTATGTGCAACAAATTCACCCAGGATGCGAAAGGAAGAGGCTCCTCGCATCCTACAGCAGGAATGTGACGGGCCCATCCCTCCTCCCAGGCTGTGACAGGGCCTGGATGATGAGGAGCCTTTCCAGCCTGGACAGTGGACAGAGCATTGTCAGGACTCCCTGGTGCTGCTCAGGCTCTGAAGTCAGCCCCATTTTCCTCCAGCCCTCCTGGCCTGGCTGACTGCAGTCCAAGAGCCTGTTTATTTTTGCTGAATTAGTCAGATGGGTTCCTGTCAAAAACAAAGTTCACTCTCCAGCAAATCTGATCACATCTAACAAAAATATGCATAGCTTGGACCCAGAGATCCTGACTTACAGCTGCAAAACCCAAGGAAAGAAACAAGGAATGAGGTAGCAATTATTTTTCTTCCCACTTTACGTCTTATAAACCCCTTTTCCTCCTTGGCTGCCCAATTTATTTTTGATGACTGCCCTCGACGGCAGCTCCAGAAATCAAACACTTAACCTCTGCAAGTTGCTTCCCTTAATGAATACACAGCAGTTTGCTATTCATTACAGCCAGAAGGAAAAGCCAAATCTGTTTGTGCTGAATTAGCCAGCAGGGCTGTTAAACCCAGCATGGACAGTAGCCATGGCGACCCCCTCGGCAAGGAACACTGGACTTTTCCAAAGGCTATTGTCAGTGCTCAAAACATAAAATAGAAGCAACTTTTTATTATTACTGTTACTATTATTTATTGCTAGTTTGGAAGAGAATTCACTATCTGTGAAAGATGGCAGCCTGGCAGCACTACAGGAGTTCACCCACAGACTGAGGATAAAATACTCAAGGTGCTGAGAGTTTATTGTAGGGTACCTGAGCTCTGACCTGGAAACAGCCACCTTTATAATGACACACCAATTGATCTCTGGGCACACCAAAACCCCAGGCACTCTGCTAAGGGCACTGTCTGATGCTCCACTGCTTATCCCCAGTACACAAAACCCCACTCAGGTCAACTAGGACAAAGCCATCCTGAAGCTTACACGGTGATGTTTTTTGGTCTCTAAAGAGAAGAACAAGGCAAAGGATGAGAGCTTCTATAGCAAGATGGCTCCAGAGGCTCAAGCAAACCTCCCTCAGTCACTGTAAGCACTCAAAGCTATGGGAAACACCAACCAAAATGTCTAAATCATCATGCTGTCTCCAAAACATCAGTTAGTATTGACAATTTTCATGTGAACTGATAAAACAATTTCTCTTCATTTCTTGAGCTGGAAAGACCAATCATATAACATGCCCAGAGCCACAGAAGGAAGATTTTTTCAGAACCAGACACTTGTGTCTTGAATTTCAGTCTTGCTTTTTATTCAAAAAATAATTCCTTTGTTTTGGAGAGGATATCTAAGTGCCAAGGGTCATCCCCAGACTCTTCTGGATAGTCAAAACATTAAACAGCAGATAGAGACAACCTGGCCAGTGAAAGGAACAATGTTAAGGGCTCTCCAAACCACTTACTACCAGTGCACTTATGATGAAAGGAAAACAGGGTCTTTTGATTGCTTTTCAAAGCTAAGAACGTTATTCCAGGATGGAGGGGTTCAGGCAGTGAGCTCCCACTATCCAGGGAGTGTTTATACAGACTGACACATGTGACTGCAGCAAATAACCAGGGACTGCTCTTTGGGGTCTGCTAAGTGTTGTCCCAGAAAATCCCAGCAATGGGATTTTGTTCCCATGGGCAGGGAACATGCCAGGACACAGATCTGCTGTGAGCAGAAACACAAATTCAACAACAAACCCTCCATCAGAAAGCTGCCACAGCTGCCTGCTCCTGGCCAAAGGGGATTTGGCAAAAATACACAAAATGCCCGAGACCCAGCAGCCTCTTCTGGCCTTTCTCTGCCAACGAGGCAGGGCCCAGCCACCCCCTGTGCTCCCCTCCCAGGTGTGGTCTGCAAACAGCCCCAGAACTGGTTCCACATCACTGCCAGCCCTGGCACAGGAGCCTCTGGGGACAGCAGTGACACCTCCCGCCCCACTTCAGCAGTCCAGCAGGTGGGTTTGCTGTGCAGGCACTCGAGGGATTTGCCAGCTCCAGCCCAGCCACACAAAGCAGCTCCGAGCCCTTGTGGCCAGCAGTGCCAGTCCCTTGGCAGCACCAGCAGGCAGTGGCATTTCAGAGGTGGCTGGGCAGCCCAGCACATGCCAGGCACCAGTGTTGGCCACCACACATGGTCTGAACTGCCAGATCTGCTTCTGGTCTGAAGGATCTAATCTATGTCCTTGCAAAGCCCGTGCAACTACTGCCCTCCTCCAGCAGTGTGGGGAAACCATAAAACCTGGGCACAGCTTACATCTTAACCCTACTGTGCTTGGTGGATACAAGATTTACTTTTCTCCAACCATCTTCCACAGCTTTGATCTAAATGGACACTGCTGAAGACTCTAACAGCTCCCATTCTCTATGGCTAATTACAATTTTGAGGGGCTACAACTCTGAGAGTCACTTATTAAGGTCAGTCTGAATGAGCATTAACTTGTTTTTCAATGAAGTGCAGAACACACCAAACAGAATAAGCTGAGTTGAAGGGCAACTAAAAATGCCCCATGACCTTCACCATTCAACATCTTACCCACAAACTTATTTTCAGAGTCAAGCACTTACTCCATGCTGCATTTTTATGTATTTAAGTTAGAATATAGAACACAATCAGCAAGGTTGGACATGTAAGATCATTTGGGATAATGAAAGGTGTCCCCACCTGTAGCAGAGGGATGGAATGAGATGAGCTTTAAGGTCTCTTCCAACTCAAACCCATCCAGGATTCTATGACTGAATCCATAACCAACCTTTCTCTCATGACTGAGATGAGTGGAGACATCCTGTACAGAATGAAAGCTGCTGGGTCCAGCTGTGGACACAACATCAGCCCCTGTTACACCCTCCTGGAGACAGAAGGAGGCTTGGGCTCTTCACCTGACCCCAGCAATGCTCTCCAGGGGCTGTGAGCAGAGCAAGGGAAGGCACGAGGAGCTACACAGCCCAGCACAGTGGAATGGAAAACGCCTCCCTGGCTGTTCCAGCAGTTCGTGGAAGAAAAGAGCCCTTCTCAGAAGAGAGAGCACCATCACTGTTCCATGGCACAGGTAGAAGCCTGGTTCAGGCTGTCTGGCAGCAGTCCTGGCCTGCCTCCAGACCCATCAGTACTCACACACTGAGTGTGAAATGCTCTGGCTCCTGCATCCTGTGTGTCTAACTCAGCTTCATGAAGGATCAAACCCTTGCAAAAATGGAAAGCAGCTGGTCCACTCCTGAATGAGAGTACCTACATGAGGAAAGCTGAGCAGGCTCAGACCATGGATCCATGAAGGGTTAGAAAAGTGTATAATACCAGGAAAAGCTTAAGTGCAACATCATCATCCTAAGTGCAACACCTCCAGTGTCATCACCCATCCTCCATTGAGCCACCAAGGGGCTTCACAGGAGAGAGGAGTTGTCTTTGTGCTTGATTGCTGTTGGATGAAACTTCTTTCATTAATTTATCCAGTTCTTGCTTTTTTACTGTTCTATAAACATAAAAGATAAGACCACACCAGCCAGGATGGAAGACACTCAAAGCATTCCTACCAAACCCATGCTAAATGCTGAAGTGTCTCACATCACACACAAAAATAAACAGAGCAGCTACTGGAAGACAACTTGGAGAGAGCACAGAACCAGATTCACAGACTCACAGAATCATTAAAGCTGGGAAAGAACTCCAAGATCATTAAGTCCAACCTTCAACCAAACACCATGTCTCAGGTTGCAAGATGCAGCTTGGTATGTATTCAGTTCCCATCTGTCAGAGCTGGGGTAGTTATCCTCTGTTCATTGGGCACTTTTCTTTATCTCTCCCACAGCCAATCCTCCCTCCAGGAGATCTCTGCTCTTCATGGCCACTGAGTGTCCCTGCATGGCTGAGAAAATTCCAGCATCCCATGGGGAGAGGCTCTGCCCAGGGGAGGAGCCCAGCATTCCTACCTGGATCCAATCTGACCTGGGAACAGCACAGCAGCCTTTGCCCCCTGCATTCCCAGAGGAGCAGCTTT
>QUSF01000027.1:8032562-8063482 GCA_003676055.1 Chloebia gouldiae | reverse complement strand
CCCAGCCCTGGAGCTCCAGAGGAAAACTCCCCCCTTGTGCAGGATCCCTGCTCCAGCAGAAGCACAGCTGGCACTGCAGGAGGGCTGAGCCACCCTGGGATGGGGCTGCTGCTACCTCCCTGACCCACAGGGGCCAGGGCCTGCTCTGACTCTAGTAGGGGTTTGTTCTCTTTTTTTTGTACTATCGCATTTGTATTTTTAATTTCTCTAGTAAAGCACTGTTATTCCTATTCCCATATCTTTGCATGAGAGCCCCTTAATTTCAAAATTATAATACTTCCGAGGGAGGGAGTTTCCATTTTCCAGTTCAAAGGAGTCTCCTGCCTTCCTTAGCAGACACCTGTTCAAACCAAGATCCACCACCACTGCCAGTAAACCCTACCACAAAGTGGATCTCGGAGCGGAGCCAGCAGAACGCATTTCTGAGCACACAGATGATAAATCCTGCCCACACCCAAGCCCAGGCCCCTGGCTGGGGGCACCAGCAGGAGCATGCAGCGATTCTCCAGCAGCAGGAGCACGAGTGGCTGTGGGGTGAGCAGCCCTGGCGGGCAGTGCTGCTGCAGGGATGGTGTGCAGCCCCTCCCTGCCTGCCAGGCTCACCCTCGCCCAGAACCGGGCTGCAGGCACATCTTCCCCTGCCTCCTCCACTGCTCCCCAGCCACAGCTCTGCCACCTCCCTGCGCAGGCTGCCCTGTGAGAGGGGTGTGGATTTTGAAAAACAAGCCCAAAACTTTGTGGCGCCCTTGACTGTTCCCAAATCCTGGGGACGTGTGGGAAGTGTGCTGAGCAATGTTTCTGAACCAAGCGTTCAGCTTCCAGAGACTGTTCCCAGCTGGATGGGAGCCACCAGCACAAGCCAAGGCAGGGAGCAGCCTCAGCTCTGGAGTGTGCTGTTAAGTACCACAACTTAGAGTAGGCTCCAAAAGCCAAAAATTAGGAATTTTAATTTTCCTTTTTTTTTTTTTGTTAGTTTTAAATTAACAATACAAACTTAATGACATGAAACTTTCTGTCCTTTATTTATTTACTATTATTTTTTAAGGCCCAATGTGATAGCACTGCACTGAGCAAAACATTTGTTGAACGTCTCATGGTCTGGTTGTCTGAGAGAAGAGCTGAACAGACCAACAGAACACCAGGGTTTAACCCACTATCCAGCATTTGGGCACTTCAGAAACAGTGCCAAAGAATTTAACACTGGACATTTATTATTTTAAAGTAGCTGGCAGTGCAATATGCAAAATCTCTATCAAAACCTATTTATCCTAGAAATATTTTCACGATTCAATAAAATTAAAAGGAAAACTGGGTATAAGTTTAAGTATTGCTTTCACATTGCAGCCTCCAAAATTTTACTGTGCTGCAGTGTGGAGGAGAACCAGACAATGAAAAGGAGAAGAGATCTCACCCTGTTTTCATTTGTGAAAGAGCCACAGGTGAGACATTTATAGGATGGATGTGTTGCATTGTTTGGTTTTAGGAACTTCTGTCTCTGACAGCAAGGTAAGGAAGGAGCCCAGAACACTTCAGTGATGGCTTTTCCCCAGATAAATCTGCATCTCTAAAAGGGTTGGTCATGGCCAACCACGACTGTCCTTGCCCCACGTTCCAGCTGCTCCCCGGAGCCTGGAGGAATCAGGGTGCCCAGGAAGGGCTTGGGGTCCCCAGGAAGGGCCCACAGCCTGGCAGCCCAGGGCACCCAGCACTGCCCAGCCCAGCCCTGCAGGGTTTGGTGGCCAGCAGTGCTGAAATGCAGGGACCCAGTGCCAGCAGGGCCGAGCCTTTCACAATACCAGGGACCTTCATGAAACTTCTCTCCACAATTTATGGCCACTCATTATCTGTTACTAAATATGTTTCTGTATCTAAAGGGAAGCCCCTTTAGGGGCATAGACAGAGCAACAAGCTATGGAGGCCAAGCACGTGTGATTCCTTGTCTGTTCACCATGGAATCCTAGGCTGGACTGGGTTGCGAGGGACCTTAAAACCCATCCAGTGCCACCCCTGCCATGGCAGGGACACCTCCCACTGTCCCAGGCTGCTCCCAGCCCTGTCCAGCCTGGCCCTGGGCACTGCCAGGGATCCAGGGGCAGCCCCAGCTGCTCCGGGCACCCTGTGCCAGGGCCTGCCCACCCTCCCAGGGAACAATTCCTTCTAATATCCCATTCCTACCTCTGGCTGTTTAAAAATATTCCCCCATGTTCTGTTGCTGTCTGCCCATATGAAAAGTCCCTCTCCCTCCTTTTTACAAGCCCCCTTGAGGCCCTGGAAGGGCTCTGAGCTCTCCCTGGAGCTTCTCCTCTCCAGGTGAGCACCCCCCCAGCTCCCCCAGCCTGGCTCCAGAGCAGAGGGCTCCAGCCCTGGAGCAGCTCCGTGGCCTCCTCTGGACTGGCTCCAGCAGCTCCAGGTCTTGTGCTGAGGACCCCAGAACTGGAGGCAGAATCATTCTATGATTCTATGAAAAAATCCCATAGCAAGAAGCATTTAAACCCTCATGTGCTGGCACTGTGCTAATCCACATCTGATAAACACTTTTTCCAAACCCAGAACTCTGTCCAGCAGCTCCTGAGCAAAATCAGATCCACAGCCATTGGCAGTACCTTGTGGGGAACAGAGATTTATTGCTACCTGTACACCTCCAAGTCCTGTGGGCCTTCCTACATGCCCCAGCATCACCAAAACTGCAGCAGGGCCTCGGAGCAGCCAGGGAAATGCCGGGGAAGACAAATAATCAATTCCTCCTGGAGCAGGAGGGAATCATTTATTTCACAGTTGCTTTGCACCTGTAGAGAAGTCTTGGCACCGCATCTTAACTACACCTTGAATGCTCCTACAAGGCACCTCTGGGGGATCATGCAGCATTAATATAAATATATTAAGAAAATAAATGAGGAGCTGCTCCTGCAAGCTGCAGCAACATCTCATGTAGTCCATTACAGACTGCTAAATTCAGGAAAAATCTTGAATTTTCATCAGAGACTACCAAAAGGTTAGCCTTTCTTATGGGATTTCAGCCATTTGAGTGCCCTTTTGAGCTACAATCTTGAAATTAGGAATAATTCCTTCATTACAGACTGCTGATTACAGGAGGGGGAGAAGGAAACAGAAATTTGACATTTCTTTCCAGTTCACCAAAAGGTCAGTCTACTGATTTACAAAATTTATATTAATTTTAACTCTGAGTCTGTCACACTGGGCATGAAGCATCCAATTTGGGGAAATTAAGGTCATTTCAGGTCTCCAGTTGCATTTATCATTTAGAATACAAAAAAGTTATCAAAGGCAAAAGCAAACCTGAGGGAGACAATGGCCAAAGTAATTCAAATTTGGAACAGCTGCCAATTTTAAAACACTAAAATGCATTTCAAAGATGAATTAAAAAGAACACAAATTTTAAGTCTCTTCTTGCCACACATTGCCAGACACCAACTGCCATTGCTTCACAAGACAGAAAGAAGCTAAAATTTGGGGTGGAACCATCTCTCACAGCAAATCCATCTGTCCTCAAGTCACGCTGGACTCATCTAGGCTCACACCATCACTAAGGGCAGCAGGTTCCCTTGCCACCAGCAGGCAGCTGACATCCTGGAAATCCTCCTCTCAGAGCTTGAAAACACTGAGAGATGAGGAGGAGGAGGAGGAGGGAGCAGCATGGGAGTCATCTCCTGAAGCGGCCGGAGCAGAGGAAGCAATGTTTCAGAACTGATGCAAAGGTCATGGGGAGGAGGGTGGGAGGTGTCTCCCACGAATTTGGAAAATATTGCCAGGCTGCAGAGCAGGACCCAGGTGGGAAGGCCCTGCTGGGGATCCCCAGCCCTCGGACAGCCCTGCCATGGCAGAACCAGAGAAAAGCCACGGTCAAGAGACCCCTCCCCAAAATCTCAAATGCTGTGAGCCCCTTGCTGAGTTCAGGAGTGCTGTTGTTTGGAAATCAGTCACTGGGGAGATCCCCAGCACGGCAGAGCCCACCCTGTGCAATAGCAGGGCTCAAGCTCCCTCCCTGCCTCCCAGGGAAGTTCTGCTCAGCAGCTCTGCATCCCAAGGCATGGAAAAGCATTCCAGGGTTTGTAGGGGGCAGCAAGGCGACAGAGCAATCCCAACACCTGCTTTCCTGCCCCTTCCCGCACCGGGAGCTGTCCTGGCCAGGGAATGGCTCCCAAGGCAGGGATAAACCCTCAGCTGCTCTAAACCAGCCCCATCCCCACCAGCCAGCACTGCTGCCCTCCATTCTTTTTTTTTTTTTTTTTTTTTAATAGAAACTTCAACTTTTTTAACAATGTTTTTATAAAGACACACTGATGAAAAATTGCAAGGAGGTCTGTTCAGGCAGGAGGGTGCTCCCACTGTGGAGAACAGGAGCTGTGGGCACTCAGGCTCTGCTGCTTCACACTGACTGCTTATGCAGCAGCCTGACAGGATCTTCTTCAGACAAAAAAAAAAAAAAAAAGGAAACCATTTTGACATTGTGGTAATTTTGTGCTCCAGCCATAACCACTGCCCATCAAGCCTTTGTCCACTGTACCCATGTTTATGCTGTAAGGAGATTTACATTTTTGAGCTCCTTAAACACAGAAAGTTGGATTTGACCACTTTCCCTTTGGGAAAAATAAAACAGTTCAGTGCTTGGTTCTGTTTTTAAAACTTGCCTTAGTACAAGATTTTAAAATAAATTGCTACTTTCTAAACTATTTGCAAACACTAGTTCCTCTTTGTATTTCATTTCTTCAGGGAAAAAAAAATCTAAATCCAATCCACAGTCAGACATTTTCCTTTTTTTTCTCCTTTTTAATTTAGTAACTTGTGAATTCATGCATTGACCCAGCTGAACAAAGGGCAAAGACTGTTAAATTCCAGAGCCCAGGAGATATTCGGTTACTCATTCAAGGCCTTCTACAGAGTTTAAAAATAAATAAAAATGAGCCTTAGCGAGGAGGAGTGGCATATTTGGAAACGACACTTTTAAATTAACAACTGAAAAGGGGAGAAAGGTAAACTGGGAAGAGATTATCTGCTCACTGTGCTGTGAGGGAAAGATGGAAAGTGGGTTGGAACTCATTAGCCCAATTACATAACAGATTGTTTTAGCCAAATTCAAAGGCAATAAAAGCAGAGAGAAATGAACATTAGGTACCAGGAAAGATGGAGGAGGTGGGGGAAAGAACAAGAAAAGGCTTTTTATGATTTTATTCGTGAAGCTTCTTTCAAAGGTTCCATTTCAGCAGGGAAGCACTGAGCAGAAGCAGGAATTTGGTAAATAACCAAAATAAGGCTGGGGGTGCCCAATGCCAACACTACAGTGGTGGGGAGAGTGCTGGAACACCAACCAAGGGAGAAAACAGAACTTGAAATTTCCCCACCTTCCCTTCCTCCTGGCCCTGAAAAATCACATTTCATTGAATTCAAAAGCATTCTGAAATTTTACTAGTTTAGGAAAGATTGAATAAGCATGTAATTAAATTAATTACAGAATCACTGCTCTGCATCCTACTGCAGGAATAGCAGTGAATCAACCAAATGGATTCAAAATCACTTCCTAAATGCTTTCCAGTCAAATAAAACTTCAAGTGCAGCTTCAAACCACTCACGGCACAGTCCACAAAAGCCCAACCTCTCCATCAGTCTCCTCCAGCCACACAGGACACACTCCTAAAGAGCACGACCCGAGCTGGAGGATTTCCCTTCCCAAATAAACAGCAGCTGCTCAGAGCTGGATGCCTTCTGTCCTGCCTGCATCGCATCCCCTGCCTGCATCCCCTGCCCTACTGGGCACTGTTCAGCTGCTGTCCAGGCCAGTTCCCATGGACAGCCACCACACACTGCACCTGCACCCTGCACAGCATCACAGAATCGTTTAGGTTGGAAAAGATCTCCAAGATCAAGTCCAAGTCCTTTGGCTGATGTCCACCTCATCAACCAAATCAACTTCTTTTTCCAGCTTCTCATTTATCACCCCTGAGCACAAGGAGGAGATGGGAAAAATCCCTCTGCATGTTCATGGCTAAAGGATGCACACAAAGTGCATGCACTAATTGAGGATGAGAGCCTGGTTCCCACCAGGAAAGTGCCACCACCATCCCCACAGCCTCTGCAGGCCCAGAGCTGAGACTCCAGGGTCTCAAATGAGGGTTCTGTGTGGCTTACAGAATGAGCTGTGCTCCAATCTGGAATAAGACATCCTGGTCTACAGGAGAGCATCATTGCCTTTGCTGGGGCTGTCTGAGACCAGAAGAGCCTCTTTCTCCCCCATGGGAGAGCAGAAGAGCACAACCAGAGGTGGATTAGCTACAAAAGGCACGAGCTGCACCCCAGCCCTGGCAAACAGGAGCCCACGAGCAGCAGCATGAGCACAGCAGTGCAGAAGCAGGCACAGGCTCCTCCAGGAACATGGGAGCAGCCTCACCAATCAGCCACGCAGCTGGGGGCAAGGCTGTTAATGCTTAATGGGCAGGCAGGGTCACAGCCAGCCCTCGGCCAGCAGGGCTGGAGGCTGCCAGCAGCCCTGGCTGCAGTGGGACCATCCTGGGGCACCACAGGGATGCACCGGGGCTGCCTCGCTGCCTCCCCTGCAGCAGCAGGGCCAGGGAGGAGACCCACGGGCTTCTGGGGGAAGCAGTTTGACGGCCTGGGGGAGCTCTCTCTGGATACTCCCTCCACTTTCACACAGGGGATCCAGCAGCTCCTGCTCCCACCGCACCAACACCGACCCTGCCAGCTCGGCCCTGCATGACACACACAGCGATCCCCTCCAGGAGGGCCTTCCAAAGGTCCCCAAGGCACACACAGCAGAGGGGGCCCATCACACTGACCTGAGCACGGCAGCACACACCACTGCCCCAGGGAAACCAGCTCCTCACAGCAGCAACCAAACACCAACCCTGACCTGGGGCACTCGGCACATGAAATGAAGGAAGTTCCTCCACCAGCAGTGCTGCTTCCAAAGACATGTTCATGCACACTCTCTCCACGGCTCCAGCAGCGAACGCAGCAGCCAAAGGCAGCTTGCATTCCCCAGCCTATGGGAGGCACGGCCCTAAAATCCCTCAGGTGCTGCCAGATGGAAATAGCCAGGCAGGGAACACCTGTGGAGCTGCACCCATGGAACGGGTGCTCAGGCAGCAGGACACCAACACCACTTCCTGCTTGCCCAGAGAGAAACACTTACTAAAAAATCCAAATAAGAACTCCAGGCCCCACACTGTGTTCAACAAGCTGATGGTCCTTTTGTCCACAGAAAATCTCACCAGGTCCCCCCAGGCCTGATGTGATCATACAGGAACCTCACCTTAAAGCAAGCGACCAGCTGTGAAAGCCAGCTCGAGCTTGTTGTGTATGCAGGGTTGAGCAGGAGCAAATACAGGCAGGTGGTTTCTCAGACTCTTGTCACTGCAGGAAGACCTGTAATGTCCCCCAGAAAACGCTTTAGCTGCTGAAATACCTGCCAGCATGTGCAGGCAGCCACACGTGCTGCCTGACCTGGTCATGGCCAGCCCAGAAGTCACCAAGAGCTCAGTGACGGGATGGGCTCCAACTCCTCAGCTGACCTTCCCTGAGCCCAGACACAGCTGCGGGAGCAGCAGGACCTCCAGCACGACCCTGGACATGCACACAGTTGGTGCTTTCCCAGCTGGCAGTGACGCGGGGCACTCAGTGGGTACCGAGCTGCTCCTTGCCCTGACACTGTGGATGGACACCTCAGCCCCCCAAAGGCATTTTAATTACTGCATTAAAAGGTGCGAAACACTTCCTTCCCACTCACACTTGGCCATCTTCAGGGGCTGGGAGCCAAACTTGTCCTTGGCAGAACTAAAGCAGGCTCCAAAGCACCCTGGGAAGTGATGCTCTGGGGCTCTTTGGAGCTCCTGCTCCCTTGGCTCGTCCCTCCTCTGCCCCCTCACACCCATACACATCAACCACGCGTGCCCATGAAAACATCATCAAAGATCTTTGCAACACAGCCAAGTTTCAGAGTGACCTGGATAACCTGAGCAGTAAAAAACTGCCAAGGGCAGCTAGGACTGAACAAAACCTCCCAGAGAAAGCAAAGGTTAAATGGATGAGGATCCCCTCCACAGTCTGAGGAGGGGCTGGGGGGTGCAACCCCTCCCATGGAGCTTCTCACAGCTCTGCAGGGGGAGATGTGCAGCACCAAGGGGGAGAACAGGCAGAAACCACTAAAATCAAGCAAACCACTTAAGTCAGAGTAGAATTATAAAAAGGATCCAATCCATCCATGTTCTGTTAGGAAGGGGTCAAACCTGATCTGAGTTGGCCTTTACATGCAGGGAAAATAACAGCTCAGTGCAAGTTACAAGTAGGAGAAGAAAGGGAAGGAATTGTTTAAAAAGTCCAAATAAACAGAAACCACAATTGTGCCATGAACCCATCCCTACCACAGCCTGCAGGCTTGGCCAGCCTGTCCCAAAACTACTCTGGGAGTAAGTGAGGGAGGAATGGAAATCCACCAAGTTTCATTTCACTGCTCCTTCATTCCAGCAGTACCAGACATGGTGCCAAGATTTGTGCCAGGACTGGGGCAGACGCAGGGGAGCACATAGCAGTGGCATTTCAGGCAGAAGCTTTAAATAACTGTTACTTAGGAAATGGGGTACAGAGGTACCAAATGTGTTTTCTTAAATATTTGTACTGTTTATTTAACTTTTTTTTATTATTTAAGTTTTAAAAAATTATTTAACTTTAAAAAGGCAAATTTTTACATAGTAGCACTTTAAGCCACTAATACCAATTTACTTATTTTTCAGTTGAGCTCTGAAGAATCCCAGTAACAGGGTAAGCTCATGTAAATTTAAATGGCCCAAATTGTCTCAATAAACCATCAGACACAATAGTAATGGAGCAGCCATATGTAGCTCTGGGCACCAACATTTTATGGGAAAAAACCCCAAGATATCAAAGTCAAATGTGCTTTATTTCAAAATTCAAGGAGGCAAAAGGTCCTTTACCTCCACATTCAGTGCTCAGGGCCAGCAGTCCCTGTCCCAGGGAATAGGGAGACGGAAAGGCAGACCCAGACTCTGCCAGGCTAAGAACACATTGTCATAAATTCTCATTGCAACAGAAAACCCAGCTGGTTCATTCACAGCCATCCCCACGGTACCACGGCAAACAGAGCAGAGTTTGCTCAGAAATGACTGTGGTCCCTGGTGAAATTAGGTGCTGCCCTCCATTGTCACTCTGCTGATAAAGAAGTTTCACATAAAGAAAAGCAGCATCACGGGGAAGATGCACATTTGCCTAATTGTGGAATTTTACCGTTTTTCCTGAGGCGGTGTGCTGACCAAGGGCACATTGTAGCACAGCTGCATCCTGCCCCACTGGGAACAGAGAGCTGCTTTCACCCCATTTCCTGTCACCAACCCTTTGTACCCCCTGGTGAGCCACACCTTGGGAAACCTCTGCAAATTTTGGAAGAAATGGAGCATAAGAGAGGGAGCTGCCCAGGGCACCCCTTCTTCCAGTCCCTTGGGACAGGACAGATCAGACCACAGGACATCACTGCCCCTTCATGCCATAGGTTCTGGATTACTGGTGGCACTCCAGGACAGGGGTGCTGGGATCCTGCCTGTGGGGTCAGGCTGCCCAGCACGAGCCCCTGCTGGACCCCACAGTTCTGTGTGAGCCAAACTGGCTGGGCACTGTGGGAGCTGCTCAAGAACCACACCTGTGAGCAAACAATCACTCCAAGCCAACATCCAAAGGGTGCAGCAGGGCTGCAAGGCTCCTGGAGAGGGCAGAAGGCTGGAAAGGGCAAAGGGAGTGAGCCAGAGGGTTTTCATGTGTCTTCTCAGGAGCCTTCTAGGACTGGCCTAGGTCAGAGGACTGGAGGTCAGACCTGGCATAAGAGCCCTGCATGCACTGCAGGGGGAAGCAGTAAGATGGGACACAAATATTTTTATATAGCATGTCCTAAAACAGAAGTCTCCATTTGGCTTCATCCTAAGAGGAAGGTCCACCTGCTTCTTGGAAAGCAAAGGCCACTGCATGGCTCCAGCTGCAAGGCAGAAGCTCCTCAAGTCTGCAGGCATTAAATACAGTTATTGAGACAAAAATTCCGAGGAGGCCTGGCAGCAGCTGTAAGGGTGAATGCACTGCTCGGGGGTGTTTTTGTTCCAGGGCTCAGAGCCATGATGGGAGCTGGTGTGGGGTCTGGTCCCAGCCCAGTGGAGGTAGGGCACGGCAGGGGGGACGTGGCACTGCTCCAGCACTCGCAACCCAGCTCCTGCTCCTGTCCGTGGCTCTGGCAACCCTGGGAATGGTTTATTCTTCAACTACTTGTAACCAGGCTAGACACTGTGACTCACAGTGCCCAGCTCCACCGGACCCAACCTCAGCCAGCAGTGCTGAAGAGCTGATGCTACACAAGCCAACGAGCCACTGCTATCAAGTTGTACAAGAAAGCCCAATCAGACCCCAGTGTGAGCACAGAATGATAGCTCCAAATTTGCTGCTGACTTGAATCACACCATGCCTTAAAGCATGAGGGGAACAGAGCTGAGCCCCGAACAGAGCAGATGCTGCAGCAACATCCCCACCCAGGTCACAGCAACCCCACGAGCTGCCCTACTGCAGGTTCAACCACGTCCACGTGAGCTGCTGACCACACTGCAGGGAGAGCTGCTGAAGGAAACTTCTCCCTTCACATGCACAGCATTGCTGAACTTCAGTGCTCTGGTTTTAATGCCACAGTCCCCATTCCCTTACACCACAAGAAAGGTGAGCCCCTGAGTGGCTGCCATGGTCTAATGGTACCGTGTGCTGCCTTCCTCCTCATACCCATCCAGCTCCTCTTTCTGTTTCCTGTTCCCCTTCACGAGCCACGTTATTCACCAACCTGGCACAAAGCCCTGGGGTTTTTTGGCTTTTTTAATGTGCTTTTCCAAGGCTGGGGACATAAATCAACCCCTAGAAGGCTCCAGCAAACACGAGCCCGTGAGATCGGCAGCAGATGACCACAGACAGAAGGCAGAGGACCAGCACTTTGGTCTTTTGGCAACAGTGTGTTCTTGGCCTGGCCCCCTTTCCCATCTTTCAGGCTCTGCTTGCCACCCACTCCTCCCTTCCCCAGGATGACTCGCAGTGTCGTTAACATCCAACAAACGAGGGCTGAGGGAGTTCACACCTCCAGTTATTCAGTAACGCTGCCCGACACTGTAACGTGCTGCTCTGCCTCCAGACTGCGCTTGGAAAATCCTCCTCATAAAAAGCACACAGCTATTTTTAAAGGAAATCCTGGATGCCTCTGAACGCGCAGGCAGCAGGCAGCCACAAAGGTACGCCAAGCCAAGGAGTCTCTGGGCTGGATCTGGTAGTCTGACACCACATCTGCAGCGCTCCGGCGGCCGCGGCCAAGCGGGGAACGAGGCTGCAGCGCCGGCCAAAGCCACGGTGCTGCCGGTGGGTGCCAAAAGACACAAGAGCATGGCCAGGAGCATGGCAGGCGGATCTCGGGGCATGCAGCAGCTGCTGGGGGCAGTCAGCACTCCCTGGCAGGCAGAGCACGGCGCCGGTGGAGGTTACACCCCGCGCACGTCACACCCAGCAGCACACCTGAGTGCAGGTGTGGGTCTTGCGCTTGCTTTCGTCAGAGTTGATGAAACCGGGGAAGGCTCGCTGGAGTAAGATTTTTACTGAAAATTGTATTACGCAGCTTTTAAAGACTCCAAACGATCCTTTCACGGAAGTGAAGAAAAACGTGAAGAAAAAGGATTCATTTCTTAAAGTTCAAAGGACAGAATTTATTTTTGGAAATAACATTTCACTACAAATCCTGCAACTGAGACAGATCAAAACCAACAACAACACAAACTAAATCTGAAGGACAGGTCTGTTGGAAAATCTCTCTCCAACAAAACAGAGGAGTGACAGAACTATTAATGGAGGGCACCTTAGGGAACATCTTGGTCTCATCCACCACTATGTCTACTACAGGCAGCAGGTTTACACAACTACCTTGCTTGCCAGGACCTGAGCTCCAGGGACACATTGTCCCAGAGCAAGGGCTCCTGAGTGCAGTGAGTCCCAACAGTGTCCGGCATCCCATTCCCACCTGCCATGGTCCCAAAGGCTCATTAAGAGACTCCATTCAACCACCCCTTTCCTTCCCCGTTCACTGACATTTGAGCTGATGCCACCCAACCACAGTGTATGGGGACAGAGAAGCTGGGATTTGAGAGCAGCTCTAGCACCAGCACAGCTCAGTGCAGTAACATCTCATCAGCAAACCTTTCCCTCCACCAGAACTTCTTGCTTTTATCTCCTCTTTGTCTGGGCTGGTGTGTTCAGGACTCCATAGACCTCTTTTTCTTTTCCAGTACAAGACAAAACTTCTTTTGCTGCCAATTAAATCTGCTGATGGACAAAAGCTTCTCCTCAAGATCTACACAACTTTTGCACAAATATCTCGCACACACTGGTTTTGGATTTTTAATTTAACTTTACTGCCCTTGAATCAAATTACCATTTTCCTCTGATCATAATTTGGTTGGATGTGATACAAAGTTGGAGGATATCAGATTTGAGGGAAGAAGAAAGCAGAGCACAGCAATATACATGGTGTGCTCGTCTTGCTTTATTTCCCATTCACCCCTACAGACACCCTGCTCTCATTAGCACTTAATGCAGGTGAAAATAAAGAGATTTAATATTAAAACAGCATGGGCACATGGAAAACATCCACCTGGACCTGTTAGAACTTGCCCAATATCATTCCCAAGCTCCTTCTCTATACAAGGAGAGCTTTTTCAATCCTAAGACTGTAACTCCTTATCTGGACTAATAACATTCAGTATGAAACCTCTCAACCCATTTGAAAACGTAAGTATTCAATAATTAAGACATTTCCCCACTCCATCAGAAACGCAACCGCTTAAAGACCATCCTGCTGCCATCATGGAACAGGCTAAGCAGGTCTACTGGTTCCACCTGAGCCCCAAGGTGTGAATCCAGGGACTGCTGCTCTCCCACCCTATGATCTCATTTATGCCAAGCAAGGGTCTTGCTACTTCACTGCCTGCAAAGAAAGGAAGGGCTGTGCAAGAACAACGAGGAGGCCCTATCACGGAGCGTGGGGCTGTGCAGAGAGTGGCACCAATGCTGGGCACAGCTGGACACCTCATTCAAGCCGACGCAGTTGGCAGCCCCCAGCTGAACACACAGGCAGGGCTGTGGGTCCGAAACGCTCTGTGCAACTGGTGTGATGCTTCAAGGGACGAGTCCTAATCTAGGAACAATGGGTCTGGTCGCATTCCCGGCCAGGCGAATTCCAGCCTCCAGTGAGGATGTGACACCCGGCACGCGGCGCTCGCTGACACGGAAACCCGGCCCGTTGGCAAGGCACTGCCCGTGCAACCACAGCTCCCCAGGAGCAGCCCTGCACTGCCACACGCTGCAGCCACTGGGGTCACTGCTCATTTCCTCCCAAACTCGTTGAAATCCACACTGTGGTGGCAACTGGGTGAAGAGTAGATTCAAGCTCCAGAAATGTCTGTGAGCAGACAGCGACAAGGCATGTTGGTGGAACCAAGAGGAAGTGTCCACTGCTGGGAAAACCTCCCTGTTCCTGCTCCAGACTGTGACAACTGATCTAGCATGGGAACACACAGAATCCAACCTTACAAACACAAAAACCAGAACAAAACAAGATGTCCTGGCATTGCTGATCCTACTCTCCAAACCAGGGTAAGCAGCTGAAGAGGAGCCCATCTGCCCCTGCAATAGCCACCAGAAGAAGCCCCAGTTTTCACAGCCTGTTAAAGTCAACACATTTTTCTACAGGAAACATTAACCACAGTGGGATATCAAGATACAAGACTGCTTTTAATTACATATACAAAAGAGCCCATAACACTCCAGCTTTCCACAAGGGCAGCTTGCTGAGAAAAGCAACTCTGATCAAAGCAGGAAAATCTAAATCGGGTGAGCTTAGCGAGAAACTGCATAAATTGTCCCCAGGTTTTTATGCACAAGATTCATGAACTTCCAGCCAGAATGTGTTTTAGTTGTGGCATTATCTTTCCTTCTGATTTAGCGCCTGCTGAACATAAAGAGGGATTTGTCCCTCTGTGTTCTGCACTCAGGAGGCCACACCACGAGTCCTGTGTCCAGTTCTGGGTTCCTCACATCAAGAAGAACCTTGAGGGGCTGGGAAGGGAACAGAGCTGAGAAGGGGCTGGAGCCCCAGGAGTGGCTGAGGGAGCTGGGAAGGGGCTCAGCCTGGAGAAAAGGAGGCTCAGAGGAGACCTTGTGCCTCTGCACAGCTCCTGACAGGAAGGGACAGCCAGGGGGGTCAGGCTCTGCTCCCAGGGAACAGGGACAGGAGGAGAGGGAACAGCTCAGGCTGGGCCAGGGCAGGCTCAGGATGGACATCAGGATTAATGTCCTCATGGAAAGGGTGGTCAAGCATAGGAATGGGCAGCCCAGGCAAGTGATAGAGTCCCCATCCCTGGAGGTGTTCAAGAAATGACCGGACACCGCACTCAATGCTCTGCTCTGGTTGAAAAAGTGATGACTGGTCAAAGGTCTTCTTCTGGAAAAGGTATCTTCATCTGAGAAGTCTTCTCCAACCTGACAGTCATGAACGTCCTCAGAAAAATCTTCAGGCCTGCCTGTGGCACAGGGTCACCCCCACACTCACAGGTGAGTGCAGCAACAAGGCTTTTCTGTCGTGTAACATGAAGACTTCAAGGCTCCTGGCGAGCTGCACAAACCTTAGCTTACAAACAGCATCCCCACAACGTGAAGGTGCCCAAGGGTTCTGCAGCTCCCTTTGCTGATCAGGGCTCCCAGCAAAGGACACAAGCTGGGTCCTGGGCACACCCCTGGAGGCACAGCCCCAGCCAGAGGCACCCAATAGCTCATTTACAAACATGCTCTTCCCAGAGCTCCTGCTCCAATCCCTGGCATTGTCTTCAGTGGACAAGTTTCCTCTGCTAGATTCTGTCTGCTCTGAATATATATATAAAGAACTCTTTGAAGTCAAAATATTCTTAGCAATTAGATCTTCTCTACTTCTTTTTGCCTTCCTAATTATCCTTTTAACTGCCTTCTGCTTATTTTAATAGATCTTCCTATCCTCCTCCTTACCAGACTGTTTATACTTTTTAAAAGCCTACTGCTTACTGCTCCTAATACTGTTTACATCTTCACTCAGCCACCTCAGCTTAGTTGCTGCTTTTTTTGTCCGATTTCAGAGTCAACCAGGGGAAATTTCCTCTCTGATGTCTGCAGCAGTTTGTAAATATCTCCCATTTTGTCTACAAGAGGTTTTCTACAATAGGTTCCCTTTTCAATAACAGGTTTCCTCTTAGGAGAGGGAATGGAGTCTCTTCTAGACCACAAGTGCTTCCATTAAAATCCATATTCTTCTATATTGCTCTAAGCACTCTTCTCTCTGCTGCTCAGCCCATTGCTTTTGCATTAGGAATATAAAGCAGACTGTTTAATGACTGAGTCCCATGTGTTCCCTAACTACCTTATTCATTATAATTTCCTGCCTCAAAAAGTAAACAAATATTCTTTTGTGCTCAATGTTACAGGAGATTACATATTAATTTCTTTAGTTAAATCTCTTCTAGGGGGGAGAAAGCCACCTGGAAGTACTTTGACTTCATGCAAGAGCTTGCACCAGGGTGTGAGTGATGGTCTGGACGGTTTGGAGCATCCTGTAGGGTTTGGAAGTGAGAATAATTTAGGGTCCATTTGCTGGAACCTAGAAAGTAAATTTAAGGGAAGCTGACTCAATATTTCCTCTGGTCCTTACAATCCTTCCCCAACCATCTGCTTTCAGACACTTGGAAACAGGACACCAAAACAAAGGCAGAAAGTGGGATCTTTTGTGAGGCCACAGAATGGCCATTCTTTACACCATAGCACAGCTCTGCCCTGGCTCACTGCTCCAAACCCTGAAGCACTTATTCCATAGAGAGAGAACAAGCACCAGCACCCAGCATGCTGCACCCACAGCTCCCCTTGGCAGTTTGTTCTAACAGCCAATATGCCCTGCTGCTCAGAATTTCCCCCTCCTACTTTTAGAAATGTTTTTTGCGTCTTCATTTTGTCATCTCAGTGTTTGGATCCCACTTCCAGGTATTGTTTCTTGCTATGCACTTTGCTAAAACCAAGCGCTCTGCTACCTGCTTTTTTAATTTTCTGCTTTTTAAATGCATGGAGAAATGGCTCCATGAAGATAAAAATCAATGAGTGAAGTTTTTTTTTTTGGCAGAGTTTCCCAAAACACAATGCACATCCCCAGATGTTTAAGAACAAATGTTAATGAGTATTTTCTTTGACGCCTCAAACTGCTTCACTCCACTCACACATTCTGTGTCTTCTCCAACTTTTTGACATCTCTGAAGGAAATAAGGGAACTGAAAATGGGGATAATTTATTAAAGCACAGGCAAGGGAAGAGCTGTTCACACACGGCTCCCTTGCTGTCCACAACCAGACTCAGTGCCACTGCTCACCCTGCAGCGTTTGTCCCTTTCCCACCCAAAGCCCGGTTTGGCACTTCCACTCCTCTCTGGTCTCCCCACACCAAAAGCAGATGCAGCCCCATCCCTCCAGGTGCCCAATTCCAAGATCCAAATCAAAGTTCACTCGATGGAGAAGACTCCATCACCCAAATCCCTGTGGGCAGCTGCAGTCCCTCCTTCCTCACCACCACCACTGTCAATGCCTGTGCTCATGCCAGACCCTCTTTGCAGCTTGCTTTATACAGCTTTTTGGGGAGTGACACAAAATCAACCCTTTTGCCAGCTCAGGACACAATCCCTCCATCCCTTCTGATGGAGAATAAATCCAGCCTGACATTCCCACCGACTCTTCCCCACCTTGGCCAGGCCAAGGCAGCACAACCAAATCCTCTGCAATATTCTCACTTTACCCAAATCCTACAGGAGGAAAGACAGACAGCAGCCCAAGGGGCAGACCCGGCAGCAGTGCCCAGGGAACTCACCCAAGGAGCCGCTGGAAACTCCTGCCCTGCTCAGCCCCTGGCTGAGGCTGGCCCTGGCATCCCCTGTGCACAGGGGCTGAGAGTGGATCATTCCTCCTCCTTACAAATAGGGAACAGAAATATTTATTAAACATGTCTAGTTTTTCTGCTTTATTATGCATTTTACCTCTCCTCAGCCATGATAAGTCTACACAAACCATTATTAGAATTTCTTTTGTTCCTAATACAAATACTTTCTTACTCTTCCTTGCACTGACAGTCACAGGTTTTTTTTCTCCCTTGTGTTTTTAACTTCCTTTATCCATTTTCTGCACTTGATAACTTCTAACTCAAGGATAACTGTCATCTCTTCCTCTTAATATTCCTTTTTTTCCCTTTTACTCTGTTTTAATTCTCACCAGCACAGTGCTGCCCTGCTTACAGGAGCTCAGGCTGCAAGGGAAGGAGGGAAGGCAGGAGAAGGGGGCTCAGGGTCCTACTCTACACCAGCTGCAGCCCACATGGAGACCAATTTTAAGCCCAGACTATGGCTCTCACTTCATGGCAGAGACTACACTTTGTTAAAAATGCCTGCAAATGGCACAAAGGACAGCAGAAACTCAAAAAGTGACACTCAGGACCTTTCTGTGAAATCCCACCAGGCCCCACCTGTAACCAGGCCGCAAGGTAGGAGCTGAGGAGAGCTTGAGCCAAAGGGAGCCCCTCTGAGTAAGCCAGACACCATCAGAACCAAAGTGAAAACAGATGCCAGCATATAAAGCCTACTTAAACTAAAGCCTGAGAAAATCAAAGTTACAGGAACAACCAGTGTAAGTGAAGCATTTTCTATTGATGAGGTCATAAATGTATCCTTGAAGAGCTTCATAAAATTTCAGGTAGGAGACAAAAGACTCAAGGCATTGCAATCCATATCCAAATTACATGGGAATGATGGAGCTGTGTTGACAGAGAAGCAAAGTGCAGCCCAATAAATGAAACAAGATTATTATGACAGGAGGTAGCAGAGAACCCTGATGAACTGGGAGCCCATGCCAGAAAAGCAGAGCACAGAGGGATGCTCAAAATGCCAAGGAACACGAGAGAGACTGCAGGTTTCTGCCAAGGCAGGAAACACAATTTCAGTCAGAGGAGAATTCAGATAATCCGATAGAGACCTGCAAATGTGAAAAGCAGTTTAATGCAGAAACGGTGCTCAAGGTCCCACACACAGGACTTCTGTCCCCACACTGTGTCCCCAGACATGGCACATCAGGGAATCCCAGAATGGTTTGGGGTGGGAGGGACTTTAAAGCTCATCCAGAGCCACCCCTGCCATGGCAGGGACCCCTCCCACTGTCCCAGCTGCTCCCAGCCCTGTCCAGCCTGGCCTTGGGCACTGCCAGGGATCCAGGGGCAGCCCCAGCTGCTCTGGGCACCTGTGCCAGGGCCTGCCCACCCTGCCAGGGAACAATTCCCAATTCCCAATATCCCATCCATCCCTGCCCTCAGGCAGTAGAGGCCATTCCCTGTGTCCTGTCCAGCCCTTGTAAAGAATCTCTCTCATGTTTCTTGCAGGGTCCCTGGAAGGCCACAGCGAGGTCACCCCAAAGCCTTCTCTTTTCCAGCCTGAACAATCCCAACTCTCTCAGCTTTTCCTCACAGGAGGAACAATTCTATAATTCTATAAACAGGAAAATTTGTTAAGAGTGTTAATGTAGCAGCTAAAAGGCCATGCAGGTGAGGTGGAAAACTTGGAGATGATTATCACCTACCAAAGGAGGTTTCTTACACAAAAATCATAGTTTAACAGCAGAATGGAAAGGGCCATTAGAAATAAAAATACATCCTCAGAAAGAAACCCAAATTAGGAGAATATAAACTCAAGGAAGCTACACTTTAAGCTATAAAAAAGTCAATCTAGAAAAAGATTTTGAGAAACAGGTCACTGAAGGAAAAAAAATTAATAATCAAACACACAAGCACCAGAAATCTGCCAGATTCTGGTATAAATCAAGCACTGAAGAAAGATAAAACCACAGGACAAAAATTCAAGTTCTTTGCACCAGTGCTCATTTGTGACAGGGCCTGGAACTTCCCTCCCCGGACTCTTCCCTCATGAGGAATGAGCACAGCATCCTCCTCAAACTGTGGGGTCACCAGGAAAAGCTGCAGACCTGCCTAGCAAAATTAGCAGCAAAAAACTAAAAATCTCCAGAGCCCAACAGCACCTACCCAAAGTGTGAAAGGCATTAAGCTATCAAAATCACCCAGCACCCCCAAAATCACTGCTGTCCACCTATGAACCAGCACGCACTGAATGTGACCCTACTGTTTCAAAACGGCTCCAAGGAACTGCAGAACCTCATTTTTGTGGCAGAAAAATTACTATAAAGAGTAACTAAAAACAACAGAACAATTAAAAGTCAGTGTTCCCATGGATTAGAAAGTAACACCAGGAGTCACCCTGGTGCCTGCAGCCATAGGTCACTGGGTTCTCAGCCCTGCTGGCAAGAGGCAGTGGCAGGTAGGACAGGGCGTGGTGCACCCATACTTCCAAAGGCTTCCAAAAGAGTTTGCCCTGCAAAGGCTCTTGTTGCAAGTGCACTCACAGCACTTTCACATGCACAGGACGAAGTAAGAAGTCACCTCATTGATTACCCACTGATTAAGAGAGGGAAAATAAAGGGCAGGAATAGTTCATTATCACAGTGGGGTCCCGCAGCCATCTGCTCCGAGTGCCGGGCGGGGTTTGGGGAGGGAGCAGCGCAGGGAAAGCAGCCCCTGCACCCCACCGAGGTGCCTAAATCAGCCATCAGCATTCACCAAGGCAAGGCAGGAGGCTCAGGGGCACCTCTGCAGCAGCTGAGGGCCTCTGATGGAATCAGCCACTCATTAGGGGCGTGGGGACAGAAATGTGCCCGTGCATAAAGCTTCACCCACAGCCCCTGGTGATCCACCTGCAAAGAGACTGCAAACAAAACCAGGGAGCAGATGAGGGCAAGAAGGGTGATCCAGCCAGGCAAACTCCCGTGCCATGGACAGGGTGGCCAGAACAGCCCTAAAGAGCACCTCAGGGAAAAGGGATACCAGGATGGCTCGGCTTTGCTTCCCAAAGCACAAAGCTAAACCCTAAAAATAAATCCCACAAGCAAGTGAAAGCAAATATTTTTCAGTCCCCTATTTTCCTAAATAAATTGCAGATGCTGCAATTATCCAAATGATTGCCTTGGTGGTGGGTAATGCCAGGTTACAGAAAATCCACATCCCAAGGGGCTGTAGCACATCCTGGGACAAGATCTGAGAAGCCTCCAAAGTGAGCAAAGCACTGAGGTGGGAAAGAAACACCTGAACCAGAGGAAAATACAGCTCTGACAGTAAATCATGTGTCCCATAACTGGAGCTACAAAGGACATGAGTATGGGACAGCTGGCAAGGCTGCAGGCTCACAAGGAAACCCCAAAACCAGCCTGCATCAGCATTTTCTTCTTCTAATTTATGGAGTTGGTCACCCCACAACATCTGTCGATGGAAGAACTGGGAATGAAGTTGCTGATGGCCTTTGAAAAGGCATCCCCGGTAATGGAGAGGGCACAGAAACACCCAGGGAAGGCAGGAGACACTAAGGAGCTCAACCTGGGAGAGCAGAGAGCTCCTGCAAAGGGACAGAGCTGAAAGTAAAATCCCCCCTGCCTTGAAACAGAAAGATGGGGAAGCACAGCAGTGCAGAAAAGTCAAAGGAAAATACAGGAGAAGAGACTTGTAGAGGTGTCCAAGGGGGGGAAATGGTTATGATCCAACATCTCACCTTGCCCATGCAGAATTATCAACAGATCTTGCACAGAAATTAGGAATGAAGGCAGTATGTTTGCTGAGCCCTCAGCTCCTCCACCCAGTGCTGGGTCACCTTTGACACCCCTAAACAATCTCCAGGAAGAAAGAACTGTTCCAAATTCTTTGAGTTTACAGCCTGAAGCTTGGAAAAAAAGTAACAAAAATAATTGGACAGAAAGTTGAAAACTTACGATGTCCCAAAAACAAAAAAAAAGTTTCTGCAGTTTGCTTCTGAAAAATTTCCTACTGCTTTTTTGGGTTTGTGGGATCATTAAAATAGCTGAGCTGGGAACGTCATGACTTGGTTGGTTTGGCTAATAAAGAGTACCTTCTGGGCTGGAACAGTGGGGATGTTTATGGGGAAAAAAAGGCTTTTTGTGAAGAAAATGGAGTCAACTATTGATATGCAAAATAGACCAAATTATTATTTATATAAGAAACTATTCTAACATGATCAAACTTTAAATATTTAAAAAAAACCCAACCCAACACTTTGGCAGAAAAGAAACTAAAAGTAGTATTCCTGGTGGCAGTATATTGCTAAATGAGAGGTTGAAATAATGGACCTGTACTTCTTGTGTGAGGTACTGCCTGCCATAGAGACAGCTCAGGTAGAGGGATGCGGTGCTTTGGAAACAACATTGGCCAAACACTTGAAAATTCCATAAATCAAGAGGAGACAGATTTTTTTTTTTTTGCTATTTTTGGGTGGGAGGAAGGAAGAGACTTGAAAAATGTAAATATTCAAATACAAGTTTTTCCCCCAGAATGCTATTTTGCTCATGATATTCTCCTAACAAAACAAACTCCTCCTGTCCTGCAGAGGCAAAAGGACAGGCTGGAGCCTAGGAATTAGGGAATGTTTCACAGACTTCAGTCAAAGCTGTTTGTAGGGAAATTTAACCACCAGACTAAATCCCCACAGGACTTGTCCCTAAGTGAATTCCAAAGCAGAACAAAAATTAGAGATTGAAGATTAAAAATAAAAAAAAATTTAAAACCCCAAACCACATCTCCTATGAGGAAAAGTCAAGACAGAAATGGAAAATTCCTTGCTGGCAAAGATGCTAATTGCATACCTTGTGCTAGGAGCTGAATATCATAAATTTCTACATATATATTTAATTAGGTTAATTTGCAAACTGTAGACATATGTCTGCTTAAAGCAGACAGGAACATTTCATTTTATACATGTTAAATCTCACATAATGAACTCCAATCACAAGCAGTGTTTATGCTGCAGGAGGATGGCCAAGGAGCTCCCTGTCAAAGGAGGGAAGCACAAACATTTCCCACTCACACAAACAAACAGCCACAACGTGGGACTTATCTCCTCCACCTTATCAGCAACCAAAAGCAAACGCAGCACTCTCAGCAAATCTACTTTCTGGCAACTAAACCAAATCAGATTACATAGGGGGAAAAAAAAGAAAAAAAAAACCAAAAAAATTTAAATACATGCAAGATTTCAGGAAAAGGGGCCTCGATTTTGGGTTTTTTTTATCATTTATGAAGGGCACTGCTACTCCCTCCACGTGGGGATCACGGAGAATATCCAGAGCTGGAAGAAATCCACAGGGATCACCCGGCCCAGCCCCTGTCCCTGCCCAGACCCCCACCAACCCCACCCTGGGCATCCCTGGCAGCGCTGCCCAAAGGCTCCTGGAGCTCTGGCAGCCTCGGGGCCGTGCCCATTCCCTGGGGAGCCTGGGCAGTGCCAGCACCTCTGAGGTGCTGTTCTCCAATAAATGTTCCAGGGGACTTTCCCACATCCCTCTGGCATCTGCCAGCAGTACCAGGAGCAGCAGTGCAGCAGGGCTCGCAGACCCCAGGGGATAGGATGTGGATCTCGGCAGTATCTCCACCTCAGCGCTCTCTCTGGATACATTTACATTTTGTATTTCTCGCCCAGCGCCCTCCCCGGCTCCAGGCACAGCGGGTCCCCTGCCAGGCTGTGTCTCTGGCATGTCCTAACAAACCCCGTGGAGCAGAAATGCCAGTTCCAACTGCTGTTATCACCAACCAGCCAAATTTAAAGGCCTTTAAAATAAAGGCACATAAGAAGGTAAAAGTATGCCTCCCTTGGTGTTATATGCAGTAACCCCAGTAGTATTAACCATAAACAGAGAGATACCCTGAAGCCAAGTCAAAACACACCCCAGGGCAACGTTCCTGGTGGTCATTCATTAATTCCTTCCCTGGTGAAGTCCAGCTCCAGCCCTGCCAGGGCCACCAAAGGCCAGGTCCCAGCCTGGTGTCACTGCCACTGCCATTGCCCCTCAGCATCTTCAACAGGAACCCCTGACTGCAAAGAGAAATCCCAGTGATTTCCAAGGGGATTTTCATATCCCCCTGCCACCAGCCTGATCCAAATACAGCTGTCCCTCCCCACAGAGGTTTCCAAAATGTATGCACAATTTCAAAAAGGTATTTTATTCCCAGCCAATAATTACCCTGCCTTCTTACAACTCTCTTCCCACCCTCAAAATCACAAATATCTCATAAACACCAGTGAAAGCTCAAGATTTGCAGCCCACAGAGTAAGGCACATCAGACCTCAAGTGACAGATTTACACCCAGAAAAGCAGGAGCTATTCTTGGGTTTCGAGCCAGAGTCCTACTGGGGCTGCCTGCACGCTGTTCTCTGGGATGCTCCCAGCTCAGCTTCCAAGCTACATCCACCAGCCTGCAGACTTAACACAAGAAATTGTACAAATCTGCTGGAAATGGGTTTCATTCATTCATTCATTCTCTCCTCATGAAACCAAGTAAATAGAATAGTAGTAAAAAAAAATATCTCACCAAAATACAGACAACTCGATTTCAAGTGTGCACCCCAAAGGCTCTGCAGCACTCCATGCCCTGCCCTGCTCCCAGTGGGGCCAGCCCACGTCGCTCCAGGTTTTCCTCCAGGTTCCCTTCCTGGCTCTCCCACACCAGCAAAGCTGCTGGCTTTGGTTGCAGTTCTGAAAACTGAGGTTTAATATTTCTAAAAATAGGGCTAAAGCAATTAAATACTTGCACTAAAATTGTTCTCAACATACTGGAAGCAGTAAATGATGGCCCTTCAATGCAAGCACACCCAACTTCTGAAAACTGACTTCTGCTGCTATTTTCAGACAGGAAAGGATACCTACACCCACGCAGAGCAAAAAATGAACTTCCATAAAATTACTGCTGCCTGTGTGTATCTAGTAAAACAAAATCACAACAAATATTAAATCCTGAGGAGCCTGGAGACACAGTGGTGCCATCGGGACACCAGCACTGGCACGTGAGCACATTTGGCCCATCCAGCCTGGCTCAGCTCACTGCCAGTGGGAAGGTCTGACATACCTGGCTGCTCTCACTTCTGTCATTTGCTGAGATATCAAACCTTGTGTGATAACATCCCTGACTTCTAAGCCAGGGCAGAAAACACCACGGAGCTCCTGTGTTCCTGGCCCACGCACAATATGGACCCAACAGCCCTTACAGCATCCCAGACCCACTCGAGAACCTCACTGCATCCAGGAGTGTCCCAGGCACATCCAAATGCACCAACACAGCACAGGTATTGATCCTTCAATACCTATGGCAGGCTCCAGCAGCTCCTCTCTGCTCCACACTCTGACATTCATGTTTCCCTTTGTCAGCCCCTTATCAGTACAGGCAAATTCTCCAGTCCCTACTTCTCCACTTCCAGCCTTATTTTCCACATTACACCAGCCAAATATAGACATGAAACAAGCAGGAGTGTTGGGAATCACAAGCAAGGAAAGCCTTGCCTATATAATTAAATCTTTGCAGGTACAGTACAGCAGCAAAACCTTTCTAAGCACACACTGGAGTGCCTTGGAAATACAGGTGAGGGAAGTAAAGGGAGGGACTCCCAAGGAAAGCTGCTCTAGCAGAGGAACTGGTGCAGTGACACTGCTTCCACCACCAGAAAGCACAAGGCTTGGCCACCCTCAGCCCTTCCCATTGGGACAGCCCCATGCCAGGCTGACCCAGGGCTCTGCAGTTTCACCCCAGAAGAGCCACATGGCCTCCAGCTTCTCCAGAGGCAGCACAGCTCCATCAACCACAAGCATCACCTGGCAGGGTGGGACTCTGCCCTGGCCTCGGCCAAGTGCCACCCAGGCACAGCCACACCCAGGGAGGCACAGGCACGGGGTCCAGCTGGTCTGACCCCATCAAGGGCAGGCAGAACATGCCCTCTGCCCCCAACCCTGCCTCTGCTCCCCAAAGCTGCCCCAGGCAGCATCCCAGCTGGAGCAGGAGCTCCTAAAGTGTTGGCACAAACCCCCACAGCCCGGTCAGTGAACCAGAGCTAACTGCCACTCAACTGCCAAAAAACTGGAAAACACACAGCACAGGAACTCTTCTCCATGGCTACAGAGGAGGTTTAGTTAAGGGATGGATTCTAATCTACCTGTGTCATTGCCACGCTGCTCGTGCTCTCCATGCTGCATCCTCAACCAAATGCACCACTCAGACTACAAAGCTTCTCTGCACTTCCAGTGAGCACAGGGGAGAATTTTCTTTATTTAATCTCTTTTTTCTGCCACTGCTCATTTTGGGAGAATCCAGCAACTGAAACCCAAGTAACTCAGAAAGCCACCATGCAGCTTGCCCAGAACTTCCCTGTGCATTTACACTCTCAGTAGTGCTGGAGTACAAACCCCACATTTCAGGAGATGACCTGTGTCCATCATTTGGGCTCTGACACGCATGTTCCAGCATGAGCAAAGCAATTTCAGTGTGGAAAGAAACTCACTGCTGAGCCCAGCCCAAAGGATGACCAACACTGACACTGAGCATCATGCCCCACCAGCAGCAGTGAGAGCCCTCAGCAGGAGACAGCAGAAAAGGTCCAGGGATGAGTGGATCCAAGAGACTCAGGGTCTGAATATGAAAGCTCAACCAAGGGACCACTGTGACTGTCACTTGAAACACCAAGGAGCATGAGCAATGCAGCTTTGATGTCTTCAGCACATCTTGGGAAGAGACCTTCTCTGCAAAGAGAGCATCTGCTCAGCCTTTCCCCTCTTCCAGAGGAGACACAAGTGTGCAGCAATGCCTCCCACATCCCACGAGTCACCTGAACAGCCACAGCCACATCCCAGCTTCCCCACGGCCAGGCGGGGATGGCAGGCACCAAACCCTGCTCCATCCAGAGCCCTCCACACAGCTGCAGCCATGGGGTCTGGGGACAAACAGCTGTTGCTGCTGCCACCATCAACTCAACCTTCTGCTTATTATTTTTGATTATTAAATTTTGCATCCTCTTGGTTATGTTCCCAAGCGAAAAGCTCTATACATGTGGTGTATAATATATGTTACATATTATGTATTACACAGACTCATGTTTTTCCACTCCCTCTCTGTTACAAATTTACCCCACTCCCACTGTCACCAGAGCTAACCAAGGTCACCAGGAGATGCTCCTACACGGGGCACCTTCCCCACACAGCAGGAGCCACTGCTTGCCCAGTCGCTTTTCCTGGTGCCATGGTTTAAAAATCCAGCTCTCACATGACGAGGCAGAGCCCCTGTGACAAGCTGCACCAGAGCCCTGTGCCCCTGATGAAAGGCACATTGCAAATGGTTATTTTTCATATACTATCCATGGTAAACAGCAGCATTCATTTCTATTCCCTTGCTCCAGACAAATCAATGATTGTTAATGCAAAGTCAACACGTCCAGATGTAGTTTGCATACTAGTTAACCACTAAATTGGCATCACATAGTACAAAATAATCAAGAGACATTCAAGGAACCAAACAAAAGCAAAAAGGAGGCAGATGACTAGCAATTAATCCATAAAAGACCTTTAAAAATTAGAAACTTCTTCCCCAGAGAACACGATATGGCCAAATGGAATCTGTAAATGTGAAATTCCAAATATGCACAATGCTGGATGCACAGAAATGTAGAAATTGCAAGAAATAAATATCTCCTGGGGCCATTTCCCCTCATCCCTTACCAAGAACAGGCACAGCCTCCATTGGCAGCCCCTGCCCAGGCTCTTCCCCTCACCCCATTAAGTACCTGATGTACAAATAGTGCCTGATCTGGTAAACCTCTGACAAAACTCACTTTTTGGGGTGACTCCCCACAACTGAAGGACCACCCTTGTCTGTTTTACAGCTCCCAGCACACAAATAACCACCTGCAGGGATCCAAGCCTGGACTGGAACAAGCACAGAGCCCAGGGGAGCAGCTGCAGGGAACGGGGGATGAAGCAAACCCTTGGGATGTGCCACACTTCCTGCACACCCTTATCCCACAGCACCCTGGGCTGGCTGGCACCCTCCCCTGTGCCACTCCTGAAATCTGAGCCATGCTCAAGCTGGGGATGCTCTAGTAGAGGCCACCAGTGGCTCCATGGGCAGTGCCTGGGACCCGACACTGCCAGCATGGCCCTGCAGGACCTGTGCTGTGGGCACTGTGCCAGGGGGGCTGTGCCACGGGGGCTGTGCCGTGGACACCACATGCAGGAGAAGCATCCAGGACCTTGTACCAAGTCCTGCCATGCCATGGTGGGAAGGTGGAAATCCTTGAACAGGCACAGCATCCAAAGAATTATTGATCCACAGAACTGGAGGGACTCACCAGAATCATCACCCAGCCCAGCCCCTGGCCCTGCCCACACCCCCACCAACCCCACCCTGGGCATCCCTGGCAGCGCTGCCCAAAGGCTCCTGGAGCTCTGGCAGCCTCGGGGCCGTGCCCATTCCCTGGGGAGCCTGGGCAGTGCCAGCACCTCTGGGGGAAGAACCTTTCCTGCTCTCCAGCCTGAGCTGCCCTGGCACAGTGGGCACAAATTCTGACTCTGTATCAGCATGACCCTTAGAGCAGGTTTCAACCCTCTCCCCTGCAAAATAAAATTAAAATTAAATTAATCTAATGTTTAGAACACTAATTCCACTCTAATTTCACTCCTTGCACTTGCATAATTGCAAACTTGACTGTGCATCACCGGGGCCATGTGACTGCACCCGTGAATTGAACTATTCCCGGCGTTGCATTATGGCAGTGAAATATATTTAAATTATCCTGGAGTCATGCAATAACCTCCCAAGGTTTTATATGGCATTTGTATAAATATTATCTACTACTTTAATAATATTATGTCTGTTTTCATTCTGGGATGAAAATATGTCACTGAAAATGAGGTCCTGGAAATTTTTCTTTTTTAAAAAATACATTTCAGTTATGTCACAAGAAATCTGTTGGTATCACTCAGCTTAGCTCCCTCCCTCCCCTTCCCCTTCCATGCTGCCAGCAGCAATTTTGAAAAGGATAAAATATTGATCAACTTTCCAGAAGAAAAGAAAAAAAGGGAAAAAAATCCCCCTGAAGGCAGACTGCAATGAAAAATTATGAAATCTTTTCCAGGCAGGAGCAGGTTTGTGCTGGAAGGACAGGCAGAAAGGTGAGATTCAAACCCATTACAGCCCCAGCAGCGGGAGCTGGTGCTGGAAAGCTGCAGCTCCCCAGGGAGTTAACCATGGGAAAGGTTGCAGTTCCCACAGCAACCCGTGCAGGGAGGACACGCAGAGCACCCCCAGCAGCACCAGCATCCCCAGCACAGCTGAAAACACCTCCAGTCCGGGCCTCCCCAGCTTCAACCCCTCTGCTTCAGGAGAAACTCGAAAGGCATCATTGCCACAGTTGGCACTGTGACCCCAGAACTGAGGCTTGGTCATTAGTTCTAATTAAAATGCAGCACCCATCAGTGCATCCCCCGCCAAATCCCAAATCCACAGGGATGCTCCCTACATCTCCGGGTGTGTGGCAGGGCAAGGGAAAAGCAGAATCAAAAGCTCTGATTCACATGAGAAAAAAATGTATGAAATATAAAAAAAAAAAAAAATTAAAGCTACACAGTTTCTTGGGGTACAATCACATAGTAGTAAAAGTTCTGGGGTGCAGCTCAAGGAAGGGAATTCTTGGAGGGTAAGAACATGGAAAAGCCACCACACTACAGCTTCCTGGATGAAACCATGAACAAAATATTCTCCGGGATTGTTTAATCCAATTTGGAGCATTGTGTATAATTTTTACCCAGATGTGCCACCCGGCTCTAACTGCACCACTGCCGGGCTGGCACCGGCCTCCCGCTCCATTATTTGCTAAAAAAAGGGATTCAGGAAGAGGGTGGGTCCCCTTCGGGGGGGATGGGGGCAAATAAATGCAAAAATAAAAATATGGAGTTGACATTTCAGAGTATTTCTTCCTCCACCCAAGAGTTATCCTGCTTTGCAAATTTTTCCATTTCCCCCCCCCCTTTGAAAAACTCAAAACATGAAACAAATAAAGGGGAGAAAAGTGAAAACAGCCCCCAAACCCTGAATTCATCAGTCACTCCTTTCTGATTTCCAGCAAATATCAAATTACAGGGAACAGAAAATCAAAACAAAAAAAAAAAAAAAATTCAGGGGTTTGAGATTCAAAATTAAAAATTTATTCTGGCTAGAAATTTAATTTTATTTTGTGCAGAACCTAGATTTCAGCATTTTCTGGTAGGTGCCCAGCAGCACCAGAAACTCACTTTGGAGTTTAAAATTTAAAAATGCTTTTTTCCAAAAATAAAAAACAAAAAATCCAAACTGCTGCAGCTGTGGAGCCAGCCATCTTGCTATTTTGTCCCCATTTTAGAGAGGATACTGTGTCAAGGTTGGTAAAACTCAATGTTGACCTAATCTTTCTCTTCCTCTCCCTCCCCCACTTTTGGGTGGAAAGGCCATGTAGCTCTCCTAGACTGCTTTTTCTTGAAACAATGCATGTTTCAGTGCTCTTTTGTTATTTATTTTTAAAAAGATCAATACCAAGACCCCAGTATTCAAGGGCAACCCTACAATAATAAACCAGTGTGTGCACAGTCCAGAACTCACAGGCACTCTGTAACAGCAAAATAATAGGGATAGGACTATTTAAAACAAACAAACAAACAAAACAATTAATAAAAACCCCACCAAAAATAATAACGAAAAAAAAAAATTTCAATTCAAACTCCAGCAAGGTTTTAACAGTCAAAGAAAAAAAGGATTTTGAAATTGTGAAAAATATCATGGCTGAGCCCTTTAAAAGCACTTCAGTTTGAAAAAAAAAATGAAAATCACAAAATCTGCAATTATTTTTTTACAATATTGTTAATTATGCATATTCATAATATCATGGCGGACCTTATAATAAACCTGTGTAAATATTAGATTTATGTGAGCCATAGGACATAGAGTTATTACAATGTGTTTAAAAAACTACGGGGGAAAAAAACCCTAAAAAACAGAGTATGGAAATTTTTTTTCTCTACAAAAGAAGTAGGAAATTAAATGCTGGAAACTGTTTTAATTATGCCAGGAGAAACCATCCAAAAAGCCAAGAAATTCTAAAATAAATCTGACATTCGATTCTTAATTTTGCTTGTCCTCGTGTTTTCTTGGACTGTGTTTAGAATCTCATTGTTTAACAGCAGTTTTGCATGAAATCCAAAATCACAAAAAAAAAAAAAAAAAAAAAAATTTGGGTGTGTCCACAGCAAATTTTCTGGGTTCTTCATTTTCCTGCAAAACTCCTCATTTTAAACAAAATAACTTTAAGCACTGCAGCAAAAGGGGAAAAAAAATAAACCCTGAGTTTTGGCAGAGCTTGCTGCACAAGTTCAAAATTACAATGAAGCCCAATTCCTAATTGCTCCGGAACAGCAATTCTCCCACTTTCCCAAACTAATCCCTCCCTGCAGCTCACCCGGGGGGGCCCACCAAAAACTTGACTCACTTTCCTTTCCCAGCACTCTGCTGCTCCCAGGCTCCGTTTTTCTCCAGAAAATGGGGGTGGAGGGGAGAAAAACCTGAATTCATTCAAATTCCTGTTTAATTTTCATTTCCATGAGCCAGGCTTTGGCTCCAAAGGGACACACACGAAATTTGCGGGGCGCTGCGGAAGCTGCCGAAGGAACCCCAACATGGGGGATCCGGCCCCAACTTTCTTGGAAAAAAAATCAGAAATAGCAGAATATTTCCTTTTTTTTTTCAATTTTAATTTTTTTTTTTTTTTTACGAAATAGTCTCCTCTAGGTGGCGTCGTTTTAATGGAAAAAAAAAATGGGGGAGAAGGAAAAAAAAAAAAAAACGTTCCGGAGGAAAAA
>QUSF01000027.1:8015689-8026534 GCA_003676055.1 Chloebia gouldiae | reverse complement strand
CCCCCCGGGAGGTTTCCCGCGGTGTGTGCGTGTGCCGGGCTGCGGGCTGCGGACCCCGGCCCAGCGCGGGGAGAGCCCCCGGGCGGCGCGGTGCCCCCGGGCCGGCCAGGGGCGAGAGCCCGGCGGGTGGGAGCTGCGGGGAGTGCCCGGGTCCCGCACGGCTTCCCCAGGCCTCGAATGCCACATACACCTCATTGAGCACGTGGGAAAGGGGCTGGGGACTAAGCGGCATCCCAGGGGACACGGCTGAGAGGGGACAGATGGCCCGGCAGAAGGAACACGAGGGAACCGCTGGAGCTGGGCCAGGGCAGGGCCCAGGGATGTTCCAGGCTGGAGAGCAGGAAAGGTTCTTCCCCCAGAGGTGCTGGCACTGCCCAGGCTCCCCAGGGAATGGGCACGGCCCCGAGGCTGCCAGAGCTCCAGGAGCCTTTGGGCAGCGCTGCCAGGGATGCCCAGGGTGGGGTTGGTGGGGGTGTGGGAAGGGCGAGGCTGGGAACTCGATGATCCTTGTTGGTTTCTTCCATCTCAGGAAAGTGTGTGTTTCCATGATTGTCCAGATGGCTTGGGCAGCATCACCCCTGCCTCATCTCCCCCAACACCTTCTTCCCCCTCCCAGCACACCCAGAGCTGAAATCACCCAATGCCATTTTAACCTCGAAGCTTTCAGCTCTTGGTCCCCCCCATGGTTGAGTTGTTTTGCCACAACACCAAACAAGGAAAGGCCTTTCTGTACCATCACACAAAACTCATCCCGACACCCTATCCCTCCACCAAGAGCTTTTCCTCGCCGCATGCTCACAACATTCATCGCTGCTCAGCAAACTTTGTTAATTTCCTCCAAAAAGAAAGGGGAAAAAATCAGGGCTTTTTTTTCCCCCTGGAAAATACACAGCATTAACTATAAACATAATTACATCTCATACATACCTGATGTCTTCTTCCTTGTGAAGCAATGCCAAAAATAGCTATTAATAGTATTAATAAAATAATCTGAACTTGTGAATTTTCCTGCCCCAGCCCATGAAATCGTCTTTCCCAAGAGCTCCACAAAACTAAGGATTTGTAGAAAGCCAAATGCTGATTTTGCTCTTGTTGCCCAGCCTAAAGATAACTTCAAAGATATTGCAAAACACAGATTTATTTTTCTTAATATCTTTTATGCAGATTTCATTCCAAATCACTGTACGGTCAGATAACGTAATTACAGAGCTAAATAAAAACAAAGGGGCAGGGGAATTGGTGGAGACATTGGGCAAGGGAAGATGTTTTCCGAATGAGCTTAGAAGGGATGTGGGAAGTCAAGAAGCAGAAACCACTCACGAGGTTTCATCCCCAGTGCTGGCATGAAGCACAGCCAGAAGGAATCCCCTGTGGAGCAGACTAAAGCAAAATTTGGTGTTTAACAAATGTTTGAGGAGGATTTGGGGGGAAATGCCATTTTGACACAGAGTTTGCAGGATGAGGAGAAGCTTGGAGGTACCCTCAACATCCCTTTGTCTTTGGAAACCTGCTCGCTGACCTCCAAAAGCCAAAGCCTGGAGGCAAAAGATGCCTGGCCCGCCGTGTCCCTGGTGGCTGAGGGCACATTTCAAGCCATCCCTTGGTGCTTTGAAGCATCTTCAGCACAGCTCATGGTGACTTGGCCAACCGTTTGTCACTTTCTCGCTTTGAGCCTGACCCTGTTTTGCTTCCATTTGATCTATTTGTAACATGGAAAAGCCTCCTGCCTCCCATGTCCATGAACCATGTGAATAAATCATACCTTCACCTCTTTTGGGGACCCTCTTCCTTCTGGAAGGACAATGTTTGAGCTCCCCAAGCTTCCTCAGCCCAAACCTCCAATTTCTTCTGTTAATGGAGAATAGATGCAGAATAGATGCAGAAAAGGAGTGGCAGCTGTGAAACTAACAGAGACTCCAACCAGATCTTCCCTGTCATGCATCTTTTTGCAATGGCTTTGCAGTCTGCTTTGTCTACCCAGCAAACAGAGATGTCGCTCTGGGTGGAGGGGTTGGGGGTCCACAGGGGAGAGTTCCCAGTTCTGGGTCAGATCTCAGAGTTCAAAGCCTCTCTCCTGAGGGATTTGGCTGCTGGTTGGTCCTGGCTTTGTGAAACCGGCCCTTAGAATCCTCCTGTGTTTCTGCTGCCAATTTTGTGCTGTTTACACACAACAAACACAATCACTGGTGACCCTCCTGCCTGAGGGACAACTCCTCCTCCCATGGGGTGAGGTCTAATGCAGAAATCCTACAAGCCAAGACGTCCTTGATTAGGAAATTTCTATGGATTAGGTCTGGGAAATTCCAAGCATGTTTTATTCCTGGCAGAGTGAGATACCCATCAGGTCACTCACGCTGAAGTCCCTTCTGATAAGGTGACCTATTTGGGACAGATGTTTGTCCCTATTTGGGACAGACATTTTAGCTGTGCCAGTCTTGCCACTCTGATAGCATCCAATGGGCTCTTCTGTCCTGACTGGTACCAAATTTTGGCTTTGTCTCTCAAAACTTCCTCATGGTCAGTGACCAAAGCCTGAAAACCCACATAATTATTTTGAAGTGACCTCAGACCTTTCCTGTGTAACAGCTACTGACAAGCCCATTGCAGCCAGGAGCCCTCCACACCACATTTCAGAACATGCTTTCCAATAAAGGTCAGTCACTTTTCTTACTCCAGTTTCTGGTGTCTGCAGGCAGAGAGGACAGTGGTGCTTACACCTCTGTGGGATTCCCAGCCTGAAAAGGTTGAATTCCTCCTCAGCATCTGCACAGAGCTGGGCTTGCCAGAGGTAACTCAGTGACCTGTCCTTCCTTTCCCACACTCATGATGAAGTAGCAGCAATGCTTTCACCTTCCCAGGTAAGCTCTGTAGTCATCTCAGACTGGGAATGCCATCCTGATAGGAGCCGGAGAGAGTTCTTGGTAGGACACCCACCTCCCATGAGCTGGTAAGGGTGTCCTGGCTGCAGTAATCCTTAGTGATTAAAGATTGTGACAATGCACTTACATGCAAGGGTTGGTTCTGCAGGCTTGAGAATCTTTTACTGTGCTGTATTCTCGTGTATTCCCCATAGGTTGTTTGTAAGGCAGGCAGCACTAACAGTTGCTACTCTGTGTGAGTGTCAAAGCCTGCAGAATATCCATCCTGAGGCGATGGAGTGTTCTGGGGTTTGCTTGCTGCAGCCTGGAATTCTGCTTGAGCTGTGGGGTCAGGGATGGTGGTAGCAAGGCCAGGCTGTTGGGCAACGAGTCAGGGGGAGATGTCACTTACCTTCTGGAAGGGCATTACAGTTCACAGCTAACTCCATTTTGGAAAAATGGGGAGGTTTGGGCTGGATATCAGGGAAAGGTTCTTCCCCCAGAGGTGCTGGCACTGCCCAGGCTCCCCAGGGAATGGGCATGGCCCCGAGGCTGCCAGAGCTCCAGGAGCCTTTGGGCAGCGCTGCCAGGGATGCCCAGGGTGGGATTTTGTTGGAATGTCCTGGGCAGGGACAGGAGCTGGATTGATCCTTGATCCCTTCCACATCAGGAGATTCTGTGATTCCATGAAAGCTCACCTGAGGACAATACAGTGGAGGCGAAGGTGATGAGGATTCTGCATAAGGCACTTGTGCTGATTCCAGTGAGGAGCCTCTTTGTGGGATATGTGCTCAGTAGTCTGGAGGAGGAAATTATTGGTAGCTGTCTTCCTAAGTAAATCTAGAGTTTGTAATCCCCTTCATCCCATCACAGCATTCAGTCATCTGGGCCAAAGGTTATCCCTGAGAGATGTGGGGGTCCCTCTGTTCCAATGCCCACTCTGAAGTTTGGAATCTGTGCCTGAAACACAGAGGTTGAGCCCCATGCTGGGGCAATACGCTGAACACTCCTCATCACTGCTATAAATAAGGAAGAGTCGGCAAACCACAGTCAGGAAATGGCCAAAGGACTATTTATAATCACTGCTATCTGCAAAGATATTTGTGAGACCGGCAGAAAAAAATAAAGCCCCACTTCACTCTTCCTGACCCCATTGCTGTCTGTTTGCTTCGCTCTGAGGCATTAAAGCTCATCAGAAGTGTTTGCCAACGGTTATGCAGAAAGGAAGTGTTGGATTGTATTTGTTCTTGTCAGCACTGAGCTGCTCCTTCCTTTTCCAGCTGTGGTCGCTTTCGTCCCCTCCTTTGCCAGGACCATGTGCACCCTGAGCACTCAAAAGGATCTGCACCAGTGTGAGTTGCAGCACAGACTGGGGATCTCCGCAATGGACTGAATGCACTGAAAACCAACCGTGGACAACAGGAGCTCCAAAAACATTCAGAATCAGGTACAAAGCTTTTCCCTGCACAAGGATTAACGAGCCCTTCAATTGCATCAAAGCCTTGTTGGAAATCACAGCGGCTGAGTCGTTGGGATGGGCTCTGTTTGGGTGATGCCAATAAAGCCATGTCCTGGGGAAATTCCAGGGAGACCCCCTGCCTCTGACTATGGAGCTGATGGTGTGAGTTGGGATGCAGGTGGGGCTTTGCTCCTCCTGCTCCGGGTGCTTGGTGAAGAGGGTGGAGCTGTGCTGGGCTCAGGATGCAGCTGAATTTCAGAAGCAAATGCCAGGGTGTGGGAGCATTTACAAGCATGTGAGCATGTATTTTACCTATATAAAACAAGAAACCTTTGGTTTAAAAGCATTAGGATTGTATAAATATGACACTCTCTCCAGAGCAAACTACAAAGCAATAAAATTCCAAACCATGGGATGGACACCTGTTCCCAACTCTTTAATGACCACAAAACACATTTCTGCTGACAGAGAGAGGTTTATTGCTACAACAAAGAGTTTCCTTCTACCTCCAACAAATAATGAAATGGCCATCTCCCAGTGTTGCAATCTACCCTGCCTTTACCTTAGAGCATCTTCCAGGGCCTGAAGGGGCTCCAGGAGAGCTGGAGAGGGACTGGGGACAAGGGATGGAGGGACAGGACACAGGGAATGGCTCCCACTGCCAGAGGGCAGGGATGGATGGGATATTGGGAAAGAATTTTTCCCTGTGAGGTGGTGAGGCCCTGGCATAGGGTGCCCAGAGCAGCTGTGGCTGCCCCTGGATCCTGTCCCTTGGAAGTGTCTAAAGCTGGGAGCAGCCTGGGACAGTGGAAGGTGTCCCTGCCCATGGCAGGGGTGGCACTGTATGAGCTTTCAGGTCCTTTCCACATCAAACCATTCTGGGATTCTACCTGGAGGTGCAAGGCAGCAGATCCCCACTTGTGGGTCCACCAGGTAGGGTTGCAGCTGCAATTGTTTGGCCACCTGTATGGCAGGAGGATGTTTGGAGCTCCCCTGCCCTCCAGGAGCCACACTGAAGGCAATATTGGGATGCTGGAGATGCTAGCAGGCTTGTGCAGCTCTGCTTTCATGTATCTGAGAAATACACACGGGACTGAGGGAGAACACTGGGAGGAAGAAGCCTGAGTGCTGTCCCAGCCTGGCTGAGAACCCATGGGGATGTTCCAGGCTGGCATGTGAGGCAGGGCTCTGTGCTTGGGTACAGCTCAGTCTGTGCATCAAGCCCACGGCTCAGTTGTGTTTACCAGGAAAAAGGTGTCCAAGAAAATTCTGACACGGAAGCAAAGAACCTTAATAAATGGGATTTAAATAATAGATTTATCTGAAAATCCCCAGAAGACGGATTTTTATCCGCACATCAGGTGCTGTAAGCTTAGAAAAAGATAACAAAGCATTCCTCAGACAGAAAAGGTTGAGTTTCTGCTTTAATTGAAAAATCATATGTGGTTTTGATACTACTAGAGAGATGTTATGTTAAGAAGTAGTTTATGCTGAGAGATGTATCATCACTATTTTGGGGTAAATTAGATTAAAGTGATTTGCAGTTATCCCCATGCGAAGCAGTATAAAGGGAAGAAATGGGAAGTTAAAGTTGTACTTAGGAGAAGTGCAGGCAGTTTGCTGAGGAAATCCTGACTCGACTCTGCCTTAACAGGCAACTGTCAGCTCAGTATTTAGAGAGGAATTGTAGCTTTCTGGACCCATAATCAGATTTTTCTGTCTCTTCTTTACAGTGGCATGGCAGAGCAGAATTAAGAATATTTGCATGCCTTAAACTGAGTCTTTCTGCTTTAATTGTGTAATTATGGAAAGCACTATTTAGGGATCCATAGTACGGCTCTGCTGAATCCTGCACTTCAGGCAGGCACACAATCCCTTCGTTAAAGAGTATTCCCTGCAAAATCCCAGCATCCAGTGTGGAGCGTGGGATACATGTCCTGGGTATGTATTTGCAAATTCATTAATTAACTTATCAGTTCAAACTAATTAAAAATTGGTTCTCTAACAAATCTAATACAGTGTGGCAGACCTGTCTCTCTTTTTTTTTCTGAAGATCCTATTAGCGGAGTAATGCAGACCCTGCAACCTTCCTGTGTAATTAATACTCACAGAAATCTTATGTATAAATTTCACTGGCAGAATTTATTTGACAATGGTCTCTTATGAGATTACACTTCATAACTGAAAGTTTATTAAGCAGGGCTCGTTTGCAGGGTTTTCCTTCCATTTCCCATTAGGATTTATCTCCAGCCTTCATGGTCCCACTGGGGGTCTCACATTGCTCTCCTGGGGTGAAGCCTCACAGAGCAGGGAGCTTGGGAGGGTTGTGGCTGTTATGGAGCAACAGGAAGCAGCCACACACATGGGAGAGTTGGTCCACAAGGCATGGGTTGACTAACAAGTATAAACTTGTCTTTTAAATTCTTTATAACCCTTTTAGTTCATCCCGTGTGGGCTATGGGGCGGGAGGTTGAAGACGAGAAAGATTTCCTGGCTGTCACCATCACAAACAGAATATACGAAATAATACATGACTGAGCGATGTGATTAATTTTATTTGCACTCACAAACCATGCACTCCCAGCTTCCCTGCATGTGAGTAATGTGTCCCTGCCAGACACACGCCAGGAAAGCCCTTTGAGCTGCCCCACCGCGGACAGCATCACCCCAAAACCACCCCGCAAACTTCCCTGGGCTCAGGCAAGACAAAGAGCCTGACCAAAATGTAACATGCTGTCATTTGTAATCCTGCCACAGCTGCTGACCCACCTCGGGTAAGTCTGAGCTGTGCCCAATCCAGTTGTGCAACTGGCAGGAAACCGTGCATCCTCACGGAATGGCACTCAGTAAAACTGGAGATTTCTCAGGCAGTAGAAATTACAAACAGGAGCTAACACAGCTCTCACTCAACATCAGCAGAGCACAGCTCTCACTGAGCTTTGCACCCCCTCAGATATTAACTGAGAATTAAAAAAGGTAAAATTGAGTAAGCACGAAAGGGCACATTTAAAAATGCATTTTAAAACAGAGGTGGCAGCGTGTAGCTGTGCTGAGCTCCAGTAAAGAGTGTCCCGTTCCCTCCCCATGGGGCAGATCTGGTGGCCCCATCCTGACCCAGGACAGAGCAGCCCCTTGGCCACCCGGGAGCCCCTCGCTGCCAGCCCCTCTCGCAGCCCCCGGCGCTCTCCTCCCGCTGCGCCACTGAGCCTCCACTCATAAATTAACAAATGGCAAATACAACATTAAATAATAGCAAATGCATCCTTACAAACAAACAAATAAATATTTCCAGTGCTTTATTAATAGAATTTTGACAGCTTCATTAGGTTGGTGAAATTTCAAGATACTTAATGAAATAATGCTTCATCCCTTCATCCCTTGGCTTGTGATATAAATTCTAATGAAATGCGCAATTCCAATTCATCCCCAACAAACTGTGATGCTCTGCTCACAAGGCACTATCATGCTGCCAAGGTTTTTATTTCCTTGACATTATGATCTTAACAATTTTATTTTAACAGTTGGAATGGTAGTGCCTAATAAGTTAAACAGCAGAATAAAAGATCCCTCTAGAAGGAAAAAAAAAAGTGTATGTTTAGGTGGAAGAGACTTCAGAACAGATTATGGGTTGTTTTATATTCTAAATATGACACATTAATATCTACTCATTTAATACTGTAATTTTTTTTAAGTTCTTTTCACTGAAAGATGATCTTTATTTCTCTGAAAATTGCCTGGTGGAATCCCCACTTGTGCAAATGATAAGTGACTGCTGCACACCACGAGCTAAATGCTCCAGAGCTCAGTGGAGCTGCCCTTAAATGAACAAAGTAAATGGAAAAAAAATTAAGTAGAATTAATATTATTAAAGATAATAATATAAATTATTAGTGGTATTCTATTAAGGTCAGATTAATCCCACTACAATTCAATTGGAATAATACGTGCAATTTATGCAATCACAAATGTTTCAACATTTAAATTACCTTTCTGGCATTCTGGAAAGCTGTATTTTGCATTCCAGAGCAAGGCAAGCCCTCTCCGGAGTGGAGCCGTGGCCCCGCGGCCCCGAGCGGCTCCGGCCCCCTCCAGGGGCTGCAGCACAAATCCAGGCTGGGCTCGGCTCCAGCCGCTCACCCTGCCCGGGCTGCTCCGCCGTGGGAGGAGACGGCTCCGGGCAGAGCTCAGAGCCCTTCCAGGACCAAAACGGGCTCCAGGAGAGCTGGAGAGGGACTGGGGACAAGGGATGGAGGGACAGGACACAGGGAATGGCTCCCAGTGCCAGAGGGCAGGGATGGATGGGAGATTGGGAATTGGGAATTGTTCCCTGGCAGGGTGGGTGACCCTGGCACAGGGTGCCCAGAGCAGCTGGGGCTGCCCCTGGATCCCTGGCAGTGCCCAAGGCCAGGCTGGGCAGGGCTTGGAGCAGCCTGGGATGTTGGGAGGTGTCCCTGCCCATGGAAGGAGGGTAGATCAAGGTGTCTTTCAGGTCCCTTGTCACCCATGCCATGATTCTGTCATTCAGTCACCCTCTGCATGCTGAGTTTGGCACCCCTTGGCTCAGGGCCCGGGACACCTGAGGGATGGGGCCTTTCTCACCCCTGCAGCGCTGTGAGGGATTGGGACAGGCTGGATGGATGGGATGAGACCCATTTGTAAATGCAAATTAATAAGTAAGACAAGTAAAGTTTTGACTCAAAGGGGATTTTGTGGCTGGCTGTGGGGGCAGGATCCACCTTCACCCATTTTGCAGCACCATGGTGGGACAGTGACACAGTTGTGGGCTTACAATACAATTCCGAGCACTTTGCAAGCTCCAGGGGCTGTTGTGCCAGGTCTGCGTAGGAACAGCTTCCATCACCTGGAGAGGCTCTGAGCCCTGTCACTGTCACACCTGGGTGCTGAGCTGTCCTCTCTTGGGCCTTGGAGCTCGGGGACGAGGCCGCTGCCCACGGCTGCAGCATCCTGAGGGTGAGCACAGGGTGGAAAACCTCCTCCCAAGCTTTGGTGAAACTTGGACATGGCTGCAAAGGTTCTGGTGACACAGCTGTGGCATCACTGGGAGCAGGACCATCCTACTTGGAGACAATCCCTGCATTCCATCCCTGTGAGCTGATCCTGTTCTCTCCTTCATCACTGCCTGCAAGGATAAATGTGTCAGAGGCTGCCAGGGGTCTGGCTCTTCTCATAATAGTGGTTATACAAATAATCTCAGGTTTTGATTGAAAATAATCATGGTTTTGATGGCTTTCCCCAATGTTCTGCAGCAGCAGGCCATGAGCCAGCAGCTGTGCTCAGATAAGATCTACACAGAGTAAGGGAGGACAGTTGGCCATCATTTTTAAAGACATTATTTTTAAACACTGCGAGTGCAGTGACAGAGGAGAGGCTCAGAACAAGGGCAGTCTGTGGCCTGGGTCAGCCCCGTGCCCAAAGGGGGGAATTGCTGGATTTCAGCAAGCCCTTGCAGTATGCAATGGACCATTTGCTGCAGTGCCCCGAAGCCCTCAGAGGAAACAGTCTCTTGTAGATTCTCTAAATTTAAGCTTCCTCTAATGCCCCGGGGAGTTTATGAGCTGCTTGACCAAGATAATGACACTCTGACATTTTTGGATCCTCTCAGTGACACTGTTATTAATTTTACCATCTAATTTTATCATTTTTATCATCTTTTTCATGTGGAAGCAGGGACCACAATTAGGGTTCTTTTTCTTGTTGATAATAACAGCTCTTAGTACCTATAACTCATCAGCCAGATTTTTCTTTAATGCATTTGGCTTCCCTTATCAATTTCTCACCACTCAGAAATGTTAAATTATCCTGATTACTAGTTTTTCTCTTTCCCCCCCACCTATTCTTTATGCACTGCTTCTTTTTCTAATTGCTGCTTTCATTTTCACCTAGAGAGATCTCAAAATCAAACACCATTCTTCCAAAATTATGGCACAGATAGAACTTTTTAGCCAGGTTGGGAACTCTTAGTGGGAACTTTTTATTTTTCACTCATTTATGTATATGTTTATTTTTCTTCCCAGTGAGTTTCCCTCACCTCTTTATTCAGCCACAGATCCAGGGAGAAGCACCAGGTATATGTTACTGGTTGGGACTGTCTTTTATTATCCCATAATTAATGCAATCAGGTCATGATCACTGGTCTCCAGGCAACCACCGATTTCTAGTTCAGTGATCAATTCATCTTTATCCATCATAATAAGATCTAAAATAGAATTACCTCACGTTAGGTGCCATCTCTTTTGTGTTAGAAAATTATCATAGATAATTTTTAGAGATGCCACGGATGTTTTATTACTGCCTGCAGGAGGTCTCCACCATTCACCTCCCACAGCAATGTCCTGCAGAAAAGGAGTTTCTTTGGGCACCCCAGGGGCAGTGCCCTCAGCTCAGGGTGTGGTGACCCAAATGCAGGAAATAGAGAGAATTGCCACTTCATCCCTGTTCACAGGATGGTTGGGAATGGAAGGGACCTGAAAGCTCCCCTTCCCTTCCCTTCCCTTCCCTTCCCTTCCC
>QUSF01000027.1:7991650-8015589 GCA_003676055.1 Chloebia gouldiae | reverse complement strand
CTTCCCTTCCCTTCCCTTCCCTTCCCTTCCCTTCCCTTCCCATGGGCAGGAACAACTTCCACCAGACCAGGGTGCTCCAAGCCCCATCCAGCCGGGCCTTGGACACATCCAGGGGCAGCCACAGCTTCTCTGGGCATCCTGTGCCAGGGCCTGCCCACCCTCCCAGGGACAAGTTCAGAAACTTAGATGTTTCTCCTCTTTTACTTTAGAACCGCCACCCCTTTTTCTAAGTGCTCATGTAGAAAGTCCCTCTCCTTTTCATAAACCCCCTTGAGGCCCTGGAAGGGCTCTGAGCTCTGCCTGGAGCTTCTCCTCTCCAGGTGAGCACCCCCAGCTCTCCCAGCCTGGCTGCAGAGCTGAGGGCTCCAGCCCTGGAGCAGCTCCTCTGGACCTCCCCAGCAGCTCCAGGTTCTTCCTGCACGGGGACCCAGCTCTGCAGGTGGGATCTCACCTGAGCACCAGGGCACAGGGGCAGAACCTGGGGGATCAGCCCAGGCCGTGTTTGGCCTTCTGGGTGCCAGGACACACAGCCAGGGCAGGCCCAGCTTTCCCCCACAGGAACAGGAACCCCCAGTGCTGCTCCCAGAGCTGCTCCCAGGGAGTTCCAGCTGTCCTGAAGTCTGGGGTTGCCCTGACCCAGGTGCAGCACCTGCCCTTGGTCTTATCAGACCTCTTGAGCTTGTTCAGGCCCCTCTGTGTGATGTCCCATCCTTCAGGAGTGTCACTGCGCCCTCAGCTTGGTGTCACCTGCCAGCCTGCTCAGGCTGCCCTCCATCTCGGTGTCTGTCCTTTATGGCCGGATGAGGTATCCCAGCTATTCCTTCTCTTTGGATCCTCCCTAGCTTGCTTCAAACACTCATGAGCTCCTGAATTTATTTTTACAAAGAAGATCCTCCCATCCCTCCTAAGGCTGTCCAGCTTATCCATCCCCCTGCCTGTGCAATTCCAGATGAGCAGATACTGTGTTCCCACTGAAATAATGTAGGGAATCTCATCCAGCCTATATGCAATACTTTAAGTTATAAAGATATTTTGAAATATTTTTGATCAACTGGAGTAATTCAGAAATTTGAGGAGTGCAATGAAAACTGATGATTTAAAAAGTCAAGTCTATTGAATTCAACTGACTCTTAAATCAACACTGTCATTATATTTCTGTCCTATTTTATTTCCTCTTGGTTGGTTTTAGGCTGAAAATAGACTGAATTCAGTCTTTTCAGATGGCATCTTCTATCTGTGTGGATCCTGGGAAAGAACTCCTGGTCCTGTTTGGCACATTTAAATGGCATTGCAAGGGAAATGGTGAATAAATCTGTAACACTCAGTTCCACAGGGAGTCCTCTGGTGTCAGCAGCAGGGCTGGAGCAGAGCTGGCGCCTCCTGCAGTCCTGAAGGCTGGGATTCATCTGGAGCTTTCTGTGCCAGTGTGGACAAGGACACAGGAACCCTGAGGAGCAGCTGAGCTATTTTGGGCTCTCCAGATTGGAGAAGGTTCCTTCGAAGGCTGGTGGAGACCTACAGAGCTGCCATGAACTGTCACCCCTGGCATTGCTGACAATCTGCAGAGTGCCCTGGCAGCCCCAGGGCAGGGGCTGGACACTGGGGAGGGTCCCATGTCCCTCCCAGGAGCAGAGAAAGAGGCAGGGTCTCCTCCAGCCTTGTGCTGCCTCAGTTCCCCATCTTCCAATGGAAACACTAAAAATCAGCCTCTTGTGTGGGGCTCTGCAAGGAAATGTTTTCAGACTGCCTGAGGAGAGGGAGAGAAAGCTAGCTGGATGGCAAATAATTAGAATAATTATTTGAAAATCAATAGCTGTCTGAAACAGCAATCAATTAACTTGGAGACATTTCAAAATGAGATCTATACTGACTGGGCAACTGAAGCCCGAATAATGGCTTGGAGTTTGCTCTGGATAACCTTAAATTATCTTTTGCCTTAGGTCCACTGCAGTTAGCAGCCACCCCTGTATCACCCACAACCCTGGTCCCTGAGGTGGCCAGCTCTGGGATGAAGGAAGCTTCCTCTTCCTCAGGGCTCTTCCAGGTCTGTCACTGCACACAAGGGACTGGAGACACCCCTGCATGGAGAGAAGTACTTAATGCAGGGTGAGGATTTGCCTCCTCGTTCAACAGAAAAAATCCTGGAAAGCAATTTTAGGGAATCTGTCTTTGAAGCCCCAAAACAGGGGCAGGCTGGATCATGTTTACTGCAAAACAGAGTTGTTGGGGGGCTCCTGGAGGCAGATGACTCCCCACAGAGCCCTGGAGAATCATCTGGTTCATTTTTGAACTGTAGCAGCTTTCTAGGAAGGGATGACTATCACCAAGGGCTGTTTTTCTCAGATTAAAAAAAAATAAATTAAAGATTTCACAAGTGTGACTTTCTGTGGACTGCCTGCATGAAAACTGCAACCCCAGCCTTTAAAATACTCAGCAAAGCCTTTTCCAGAGCTGTCCCCTGGACCTGACAGGCCACCAAAGGCAGTGGAAAGGCAGAAGCAGCCCAGCAACCTCAGGCAGGAGCGGTTTTGGGCTGTCCCTTGTGCTGCTGAAACTCCTTTTCCCCTTTGCTCAGTCCCTCGGGTGTTCCTGCCTGTGGGAGGGGGAGGTTGTGCTCAGGTGCAGCAGCAGACAAAGCTCCCCACAGCTCCAGGGACAGCCCAGGTGCCACCTCGTGTGACACCCCGCAGGGGAAGGGATCCTGCTTCGTGCTGAGCTCCTGCATGCTTTAGGATCAGGTGTGGGATATTTAAAGCAGAGAAGGGGGAGGAGGAGCAGGTTGGTGCCAACTGCTCTGCCTGCAGCTGGTGGCTCCCCATGCCCCTCACCCCTTTCACCTCCAGCTGGGCCTTTTCTTTTTCATTTGACTCCAGCAAAGGAAGCAGGAGGATGGACCAAAAGGAATGCTGCAGAGAGTACAATGTCCCCTCTAATCCAGCAAGCTGAATAAAATGAAGAGTTTTAACCCTTTTTTTTTTTTGTGTGTAGATAGTCTCTAGTTAGTCCCTTAGCGTGCCCTCACGGTGTGAATTATGGTGCAATAATTCACACTGAACTGCATGGACAGCCCTCAGCTCCCAGCCTTGTGCCTGACACTGCTCCAGGCATGAATTATTGTCCTATAATTCACACCTTGTCATATCTTATTGCCGGAACATCCCCGAAATGACAAAGCTGGAGTCATTAAGGAGAAATTCAGTCAAAACTTGGCGAAGGCAGTTGATGGCAGGAAGGACCATGTAGTTAAGACTGATGAGGAACAGCTGAGGGAGCTGGGGGGGGCTCAGCCTGGAGAAAAGGGGAACTTTCTCACTCCCTACAACTCTCTGACAGGAGGGAGTGGCCAGGGGAAGTCAGACTCTTCTCCCAAGTAGCCAGGGACAGGACAAGGCGAAATGGCCTCAGGTTGCACCAGGGGAGGCTTAAGCTGGAAATCAGGGAAAATTTCTTCACTAATGGGTGCTCAGGTATTGGCACAGGCTGCTCAGGGCAGTGCTGGAGTCATCATCCCTGGATGTGTTCGGAAAATGTGTGGATGTGACACCTGGTGACATGGGTTAGTGGTGACCGTGGCAGTGCTGGGTTGACAGTTGGATTCGATGACCTTAAAGCTCCCTTTCAACCTAAATGATTCTGTGGTTTACTTGTCTCAGGCTAGATAGGAAGAGCTCCAAATAATAAACACAGGGAAAGAGCTGTGTGCATTCAGTGCTACATGTGTTTAACTGTCTTGGGTGGAATTTCTCCAAGCAGAGAAATAACTTTTCCAAACTGGATGCCTGTGGTCTAGAGGTAGTGACCAGCAGGTCCATTAAAGGCTTTCCAGCTGTCTGGGCTCCATGCAGAAAAATAGTTTGCTTCAAGGGGATACTTGCAGGTAGAAGGTGCTCCCCAGGTGAGCAGGAGTCAGTAAAGCCCTTCACAGACCCAGCACACACATATTCCTGGGTACTGTGTACTGTATATCCTCCTCCTCCTCCTCCTTTACCTGCAGAGGAGCCTCGCTGTGTCCCAGGGCTCACCCCCAGGCCATGTGAGGAGGGAGTTGCAGCTTTGCCATCACTGTGTGCTAAGCACCCTTCCCTCTCTCCCTGCAGCTCAGCTCCATCTCATCTGGATGGGGACAGGTGTCTGGTGCCACACAGCCAGCCCTGGCAGGACACATGGACAGCTCCTGCCTTCCTGGGGGAACCTTGGGAAGGCACAAACCAGCCTGGCCCTGGAGCAGATTGGTTTTGTGCAACCTGAGCTTGTTGGAAGGCATCCCTTGAGATAAAAATCAGATCTGGGGGGATGTGGCTGGGTTTGACAAGCAGGTGGAGCACCAGCAGGGCTGGGGACAGCCTGAGGAGGTGACTCTCAGCTCATGGCAGACACTGTGCCCCTGTCACTGCATGAGCTGTGCCAAATGCCACCGCTCACAGGAGCCCTGCTGCTGTTGGGTGCTGGGGAGGAACCCCTGCCAAATAACCAGGTGCTCAAAACAGCATCAGGCATCTGCTGCAAGTTAGATAATTCACGCCCTTCATGCCCACTGAAGTTTAAATCATTTCAGTGGAAATATTGCACTCTGCTGAGCTGAGTGCAGGCAGCAGCCTGTGCTCAGCTGGTTTGTGGGGCCCCCTCCCGCTGCTCCTGCAGCACTCCCCTCCTCCTGGCACAGTGGGACCCACCTTTCAAATGGTCAAAGAGGCAAAAGATGTGGCCACTTCCCCAGCTACTTTTTCCTGCTTATCAGCCAGGCCTGCTGGATGCAGGGACACTGGGATCACTCCCAAATGCACTGCAGGGAAAGCGAGCTAACACATTTCCCTCTGTGCCACAGTGGAAGGGACTAACAGGGCTGCACATGGCAGGGCCTTCTCTCAGAGTCACTGCAGAAACAGGGCATGCACTGCTCAAGAGCTCTCGTGATGACAGCCAGTGCTTGAAATGTAGCACCTGGATTTCAGAGGGGATTTTGGGATGCTGTGGAGGATGCCCACCCTGCAGAGCTCTGGGGCTGTGCCCGGCAGAAGCACCCTGGGTTGCCACTTCCAACAGGACTCTCAAAGACAGTTTATTCCTGGGACTTCATTGCCTTCCTTGGGAGTGCAGAGGGACATTTGGTGGGACAGGCTCCAGACTGTGCTGAGACCTCAATCTTTCATAATTTCATCTTAAACCCAGATGAGCAGTGCCAGTGCCAACCTACTGGCACTGAGTTCGAGAAGTAGAACACTGCACACAGCACAGGTCCAAATCCACCAGACTGCCCAGGTTCTCATTTCTCAGGACACTGATGCTGCCCTGCGTTGAGACAGCAGCTGGAGAAGGTCAGGGCAGCCTGTCCAGGCTGGCATCCAGGCACAGGGCAGGAGCAGGGAGGTGTTTGAACAAGTGTATCACAAATTATATGGCAGAAGCAGCAGCTAGTTGGCTGAGTCCCCCATGGAGGCCTTTTTGGACTTGCTCAGTGAAGATACCAGCAAATGGTTCATGTCATGATGTCCCAGGGGATTACACCCAGGACCACAGTGACCTCTGAGCCCATCTCTTTGCCAACAGCTCATGCTGAAGGCAGCAAACTCAGTCGGAGCCACATCCCAGAGAAGGTGGCAGCCCCACCAGCTGGCACCGTGCTGCATCCAGCTGGCTCCCAGGCTGCATCCAGCTGGCAGAGGCAAGAGCACAGAGCCCTGGAAAGGTGATGCCAGCCAGGGAAACCCAGACCCCCTGTCACCCTGGCAGCTCTGGCAGTGTTTGTGCTGGCACACAGATTCAGCTCAGCGCTTCCCGGGTGGATGCAGCACCTCTGAGGCTTCAGTGTCCAAGTGCAGGCAGTGTTTGCTGACAGCTGGGAACAAACATGCATTACTATTAGTTATCCACTAATTAGTGGACTAATAACCAGCTAAACCAGCTTGTTCTTTAGTAGGTGAGTCTTTCCTGCCCTTCTGGATTATTATAATAATCACAGTCACTCTGTGTGTTCCTGCAGAGTCACTCACCCAGAGAGGACCATAGGACAGCCTGCAACCGTCCTGCTGCTTCTGTCACTCTCTGCCAAAGCTGGAGGTAAAATACCATAAACTGCCAGGAAACTGAGTGTTGGGGGGGTGGGTATGTGTCTGAAGTCCAGAAATCTTCCAGGACAGTTCCCTGTTCCAATCTTGGGTCAGACCTGCACACCTGCCTCAGGTGTGAGATGTGGCAGAGAGAGGAGCAAAGAGCTTGGAGCAGGTGAAACAAGCCCAGCCCAAAAATCCCAAGTGCAGCACACAGCCAGATGAGTTTTCTGACCACAAGGAGCACTTTAGCTTGTTCAAATCCCCTTTGGGATGTTCTCTGGGCTTGTCAGTGCAAGAAAGCAGCCTCTTTCCTCCCAGATCATTGACGTAGCTTATTACTGAATACTCATCTGTTTGCAGATGTTCTATATTTTCCTGACATGAAGTTTCTTAACATCCCTTTTAAATTGTCTTTATGCTCACAATGTTGATGCATAATCTCTTTTTTCCTTGAGAAGTTCCTGTAAGTGCCTCGTGCAGTGATGAGATGAAAGCTTTCTTTGTGTTCCTGCCAATCCAGTTTGTATGCCTCTGTTTGTCACCTGCAGATAAAAGCTCAGGGATGTTGTTTGGAGCCAGGCTGTGAAGCAGAGACTCAACTGGAGACAAGGACAGGAGGAAAATATTAACAAAGCAACCACCTAATTCTTGACAATGCCAGTACCAACCATTGTGAACCTTTGCCCAAACAGGAATCCCTTCCTAAAGCCTCTTACAGTGCTTACATGAGTACATTTGACTTCAAAGAGGGTATACACAAGACCAGCTCAGCTGACGAGAGGGAACTCATTAAGCTGCAGTAATTTGGCAGGTCTGTGTTTACTTCTGCTCGAGCATCACATTTTGTGAACCATTTTTTTCCAACCCAGAAGGTTTTGTACTGGGTTGAGCTGATGAAACCCAGTCACGTCAACCATTGCGTGGCTCAAAAACCCTTTGAGTAATGAAAGCCTCTGAACAGATCTTTCATTAAATGGACCAAGTTTCCTTTGGTTTTAGCCAACTAGAAATGGTTTAGCTGAGGCAAAGTTGCACTTTGTTTTGACAGACTCAGAGATGAGCTCTGCTGTGTGGGCACACCAGTGATAGTTTATATCCCAAGTTACCCATGATGGGGGACAGCTGGAGCTTTGTTCCCTTGGGGGTTCCTCTGAATCCCTCTCCACCTCCACACACCACAGCCCATCACTGGAAGCTGCTCTGAAGCCCTCCCTGCTTCTTCCCTCTGACCTTTGGGGTTGTTGTGTTTGTTTCTAATTTGCTGGGAGAATGCTTAATGTGCATCCAGGCACAACCTCCAATCCTTCAACCCCTATGGACACTTCCAGGATCAGTAGGTGAGTTCATTGATGGCACAGCTGTGGGAATATGCAACTGGAAGGAACATGTTCCACCTGGGCCTGTAAAGGTTTGTTTGTCTGCTCAAGTTTCTTTTCTTCTCGTGATGGATCAGCTTGGTCTCCACCAAACACTGTCACAAGGCTCAGCCCACGTCTGCTCTCCATCCCTGTCCCTTTGCTGCTCCTCTGCAGTGGGCTGGGTGGGATGCAGAGTGTCAGGATTGAGGAGCTCCTTGCATTGGATGAAGTGTCACAGAACCAGAGGCACTGAGGTTGGAAAGGATCTCTAATGTAGGGTTTTGGGGGCTGTTCCAAGGTAGGAAAATAGTACGATTTTCCTCTTCTCTCCTAATGCAAATGTGGCCAGATTGATTTCCCTCCAACTTTCCATAGAGCAGATTCATTCCAAGAGGAGAATTTTGGGAAAAGGTACAAGCTTGTGAAGACAGAGTGTTCTCGTGGAGGCTGAAATAGTCACTTCAGCTGGAACATTTGTGTCACATGGCCACAAAGGCAGGGTTTAAAACTGGGGTACGGAGTATCTCTGGATGGAATCCCAGAGGAAGGAGGATGGCAGCTGAGGCAGGGATTCACGGGCAGATCAGCCCTGGATAAAGCAGCACAGGGTGCAGCTCTCACAGCACAGTGGCAAGCAGAACAATGAGTGTGGGCTGAAGGGGAAGAGCCAGGGTCCCAGCAGGGTTCCATGTGGGCTGTTTGTCCTGGGTTTGTGCCCACTGCAAGCCCAAGAGGTGCAGTCTGCACTCCAGTGTGGGAGTGGTGATGTCCCCACACCCCCAGTAATGAGCACAGGAGAAGTGACAATCTCAGGTAGCTGCAGAGACAGCTTTGCTCCAGGTCCTGAGGTGGATGATGCTCGTGGTTGGCTGATGTTGTTCCAGATCTTCTAATGAGAGTCTGACATTTTTATTTTCTTTGACCTTTCTGCAGCAAGGGCAATGAAGAACCATTGCAAATAAATTTAAACAATGGTGCAGGAGCAGCTAACTCTGAACTCCCAAATATTTAAAATAGCTGCCACATCAATAGAGAAGAACAGACTGAGTTACTCAGCTCATCTCCTGTCAGCTGATGAAACTACCCCCATATGGAAATGTGCTCTTCACATTCGTTTTTGCTGAGAACTTGTTGAGATTAATATAGGCCAGCTCTGTCTTGTTTCAGTTTTCTTTTGAATTACCCTGAAGATCTGTTTATTTACAGTTGTCTGAATAATTGAATGTAGTCTCTTGGTGTCTTTGCAAACACCACAGGGTTGGACACTGCATTGACAGACCAAAAACTGATAGCAGGAAAACTGCGAGGGGACTGTAGGAATGTGCCCCCTGTTGATGGAGTGACTAAATTATTCTTTGTCTGCTTAAAAAGGCAAAAAGCCCAGAAGTTTCTCTCTCAATTTCTTACTAAGACACCTCATAGGACCTTTTGGACTTCACCTCAGACCTGGGGCTGTCTGACTGGACAGGGACCAAGAGATCCTACCTAGGTAATTCACTAGAAAAAGAAGAGAGCAAAGGAAATAATCTCTTTTTTGGAGTGTTTTAGCAGGAGCAAGAACCTCTTGCCACTGGCTCAGGTTTTCTCTGCAAAGAGCTTTGTTATTTTGTCTTTTATTAAACCTTTTTCTGTTTCCAGCACTGCCTCAGAAGCCATCCTGCTAATTTTATGCCATTCAGGGTAGCCGAGCTATATCAAGTGTCATAAGTTTTCTGAGAGCTCCTAAGACCTAGCTCGAGGAGAAACCTATCAGGGGGACCACAGGCATGGGATGCCCAAGCTGTGAGAAGCCCTGGTGGGGAATTCAGGATATTACAGTTTCCAAAGGTCTGCCTAAGGGCAGCAGAGCACCTTTGGAGGTGGCAGGAAGGTGATGATTGCTGCTTGTTTAGCCCCAAAGTTTGTGTGGCAGGCTGGAGGGGGCCTTACGGGGACCTTCAATCTCATCCAGCTCCACCCCTGCCATGAGCAGGGATGTCTGCCACTATCCCAGGTTGCTTGGAGCCTCATCCAGCCTGGCCTGGGACACTTCCAGGGATCCAGGGGCAGCCACAGCTTCTCTGGGCACCCTGTGGAGCGGTATTTGCCGAACACCACATCCCATCTCCCTCCTGCTGGGAACCCAGAGCTGGCCAGGACCTCAGCCATGTCTCCAGGAGCACTCAGCAGCTCAGGATAATGCTGGATGCTCCCTCCTGTTTGCCCCTGGCTGTGTGGGGGCAGGAGCTGCGGGCTGAGGGAGCAGAGCAGACTCTCCACTGTGCCACTGCAGGGGAGATCCACCGGATTTTTTGCAGGTAACCTGGTTTTCGGGACTTCCCAATGTGTGCTGGGGTTTTCCAGCAGGGTGGGGTTCACTTCTGCTGCTAAACTGTTCCCCCAAGGCAGAGGGTGCGAGTGAAACCTTGGATATTTCAGGCTGTCAGACACTCAAGTTCTCCCATGGGGGGATGATGTGCTCAGCTCAAGCTGGCCCAAATTTTGGGCTGTACCTGTGCACCAAGGGGTCTGTCTGCCATAAATCCTCCATGCCTTCAATATGGACAAGCTGAAGCTGTTCTCAGGCTGGTTTTGGGAACATTCCTTGAGTGTGAGCTCCAGTTCCCTGTGCTGAGGCACAGGTGTATCATGGCCATGGGTAAGGAGCTTAATGGAGGTCATTGTCCTCCCTTTCAAAGTGAGCTGGGACCAGAGCACAGGACATCATTGGCTGACATGGGGCTCAGCCCTGCCCCTGGAGGAGGAGTCCTGCAGACATGGACTGAGTTTGGCTCCTCTTCCAGGAGAGCCTCAGGAGATGCTGAAACTGCAGCCCATGAGTTTGGTCCTTCCCCAGGAGTCCATCCCTGGCACTGGGCTGGGAGGTGCAAACCCTCCCGCGACACAAGAAGTCTTGTTCAGCCTTGCTGGAGCGGGGCTGTGTGCTGCGGGAGGCTCGGGGCTGCAGCGTGCGCGGAGGCGCGGCTGCTCCCTGCGGGCTCTGCAGTCCCAGTCACCGGCAGGGACACAGCGCTGACACGGGGCTTGGGGTGGGGCAGGATGGATTTATTATTCCTGGGCTCCCAGAAAGACTGGGGGGGGGTGGGGGTGAACAGAAGTTCTATGCAGCAGCTCAGGAGCAGGGGTGTAGGAAAGTGAACCAATGAGGATTTGGTAAGAGAGGAGTATAAGGTAGGGCAAATAGCTTATGAGCCTACCAGGGAAAATGGGGGGTGGGGGGGAATAATATAAAGTAACAAATGGGGTGTCGAGGGCAACAAGACACACACAGAACTCTCTGGAGAAAGGGGTAGGGATGGGGAGGATTGACAACTCCGAAGGGAGGATCTTAGGGAAGGGCTTGGGAAATTTAGCAACTGGGGAAGAAAGGGGATTAGGGAGGAGAACAGGGGGCAAACACGGATTCAAAGCAAAACACACCACAACAGCTCAGCTATTTCTGGGATGCATTTTGAGCTAATGCTCTCCCTGACCTTCTGATGAGCAGTGAAATATTGTTGGTAGAAGTGCAACGGGCATCACCAGCTCTGATTCTGTTCAGCTCTGCCATGGTGAAACGACACTGAAATCTGGGCTGTAACAACCAGCCCAGGGCTGGGGTGAAGTGGCACTAGCAACCCTGTGTCTGCCTCCGCCCCTGGGCCACCTGGGGGGTGGCACATCCATCTTCAAGGTGTCCAAAAGACACCAGGGGATGGACCAAGTCTGATGGGGAGTTCAGACATCAGTGTACAGGTACTGCATCAATACCAGTCAGAGTACCTGGCCCACAGGAGCTGATACTGTGCTGTTAAAGCCTCTCAAGGAGACCCTGCTGAGGAAGAGTAGGGTCAGTGTGGTTCACCTCTGCAGCTGCTCAGGGCATGTGGGACTGGAAACCCAACATGGACCCCCATGTAATAAAGTCCAGTCCTGCCACCCCTGGAGAGCAGAACCACAGACACTGTAGAGGAGCCAGGGCTCCTCCATTGGGGCAGCCAATGCAAACACCCAGGGCTGGGCAAACAGCCACATTCCCACCACACACTCCCACGGCTGTGCTGTCACTCCACACACATCCTGTGTGGGTCAGGACTTTCAGCCTGACTTCATGTGACAGATGGCACAACACCAAGCAAACGCTGTGAAGTGCAGCTTGGTGCAGGTACTGAGATCTGGTCAGCTGGGATCCTTCACAGGCTCCTGGTGCCCTGATCCCCATTGGGGATGGGGGGTGTTTGCTCAGACTTCATGATCTGGGAGGGCTTTTACAACCTTAATGACACTATGATTCTGTGACTCTGTGTCTCTATGATTCTATGACTCTATGATTATAAGATTCTACGACTGTGATTCTATAATTCCATAACTCTGTGATTCTGTAACTCCGTAACTCTGTGACTCTATCATTCCATGATTCTGTGATTCTGTGATTCTATGCCTTTGCCTGTCTGTGACCTGCAGCTGCAGCAGAATGAGCCATTTCCCCACATTCCCGTGCCCAGCCTGTCTCACCTGTGCTGGGGGTTTCACTGAGATGTGTCCCATTCCTCCCCCTGGCCCAGAACCAGAACCTGCTGAGTGCAGCACACGATGGAGAAGAGGAGACCTTTACCAGGCAAGAGGAGACGCTGCCTGAGAGTTGCCCTCCTGCAAAGACTGCAGGGTGGGAGGAGGGAGTGCTGAGCTCTGTTTCATGGGGTGGTACCAAGATTGGCTTTGCTGAGCTGCTGCAGGGACCCACTGGAGCACAGGAACTCCTTTTTGGCTTGGTGGGGACAACCCCAGAGTTTCCCTGCACACTTCAAGGGTGTTCCCCTGGTCACAGAGGCATCGGGTCTGACCTCCCACACCATAAGCCTGCTCTGATTGTGAACTCACAATTTTCTGGGTGTTTTACTGAGCTGGGTGGCTCCCACCCGACAAGGGGCACAGAGCACAGCACTTTCTGTGCTGTAAGCCAGGAAATACAGACAGAAACACAAAATGTGAAAGATATGGATTGGGAATTTCTGCCAGTCTGAATAAAACTGGTTTTCAGGTTTCATGCTTTATCATCTGGATTTGCATCTGGCAATTCCAGGAGCCACTGCCAAACAGCCAGAGCTCTGCAGATCCACCCAGGTGGGCCTGCTCTTTCTCCTGCTCAAGTTTCACCAGGAGGCCCTGTGCACTGTATCCCTGCTCTGCCCATCAGATAAGAGCATGAAGAACTCAGGTAATGCAAATGTACAATAAATCAATAGCACACCACTGCTAATACACTTTAATTAAAGCACAACAGGCTGCAGCTCCTCTGCAATCACAGGGAAGGAGAATTGGCTGATGTGGCATCAGGAGAGGGTGGCTCAGGCATTTGGGGATCAAAGAAAACCTGTCCTAGAAGTGGATGGGGGAGTGGGAGGGATGTGAGTGAGGAATGGTGGAATTCCAAGGGAATGGCAGGGGCTGGAGAACAGAGCTGAGCTGCTGCTGCACATGTAGAGGACAGAAACATCCCTTGGGATGATGGGGTGGGAGAACACTTTTGAAGGTGGTGCCTTTGGAAGGGAGGTGAAATGGGTGGTGACACAGATGCTGCAGCTGGGACCTGGAAGGACTTAACAAAGCTCCCTTCACAAGGTTTTGGTAAAATAAATACAAATGGTGAATGAGGCACTCACAATCCACCACCAAAGGGAAGCTGAGTGCTGAAGGGATGGACTGGAATGTTTGGCTCATGGCTCTGCATGTCCCAGGGCTGGGGCAGGGCAAGGCTGTGGTGCAGCTGTGCCCTAAGGACAGCATCACTCGACTGCTGGCCCAGGACTCCTGCAGGCCAGGGGGTCTCTGCTGGGATGGCGACTCCTTCCCGTTCCCACAGCCCTGCCCTCAAGCCAGACAGGGACCCAGCCACCACCAGAACAGCCACGTTTTTGGAGGCTTGCATGTGGCCTCACAGTCCCAAAGTGAAGGGCCTCGGGGTGAGCTGCTCATCTCCGTGCTTTAATCCAGCCCTCCTGCTGATCCTGTGGCAGAGAACACTTTGCTCAGATCTGTTAATTGAAATTGAATTGAAACTGGTTGGCTGGGAGTTCTCCAAGGGCTTAAGGACTGGAGGAATGACAGTCCACCGAGGAGAGCTCTGCACTGCAAGGCAGCAATCCAGGCTCACCAGAGCCTGGGCTTGGGCTTAAAATAGTTACAAGTTCTCTGAAAGCAGGCACGGCAAGGGTGTTTGTGGATTGTGCTTCTTTTGGAAGAGTGGGACTTTGGTGCAATAATGGGCAATGCAGGGACCCTAGGCAGGTGCAAAGGATAGCACTTCATTGCCAAAAACTCAGGCTTTTTCAGCAGTTAGCTGGTTATGTGTTCACATGGTTCTAGGGCACAACAACCCAAGTCAACCAAGTACCATGATGTGGACATGCAGCAGTCACACAGCACATGTCTCATATGTCTCATGCCTCTCACATCTCTGTACCCCTACTCCAGCTGAGTCAGTCTCCCAAGTTCCCCTCTCCTTAGCCTAAGGAACGGGCTGGAGCCATGTTACAAGGCCTTCCCTTATAAATAAGCCTTACTTATCAGTGACAGGATTTGAAGAGAAGGAGAGAAAGAGGAGTTGTCTGGATTTTTCCTCTGTGCTTTGGAGGGAATGATGGGAGAGCAAAGTTCTGCCTGGGCGAGAAACCAGGAGTCAGAGCTGTGGAATGGTCTGGAAGCAGGGAGACAGGCAATGGGAAGGTGGAGATGGGTTTGCAGGGTGACATGGTTTCAAGAAAGGGGGAAAAATTTGGGCTTACATCCCAAAGAGGCACAATAGCACAGTGACCATCCATTTAGGGACTCAGTTCCACTAGAAATATCTCACTGTTTGGGAGTTTTTGGGAACTCTTACAGGCAGTGTTGGAACCCTCAGACCTGAGGCTGATGAGCATTCTGTGGTTTCTCTGTGGCCGTTGATTCAGCCGTGAAGGTGATGTCTCACCATTCAGCCCTGGTTCCCTCCCCATCAGCATCTCCCCTTCCCCCATATGGGACTCATTTCCCAGCACATCTCCAGCTCTGGGAATCCCTGGCAGATTACACCTGGCTCAGTGCACAGGGGAGATTACCTGTAACTGATACCCCACCCCTGCCACGTCTGAGGGAAGGAAGTCCCCTGGTCCCTGCCTGCTGGCTGAAATGCTACTCTGTTCCACCCACTGCATGAAATCTCAAGTAAATAACTCAAGTAGTTATGAAGCAGGATTACCTTGAAATTTGTTTCCCTCATATCACTGTGATTTGGTTGTCTATGGGCATTAACTCCACAATGTAATGAGCATATCTTCTGAAATAACTTCGTGAGAATTAGGGTTCTATAAATTAACTGATTACTGATAAAGCCTAATTATAAATTAGGTCTTATTATCAGAAGCTTCAGAACGACTCTGAATGAATTAAAGCTGTAGGAACAGGAATATTTCAGTCAACTCTGAACTCTGATAAAGGTCTGAAGAGGGGCTGTGCTCTGCCCTGCTCCCAGGGAGCTTCTACAAAAGGACAGCCTGAGACAGCCCCTGCCCCCTGGAGTCCGTTCTTTGCTCCTTTCCCGTTTGCCCAAGGAGTGAGGAGACCTCATCTGTGGGAGCAGATCACTTCTCACCTGGTTCAGAACACCCTGAGGTCCCACTGCTACAAGCAGAGGTGCTCAGGGTGTGAAGCCTGGGAGGCAGTGGGGTTGAAGGGCAAAGACACAGCTTTGCTCTAACTTTCCATGGAAAAAATCCTAATTCTCACCAGCCACTCTCTAACCCTCATCCTGCAAATCCTCATGGTGACCTCAGTGCACTCTGCACACAAGCACCTGTCCAAGACTCACCTGCCATTCCAGTTCCCCTGCCCATGGAAGAACTTGAAATCTATGGAAGAACTTAAAATCTATGAGTTAAATCTTTTGCACTGATAAAAAAGGCTGAGTGGCTGTTTTGGATTATAATGCTGTTTCCCAGCCTTTGAATGATTCTCTTTCTCTTCCACCTGTCCAACATGCTAGCAAATTTTTACTAGAGGAATAGGAAATGCTCCCAGTAGGAAATGATTTCCAGTTGTGGGGTCACCAGTTGCACACAGGTTGCAAGATCCACAGCTCTGAGAACAATCCACTTTTCCTACTCCAGAGTGGTGGTTCCCTAAAGGAAAATAAGGAATTCAGGCTGCGAGTCAAGGTGCAGTCACACATCTGAGAGAAACTCAAGCTCAGCTCAACTGCCCTGATTCACTCTGCAGCCAAACACCTGAGCAATGATCCCAGTGGGAATCCTACAAAACGTGATGGTCTCCTTCTAGGGAAAAGGCAATGACTGTAAACCAGACTCTTCTCAGTGCAGTCTGTGGTCTCCTGGGAAATGTTGTTGCCTGGAGAAGGGTCACATATTTGGTGGCTCGTGTCCTTCAGCTGTGGGAAGCAGAAGATTTTGTGTGTCCTGGTGTCCTGTGGAGAGCAGGGCATTGCTTTGTCCCCCAGAAAGCAATGGAGGGCCACCACTGTCCACACCCACACCTCCCACAGCTCTGCTGGAATTCCAGGGTGGCAGATCCCATTCCTGATGTTGTCACAGAACTCAATCCTGCAGTGCAGGAAAATGTGCAATTCCCTTGGGAAGGCCACATTCCCAAACAGGTGATCCCTGAATACCAGCTGGAGATTAGGATCCAATGCCTGAGAGAAAGAACATGGAGAAAATAACACCCATCTGCTCTTCCAGCATGGAAAAATTTGCTTTTTAAGGACAAGTTCCATGTAAAGCTATTTTGATTCCTCCACAGCACACAGATGGAATGGAATTGTTTTCATCATGGCAAGGATTTGCTTCTTCTATTTGCCAGTGCAACCAAACATTTAATTATAAAAGTTCCTGAAATTAAGTAGATGAAAAAATTAAGATGAATATGCTCATTTTTGCCAACACTGTGGAATGCTTTTCCTCTGATAGACTCATTCCCTTACAACACAATGTAGCAGAAAGTTAACGCTCACATAATGACCTTAAAACCTGCTTCGAATGCAGAAACAGGTCATTGCTGCTCACTCTTTTAAGAAAAGTTATAAACCCCTAAAAACTGAGTCTGCAATGGAAACACTGTAATTGTAGAGCACAACATGTGACACCAGCATTCTGCGGCTCAGGGTGAAGTGTCTTCGATTGCAGAGCACTTACAGGATACTCAGCTGCCTCAAGGGCACTGAGGGTGTGCCCTTCCTTATTTCCCTCTGCTCTGGAACACGGGGCATCCCTGAAGTGTCCAAGGCCAGGCTGGCCAGGCTGGACAATGGGTAGGGTGAGATGGGTTTTCAGGTCCCTTGCAACACAAAGCAGTCTGGGATTTTGGGATTTGTAGGAACAGAAATTCCCACTTAGGAGGATTCAGGTGGGTGCCGCCATGGGGAGCTGAACTGGTGCAGTTGAATCAATTTGGCCAAGGCAAAGGCATTTTTAGTGTGGTCACAGTCATCTGTTTCAAATGGGCTTTAGCTTCTCCCTGCTGAAGCCCAGGTCTGTGGTGGGAGAAGATGCATTCCACAGATTTCGGTGTTCTGTGTCCCCCATTCCACATGGGACTCAGGGGTGAGGGCCTGACATTGGGTGGCTGTGCCCCCCGACCACCCCCCCAGTGGCACAACACTTGGACATTGTGTGGGTCCAGTGACACCCAGACAGCAGGGCAGGGCCAAGGAGAGCTGCCTGGAACAGCTCAGCTCCAACAGCCTCAGCTCTTTAGGAAAATTACAAGGAAACCTGGTGGGCAGCCTTGAACAGCTGCCATTGGGATCCAGATGTTCAGCTGGGATGAGGCCTTCTCAGCCCCTCAGAACTGTGATGCTGTGGCTGGTCAGAGAGAAAGGAGAGGGGGATGCTGGCCCCTGCTGCACTGTGCCCTGGAAAAGATGTGGGAGTCATGGAACAAGGGCATCAGCAAGCTTGGAAAACCTGCAGGGACACCACCAGGCTGTGGGTCAGGGTGTCCCAGGGGAGCTTGGCCACCTTTGGAGCTCCCACGGGATGTGCTGGTGTCACTTGTGGACCACAGAGAGGCCAAATGAGTCAGTGGGGGCCCCATGAAACAATCCATCAGCAAGGGGGGACTTCAGGGGACCTGGGATGCCCCTCAGATGTGACAAGGTGCCCACCCCCAGCAATGGAAATTGTGGGGTGGGTGTCACATCCCCTCCTCCTGCCCTGGCAGCTGGAGCAGGGTCAAGCCTCTCTAGACCCCTCAGAAGATACATTTGAGTCTTCAGCACTTAGTATTTGTCTTCAACATATTCAGAGGTCACCAGGATCCAGCAGAGAGCTCCAAGGAGCTGCTGGTCTGTGCCAGCATGAGGATGGGTGTCTGCCAGGCTGCTGTGGGGCACCTGCTGTCCTTCAGTGCTCCCTGGATCTGGGAACCCGGAGCAGGCTGTGGCAGTTCAGGCAGCCCACCCCAGCAGAGCTGCCTGGTGTTCTTCCCTTTGCACTCTTCCCAGGAGCTGCAGGAGGAAAATGTCACCAGCTGGCTGGAAAACCCTCCAGAGGCCATGGCACAGGGAACCCTGGCCCTTGCTTTGAAACTCCCTTGTTAAGTAATGAATTTCCTGGCAGCAGTGTCTGCAGAGAAAAGCTTAGCATGAGGGTGCCAAAGAAGTGACCTTGTGTGACAAAGCAGCTGGAAAATGCCACAAGAATTAGATCAATCAGTCTCCTTAATTTGCTACTGAAAATACAACCTGTCCAGCAGGATGGAGAGGGTGCCAGGCCACCTCTTTTCACCTGGATGTTCAATCTACACCTTCCTGTGCTCAAGGAGGGAAAACTCAGTAAAGGAGGAATGCAGAGGAGCTCAGGCTGCCCTTGCAGGTGAGGTGCAGGGAGATGGCCCCAGCCCAGAGGGCATGAGAGGGCAGAACCACCTCATATCAAATAATTGACAAATGTCAAATAATTGACAAATGCTTCTACCAATGGCCCAGGGAATTGTCAGGGAGATGGAGGGAAGGGAAATTCACAGAGGGAAAGCCCGGTGGGGCTTTTGGGAGAGTTTTCTTAGAGACATCAAAGACTGAGTACAAAGTATCTATAAAGTAGATACTTTCTTCACCTTTCTCTGTTGTTTGTAGACAAATTGTAACTTTTTATCACCCTAAATCAGGAAAGTATTGATACTGGAGACCATAAAGAACAGAAAAAGTAGGACCACCCCTGAGTGCAATCAGGCGCCCAATCCCTGGCCTTTCCAACACCTGTTTCCAGGCCTTGTACCTGCACATAGCTGGAAGTCTTTAGAAATTATGTTTCCTGGGCTCTGTCTCTGCTTCCAGGTGGGTTTCCTCAGAGAGTATGACAAAAACAGGGTGGGTGGCAGCAGGTGTCAGGAGAAAATAGTGACTCTGCCCATCACACAGCTGAGAGTGGAGAAATGGGCTGAAAGTGGCAAAAAAATTGAATGCTGGGCTGAAGGTCTGTAAGTTGTGGAAAATTTGTGTTAGATCCAGCTGAAGTCCCTGTAAATCTCTCCAATTTATTGTAAAACACATGGTTGATGTTTCTCAGTTATGGGTAGAGTGGGTGGATGGGGTAGGGTGTGAGGAGCTCTCTCAGGACTGCCAGGATTTTATCTTGTTGCTAAAAGAAGCAAAAGAAGTCTCAGAAAATGCAAGCAAGGTTCCCTTGCAGGCTGTTCTCATGGGCTTTCTGCCTCCTGAGCTGCCCCAGGGGGGAGTTTGCCCAGCCTGGGACTGGGACAAGCTGGAGCTGCTGATTCACCCCAGCTCTGTCCAGCAGCTCCTGTTTGCTGGTGGCCTCTCTCCCACTTGGGGTAATGTTTGAATTTTCTTCTTCTGACCATAACTGCCAGTCCCAAGGGTGCCTGGTGCACATGGTAAGAGGAATCCCAGCACTGCTGCTGGATAAATCCCTGGGCACAGCAGGTCACCAGGAAAGGTTGAGTTACTGCAGTTTTACACAGAGTTCCTTGGAGCATCTCCTTCCCCAGAGGCTGTGTCGGGAGAGCAGCAGTGAGGCAGAAGTGCTGTCACTGTCCTGTGAAGATCCCACTCTGCTTAAGAGCTTTCCAGCACTGGGATGGGAGCTCAGCACCCCATGGCTGCCTTGGAAGATCCCTGAGGAACCTTTCAGAGTCCAGCTCAGGGAAGTGTCCAGGTGAGCAGTGGGCTCCTCTCCATGGTCTGACTGATGACCCAACACAGCACTGGGGGAGGACAAAGAGGGAGAGGAAGTGGAGGGAAGGCAGAGTAAAAGGAAAAAGGAACTGGGGTGTCCCACACCCTCCTGACTCAAGGGGAGCGCAGAGCTGGTGGGATTGCTTGGCACCTGGGGCTGAGATTTTGTCAGTCTGGGTTTATTCTCCTCCTCCAATACAATTGTCCACCTGACAATACTTCTCCTCTTCAGCCACTTCTGTGGGTGTTTCACATCAGTGTTGCTGCATAATTCACACTTATTTTGTAATCTGAGTGCATGGTCAATAAACCATCACTCTGCTGTGAAATTCTGCAGTGATTTGGATCTATTCTATGTGGAATCACCATTTTCTCCCACAGCCCAACTCCTGGCATGAGGAGGAAGGACTGTGTTGTGCTCCAATCCACCAGTATACATTTACATGCCATAAATCTGTTACATTTTCCCAAGATTTGTAGTAAAATGTTGCTAGATCTTGGTACCCGGGCTTCCAGGTATCAGAGCTCCTTAGTGCTGTCACTGTAGGAAAACACAACCCCAACCATGCACCATTAGCACTACAAAGCGACACAACTGTAGCTGTAGCTGTGCTAATGCTCTGCACTCTATGATAATTACAAATGCTTTTCATACAGACATTTCTTTTTGAGAGAGAGAGAGAGAAAATCCTGAACTGACTCTGAGCTGGCAGCACTGCATGAAAACCTTCTGCTCCAGGGGCTGAGAATCATGGAATCCCAGACTGGTTTGGGTGGGAAGGGACCCTCAAGTCCATCCTGTCCCACCCCTGCCATGGGCAGGGACACCTTCCACTGTCCCAGGTTGCTCCAAGCCCTGTCCATCTGGTCTATTTGTTATAATATTGAATAAAACCAGTAAAACATTTCATAGTCAGCCCCACCACCTGCCTGTATGACCCTTACACTGTCACACACTCAGCTGTGTCAGCCATGGTTTATAAATAAGGAATTAATAAAATACACACAGAAAGTCTCCCGTTGGCTGCTTTCCTTTGCAGACACCCAAACCAAATGTGCATTTGAATGGCAAAATGGCACTTGGAGAGCACGACAGGGCACTGAGCCCCTCAGTGCCAATGCTTGTCAAGGCATGCAGATATATTTTTTTCTGTCCTTTGTTATGGCAGGATAATATTAAGCAACATCTATGAGACCCAAACACTTTAACTTCATATTTCAGCCTCCTAAAACAAGGCTGAGGAGATTTCTTATACTCTGATGTGAACTTTTAATCCTTGTTGATATTCAGGCCAGGGTACTGAGCTGACATAAGTTATTTCTGACTGAGCCTGGCGTAGTCCTGTGCAAAGTAATGGTTCCACCATAGACTGAACACCTAGAAAATCAACAATGTTGACCCCTGTGGTTTCATAGCAATTAGATGCTGTCCAACAATTCTGATTTCCCCTTGTGCTGGAGCTGGCAGTGGCTTTGGGAAGCAGCAGATGTTTGCAATGCCCCTGACCAGGCAGCAAATTGAGTGCCTGGGATCACAGGTATGGACGTGAAGCCAAGTGAAGCTTATCCATCCAAAGGCAAAAAGGACCTCCTGGAAAACTGTGGGGCTAAAATGGATTAAAGCCCACTGTGGGCGAGTGAACAAATGTGAGCTGCCAGTGCACCAAGAGTTAATGCTCTGTTAACACAGGGACAGGCAGGGAAAGATTTCTTCCCTCCACATGGAAATGCTCACATCAAGCCTGGATTAGGAGATGCCTGATGTTTGTGCTTGTAAAAGGGAACAGGAACAGGAGAAGGTTCAGAAAAGAGCTGCAAAAATATTTTGAGGTCAGGAGAAAAATTGGCCTAAACTGAATGATTTTGAAAAGCACAATCTGTTTAGATTGTGGAAAGGAAGAGTGAGAGGTGGCTTGAGTAGGCTGTAAGTACCTGCACAGGGAGAAAATACCAGGTACTAAAGGGCTCTTTGATGTAATGGAGAAAGACATAATAAGAACTAATGCCTGGGAGCACAAGCTGGAGAAATTCAGACTAAATGACCCCCAAGATTTTAACAATGAAGATGATGAAACCCTGGCACAAAGTCCTGAGGGAATTTAGTGTCCCTTGTCTCCTGAGAGCTTCTGTTCGGGCCAGGCTTCTCTTTTGGAGGACACCAAACATCCAGGATTTGGCTTTTTGCAGGGGTAAAGCACTTTCTCAGAGTGAGGAACAGGTCTCAACAAGCTGATGAGTCCTCCTGGATGAAAACTGCCCTGAAGAATTGCCTTCCCACCTGAATGTTCCAAGGGTCAAGGGACCTCTTCCAATGAAATATATTTTATTACCACATTTGGGCTTCTAGAGAGGCTGAGGTGCTGCCAGCCCAGGGCCTCAGTTGGGGTGATGCAGTTCACCCTCACTGAGCACAGGGGCTCTCCCATGCCCTTGGTACATCATTTTCCTTTCCTTTTCCAGCTCAGACCTTCCCCCTGCACTGGCAGATGTTGCTGTCAGGGCTCACGGAGATTAAGGGAGGTTCCTGCTCTCCCACCCGGCAATGTTTGGTGACCCTCTCACCTGGAATCTCTCCCTGAACTCCACAAGATGAACAAATGCATCCCCTCCCACAGCTCCTCTGGGCAACCAGTGTCAGGGCCTCCCCACCCTCTCACAGGGAAGGATTTCTCCCCAGTATCCCATCTCACCCTGTCCTTAGGAAGTTTAAAGCCATTTTTTTTGTTGTTGTTGTAGATATTTTCATTGATAAAAATATTCCATTTACATCTTAGTGCTTTATCACTTCAAGGGCATTATTTCCTGATTCTCCACTTCCCTGGGAATACTGCTTGCTCCATCTTCTCCACTGCATCCAATTCTCCTGTGATTCCAGCATCAGGAGTAGGTCGCCTGTGAACAGACTCATGTCTGGTACTTGGTCTCCAGGGTTAATCCCTTCTATTCCTTGGGAATTTGATACAGGTAACTTCATTTCCTAATGTTAAAAATATAAAAATAGAGGTATTAGAATAGTGTTCTCCCTGGTGAAGCTGGTTAGGATTCTGATACTCACAAAACTGTTAGAGATATTTCACTTCAGAATTTTTTATAGTGACTTGGCTCAATTTTTAAATTTTCTTTTGCTGGAAAAAAATATTGGCAAGCCACCCAAATTCTCAATCAATCTTTTGAGAAAGCTGCACCACTTACTTGGGGGGATTATTTCTGATTCGTCACATTCTTTCCTAAGAGTTTTTAACAAATCCAACCCAAGCAGAATATTTTTTTTTCCAGTAAGATTTGGATTTCTGCTCTGTTCTCACACTCAGAAGGTCGCTCCTGGTGCTGAGTGAAGTCAGTGGGGATGGTCTGAGTGAGAACCAAGGGCCTGAGGAGGACCAGGAGAGGAACTTTACACACAGCTTAATTTGCTAATAAGGATATAGTAAGAGCTCAACAGTACAACTTTCAAAGTGATGCAGTCTCGAGGCACTGATAAGAGAAAACTATGTGTGGGATCAAGGTCTGGACCTCAATGGAGTAAATGTTTGGAATTGGTGGAACATGCCCATGAGAGGCTCCCACAGGGCCAAAACAGAACGTTGGTGTTTATTAATAGCCCCTCCCCCCCAAAAAAATAGCTGAATCAACATCAAATACTTCATGTAGCTGTTGGAATTTATAATTTTTACAATTAAGAGAGCTGAACTATAGACTCAACTCTAACAGAAAATATTGACTGAACGGGTCTTGTTGGTACCTGGCAGTGAGACAGGAATCAGTGGACATGCAGAGAGAATCAGAGTCACAGTCACAGAGTCACAGACTTGCAGAGCTGCAGAATCAGTCACAGAATCAGTCATAGAATCACAGTCACAGAAGCAGAGAATTACAGAGTCACAGAATCACAGACACAGAATCAGAGAATCAGAGAATCACAGACCCAGAATCAGAGTTGCAGAGTCACAGAATCAGTCACAGAATCACAGAATCAGTCACAGAATCACTTCACAGAATCACGGAGCCACAGGAGGGTTTGTGTTGGAAGGGCCCACAGAGGGTCCCTGGTGTCACCTCCCTGCTCCAGCAGGGCCATCCCAGAGCTCAGGGCACTGCAGGGTGTGCTCACAGCTCTGCAATGGCCCCAGGAGGAGACCCCACAGCCTCCCTGGGCTCTGCCAGGGCTGGCACTGCCCAGGGCAGGAGTTCTGCCTCCTGGGCAGGGGCAGCTCCTGGGCTCAGCCCTGCCCGGGGCTCTGGGGCCATCGCTGGGGCTGGAGCAGAGCCTGGGGCTGCTCTGCCCTCCTGCACACAGGGACGGACACCCACAGACACTCAGGGACACAAAGGGACACTCAGGGACATCCACGGACACCCAGAGAC
>QUSF01000027.1:7971518-7991640 GCA_003676055.1 Chloebia gouldiae | reverse complement strand
GACACTCAGGGACATCCACGGACACCCAGAGACAGACAGGGACACCCACAGACACTCAGGGACATCTAGGGACATCTAGGGACAGACAGGGACACTCAGAGACACTCAGGGACACCACAGACACTCTGAGACAGACAGGGACAGACAGGGACACCCACAGACAGACAGGGACACCCGGGGACACCCAGGGACACCCAGGGACACACAGGGACACAGAGGGCTGAGGGCCCCTCTCAGATGGGGCTCGTCTCCAGGCTCCCTCGCCTACACCAGGGTGGAATTCAGTAGTAACAGCAGAGTAGCTGCCAGCAGCTGAGATGAGATCTTAAAGGTCAGCAAGGTGAAGAAGGTCACTGTGCCAGTGAGCATCAGTTCCTGTGCATGGAAATCTCATGGATGAGTGGGAAGAAAAGGCCTGGTGGCTGTGTCATGGCCCATGGTAGGGACAACCCCATGATGGTGACAGAGTCAGCAAAAACTCAACAGTGCTAGTTGGTCCCTCAGGGCTGAAAACACAAAAATAAAAGTAGACTCTGATTCCCCCTGTGGTGATTGGTGACTGCTACAAAGGGCTGAGGGGCTGAGACTCTATTTTCAGACAGCAAAAGTACTGCTGCTTCCAGTGCAGGGAGGAGGAGAAGGGACTTTTGATTAAGTGTGGAACAGTCCAGGAATCCTGGTTCAAGGGGAACCCTCAAAACCCATCCCCACAGAAGAGTGATCGTAATAGACTGAAGTTCAATACTCGACAGGAGAGGGGAGAAAAAAAGCAGAAACCACTCTGATAAAGTTGAAAGAGAAACTACAAAAAAATTAAAAAATAAAAAGAGGAGACTAGTTAAAAGGGTATTGAAAGGGAATGGCTAGAAGGGTAAAATGATTGAAAGTTGTTGGGATACTTTTGAAATAAACTGTATTAGAAGCTCTGGAACATTATTAGAAAACTTTACATGGGAAAAAGTCATTCTGGCCATGGCTATAAAGCAGCATAAAAGAAGCAACTCGAACTCAAAGGATAACTCTGGCAAGTTAATGTTACCCCATATTAACAAGGGCCAAAATTGTGCTTGAGAAAGAACTTGCAAAAGACATTAAAAGTAATGATAACCCTTTTTTTCAAGCATTTGAAGGTAACTCCGTGCCATGGTACAACTCATGGAATATCAGGATACAGTGGGAGAACTGTGAAAGGGCACAGCAGGAAATTTAAATAAACACAGGAATTTAGTCATGTTCCCACATGGGGAATTTTCATTACCAGGGATAAGTATGAGGAACTGTTTTATATTTTAGGCTTGAAATTAAAAATTGAATAATAAAAATTCATCAAGACCAGATGGTATTTTCCAAAGAGCAGAAAAGGAATGAAAAAATGAAATTCCAGTCTATTAACTGTACTGGGAAATCTGTCACTTCACCTGTGCATGAGAAATTAGAAGGTTGAGAATTTCTTGCCAATTTATTAAAAGGAGTTGAAGGAGAAACACAGAAAGCTGTGAAATGGGAACCCTGGATTTTTAGAAGGAAAGCTGGGAGACACCATAATAAAGAACAAAATCATCAGGATTAAGGAAGAACAAGGTGTTATCTCATCAAAAAATTACCAACAGAGCGATTCTACATCCTGGAGGAAAGAACAGCCTTGAGTAGCCTTGAGTATTTAGATTTCCAAAAAAATCTTTCAAAAAAAATTCTCCCAGTCATGAGATACCAAGAAAGGCCCTTGCATGGTGTAATGGCCACTTCCATGACATGGACATTTCCAGGAGTAAAACCTCTGGGTTTCAAGAGAGCAATGGTGGAGCCAGGGAAGTTTGAACAGTGGCAGGGAACTTCTCTTGGCAGTGGAATTCAGGAATTCACTAATTCCAGCATTATCCTGGCTTGCTCTTTTCCTGCTTTGGCTTTTTCCAGCCAGGTCCCACCATGTGATGGATTCCCCAGCACCCAGGGCAGCCCTGGGAGATTCCTGCTTGTCACTGTGGGTGTGCCCAGCCCTTTCTGGAGGGTTGGGAAGAGTCCATATGAAATGTGGAATTTTGCCCTGCCATGCCAAGTATAATCTCAAGATGCACAAAGCAATAAAATGGAGATGTAGAAAGATTTCCTTATCCTGAAGAGTTCCTGGGAATTCCTGGAAGTGCTTAAGGTCGGAAAAAAGGAAACAAAAGGAGCAAACAGGAGACAACTTTCTGCATCTGTAACTCCACAAAATGACCACATTTTGGGTATTATACACATTCTTGACATATATTCCTTTTGAAATTGCCACAAAAAAAAAAAATCTGCAAATCAGAAGAGCTTTAGAGATGGGCAGGAAGGGTAACCAAAGATTTAGAACAACTTTGGAGTAACTTTCACACCTCAGCTTGGGTGGTTGCACAGGGAACAGAAAGATTGTGGTGGACAAAGAGCTACAAAATCATGAGTGACAGAGGAGGAGTGAGTACAGAGCAGTTATTCCCTGTTTTCCCAAACACAAACCACTGCAATGAACATCTCAAATCAAAAGGCAAGAAGTTTAAAGCCTGCAAAGATCCCTGAGAATGCACAATTACCCTTCATAACACAGGGGCTGAGCAGGTCATGGAGCCCAAAGGGACAAACAGGTTCCAAAAGCAGGGAAACCAGTTTATGGAAGAGAAGGATTTTGTGTGAAACACAGTGCTGTAGAGGAGTGTTCAGTAAAAAAATCTTGGAGCCAGACTCTGTTGGAAGCTGGGGCAGTCCTCAGGGAAAAGTCACACCAGGGTCATTCTGTTTCTTCTGGGCATCCCATAGTGACCATTGGCAGGAACAGGGGATAAGGGGAACATATCTGGCTCAGGAGGTCCCTACTTCCACTCTTATCACATCCTGATGAGAGCTTGGTGACTGCCCCAGTGCAGGGATTCTCAGCTGGATGATTCCCAGAAGCACTAATTGCAGTAGTGGACAGTGGTGGATTAGGAGTTCTGACAGCAAAGGGAAAAGCTCATCTTTATTCTGTTCAAAGAACTAAAAATATGATCAGCCTTAAAAAAAACTGGGACACGTATTTGTCAACTATTTTTTAGAATTAAAAAATGCACTTCTTAAAATGCATGCTGATGTCGCCTCTGATTCAGCAGTGACATGAACATATTCCATGGGGTGGAGGAGGCTTTTCCCAGTAACTCCATGTTCTGATAAGCTGATCCACTGATCAAGCATCACTGCTGCATGCTCCGAGGACAGGAGCAGCCCCTGACAGTGTCTGCAGTCCCTTGGCTTTGCCCCTCATTCTTCACTCTGTTTGTTTTGTCACAAGTTCCTCCTACCAGGCTGTTTGGAGCAGTCAGGGCTGCTCAGGGCAACACTTCGTCTTGCATAAACCCATTGTAGCTTTAATTTTAAGAGTTTGTAACAAAGAATTGAAAAAAAAAAAGTGATGTGTTAGGACACAGAGCCCACCAAACCCAAACCCACTTGAAATAATAAAGGGTCAGAGTATTGTGTGGCAATTTAGGAATCTGTGGCTCTTGGAGGCAACTAAACCTGTCCCAGAGAATTGTCTGTGAGGTTCTCACCTCCTGTTGGCCTTGGCTGGGAGAAGCTCCTCAGCTGTAGGGGTGACCCAGTGGCACACGAGCAGAGCTGTGCCCTGCACCTGCCCTGGCTCTGCCCAGACCATCTCACTATCCCCTGCCCCCACTGAATGTCCCACCTGGGCCTCTCCAGCTGCAAAACCCATCATGATTTTTATGCTTGGATGTGGGAACTGAGGTGTGTGGAGATTTGAGCTGATCAGAGCCTGAGCCAGAGGCAAGACAGACTGTGAGAAGGGAGAAGGAAGAGCTGCAGATGCTTAGCTAAGCAGGGAGATGCTGCTGCACTCAAGGATTTGATGCTCAAAGTCCAGGCTGGACAGCCTTAGGAAGTTGGCTTTGTCAAGACCAAGTTGGATGGGCTTGGAGCAGCCTGGGATAGTGGAAGGTGTCCCTGCCCATGGCAGGGGGTGGGATAAGATGAGCTTTCATGCCCCTTCCCACCCAAACCTTTCTGTGAATCTACGATTCAACATGCCTGTGGGGCTGATGTGAATTTTTCACCCCCCTCTCCGCTTCTGGGCCACAAAGACAGAATTTTTCTTTGCAGAACAGGGAAATCATCAGTGGCCAAGCTCTGAAAGACAAGAGGGCCCAGGAGCAATGTGAAACCTGCTTGGCTGAGAGCTCCCAGAGGCTTACAGGGGAAAGCTTCTGTAGGTTCCTCGGGGAACGGGGGTCTTGAGCTCGGGCAGAAAAGAGGGGAAAGGCTGGGACCACAGATGGGTGTGGTTGTCGGTGTTTCTCCATCCTCCCCTCTCCCTCTCCCGAGCTGGGTCAGCCGCCCCGGGAAGGGGAAAATCCCCGGTCCCTGAGCCAGGGAGCAGCGCCCGTGCCCGGCCCCGCCCGGCCCTGCTCGGCTGCCCCAGCGCTAAATTAAACCGGATTGTGCTTTTCCCACTTTAGTCATTTAGATAAAAGTAACATTTTGTTTGAGAGCAGCAGCAGTCATACCCTGGGGTTTGGGATTAACATAATGAATACTTTCTCCATCTCCAAACGGCCCCCCCGCCCTCGCTCCTGCTGCAATCAGAGCCTCGGCTCTCGGTGACGCTGCAGCCCAGAGCGCTCCCCAAAAAGGTGCACGAGTCCTTCTGAGGGAGCCTGGAGTGTGCTTGGGAAGGAGCATCTCGGAATAAGAAGGAAAAGAGAGCCGTATCACCCTGCATTAGTGTCTGCAGCACATGAAAAGCCTGTCACTCCCCCACCCAGGGAACTAATGAAGATCCCAATTATGCAGCAATAAAATATACATACGCACTACACAGAGCCTTATACATTTTTAATTTTTTTTTTCCAGAGCCAAATTCAGAGAGAAAATTCTAATTAATGGTTTTGTCATTTTTAAATAAAAAGGTACGTGGCTGCAGGAAACACTGGCAGAGCATCCCCAGCAGAGCCATGCAGGCACAGTCTGGGTATCCAGCCACCATCCCAGTACTGTCCCCATCCCTGCCCTGCCAGCAGCTCCCTGATTCCCTGAGATCCTGGGAGGAGGAACTCACACCTTTTAGCAGCGATCCCAGTGATTCCCAAAACCCCACAACCCAGCCAGGCCATCCCCTCTTGAGCCTCCTCACTCTGAGGGAGCCCTTTGCTGTTTCCATCCCCTTGGCATTGCATGGGAATGTTTTCCTTTGGAGCCCAGGGGTCTGGGGGGATCCAGCCCATCTTGGAAGGTGACAGCAGGACAGCAGTGGGTGACAAGCCACAAACTGCACCCTCCAGCTTGGGTTTGCTTCTACTTCCTCATTCCCAAAGCTGGAGGAAGAGCAGTGGATGGCCCAGCTCAACTCCAACCCCACCAGGGAAGGCTCGGGTGTTGCCTGGTGAGAGCTGTAAAGAATGGGATGGAGTTTCAGCAGCAGAACCAGCAGCTTCCAGCAGAAATCATGGAATCATGGGAGAATTTGGGTTGGCAGGGACCTTTAAGGGGCATCTGGTCCAACCCCCCCACAGTGAGTAGGGACATGAAGCCTCTGTTTTCTGCCTGGATCAGAGCCCTGCTGATACCAGGGACTGGAGAATGGTGTCCCTATTCCAACATCCTTGGGGAAGGGTGTTCGGAAGCAGCACAAGTGGAAACTTCTGGTTTTCCTACCCTGGGTGTGCTGGGAACACCAAGCCTGCATGGCAGAGCCCCACACTGATCCTCTCTGAAAAATCCCAGCCCAGCTGTGTCCCTGCTGCCCTGGTCCTGCTGGTCCCACCCTCTGATGGGATGTGGGGAAATGATGCCCATCCTCAGCCCCACACCATTCCCTGCCCTCGGGGCCAGGGACAAGACCCCATGCCAGCCCTGTGACAGCACCTGCAGCACAGCTGGGCTTTCAAACAGTTCAGCTGCATGTTCATGAACTTCCAAAATAAATCAGAATTGGTCTTTCATGTGGTCCTGAAGACATTTGAACCTGACTGTTGTCCACAGGCACAATATCCCACACACACTGCCAGCCCTCCCAACCTTCCAGTGCTTCTCCCAACTTGGAAGGGATCAGAGCTACTCAGCAAAAACATCTTTAAGAGCTTTTCAACATTAGCTTAGTAATATATCTCCCTTAACTGCATCCAAAGGAATGATAGGCCTATTCGAGAGTTAGTTTCCCAAAAAGTGGATATAAAAGCATCCCTCTGAAGCAGCAACTCAGCTCAGAAAGTTTCTGACAAAATGCTCATGGCTTGGCAAGGTTTTAAGTGATTCAGAGCAACGTTTTAAAACGGAGCTGTCAGGAACCTGAAGCGCAAAGCAGTTCTGTCAACTCCTCCTGTAATAAAAATAAATGACCATTTGTTGCTTTCTGAACTCTCATATGCAGATGAGTGAATATATTATGCAATGTCCAATGTCCTAAACTCCATCTTCATTTAAATTTTAAAGTCACTGTAATATTGTGCATAAATATAAGGGTAAAAAAATAACTCCTGATGGTAGCATGATGCTGAAAAGTTCCCAAGCATGCAAAAAGCCCAGAAATTGTTATTTTGACATTAATCAGTGAGGAGGCTCTGAGCACAGTGGAGCTGTGACAGACACAGGATCATTATCACCAGACATGGCTGGAGCTCTCCCCTACTGTGGAACTGTCGGTGGGCAGGGAGGGAGAGAGGAGAGGGATCCTTCATTTTTCCAGCTACAGACCAAGGTCAGGGTGTAGAAGAGAAGTTTTCTGGGTCAAATTCACCATCATGCAGCTGAGATGAGGGGGAACCTCAGTTGTGGCTAAGAGGATGCAGGTGATGCACAAATATCCCAGGGATTCCCTCACCTGGGATTAAGGGATACACCTGGAACCAGGGAATTGTTCTGCTGAATCCCTGCAGGCAGCAGATGTGGGCCCCTCTGTATTCTTCTCCTGTAGTGACCCAGGTACTTTAAAGCTGTTTGAGCCCTGAGGAGAATGGAATGGCTCAGATAAAGCAGCCCAGGGTCTCTGGTTTAATGTTTTCCCTCTCCAAGTCACCAAGTTCATCTGGAAATCCCAGTGTATACCTGGCTGCCTTCCTAATTACTGTTATCTTAACTGCTAGGCCAGTTTTAAATTGCAAGCTGGACTGGAATAAAAAGCAAGGAAAGTTTAATTAATTGGTTAATTAATTATTTTTCCCTCTTTTAATAAGGAGATAATATTCACAGAGACAAACAGGGGCACAGATAGATCCTGTGGCTGGTTCACTGCAGTGCTGCTCCTCATTGCCAGGAGCTGCCCTGAGCTCCTGAGCCCTTGGAACCTGAGGGTTTTCTCCAGGTTCCTTCTCCTTGATCCTCCTACTGCCTGAAGGAACTGTTTCTGATCTATGAGGTGCTCCTGAATTGGGTAAGGGGTGTCAGAGAGCCAGCACTAACAGAAAGCTTGTGAGAAAACAATCTCAGGGTAAAAATAAATAACATTATGGGTTTGTTTGGGGTTTTTTTTCTGACTGTTTTTCAAAATCTTGCAAGCACTCAGGGCTCCTGGTGGAAATGTTGAAGTATTGGACAGAAGGTTGCCTAGGTGTTCTATTAACTTGCTCCTTTGCAGAAATTAATGGTCCAGAGCAGCATTTTGGGTGAGGTGTTCCACAGGAATTCCAACAGAAGGACCTCAGGGCTGTGGCACCAAGTGATGGTCAGTGAACCCTTGGGAGATTCTGCCCAGCTTGAAAAACCCCAAAACCCCAGATTTTATCGAAGGACAAGCTTGTGGAGCTGCCCTGCAGCCAGCCCAGCTATCCAAAGAGATATTTAGGTGTCAAAATATTTGCAACACTGATGCCAAGAGGCTGAACCTGACAGGAAACATATTTTTTGGGGGGTTTTATTCTCCATCCCAGGTGACTCCTCAGCTCCAACTTCTGCAGCAATGAGATTTTTCACATGGAGATGGTACAATAAATAATTTAATCAACTTTTCCTGGTGACAGTGACTCTAAATTGTGAGATGATTAGGGACAGGTGTTCCTGACTTGTGTTTGCTGGGAGGATGATCTGGAACAGGGGCAGACACTGTGCCAAGAGAGCAGGAAAGTTCCTCTGCTTCTCAGCTTGCTTAAAAATGCAAGCAAAGTGTCCCAGCCAAACGCCACGTGGCAGAGCTGGTTTTTCCTGTGTGCCCCCCCAGCATCCCCACAGCTGGAAGCCATTGGTGCCACCTCACTGCTTGCCCTAGAGCCAGCTTGAACCCCCTCAACTGCTGCCTCTCAGCTCCTTACAGCAGCAACTGAGGAGCACAGAGCATCACTAGCTTTTTATCTGGAAACACACCTGCCTCAGGAATTTAGCTGTGCTTTTCCTCTGTTTCTCTGATGAGAAATTAATGTGTCTATCAACAAGTGCCCTTCCATTAAACCTGCTCTTGTTTATTTTAAAATAAAAGTAAGCTGCCACACCGAGCGTAAAAACATGCAACGCTTTATGTGGGAATCTGAAAGAATATTATATTAACATGCACATTTCTTTGCTTCTTTTCTCAATCCCAAGAGACTATCTTCCAAGGAATTTCAGCTGGCAACTGCTTTCTTCCACATTAATGTGAATCAAACCTTTTCAACTATAGAAGTTTCTTCTGGTAATACACAACTCTTGAGTGAAGTTTGCCTTAAAATAAACAGCAAAGCAGTTCCTTGGCCCACCTCAGCCACAATCTGCAACTGCACACCCAGGCAGGGCCAGGGAAATGTGCCTGAGCACAGCATCCTGAGCTGATGGAGATTCCCAAGCCCAGAGGAGGGAGGGCACAGGGAGGATCCCACCCACCCCAGCACTTCTTTGCATCCCACTCTGGGCTGAGCTGGCCGTGGGACAAGCCCCAGGCTCCCAGCACAACCCACCTGTCTGCAGTGCTGCCATGGAATTGGACAGGGATCATCCATCCCTGTCGGGCCTCGCTGGGCAGCCCCACACAGGGGGCTCCAGACTCTGCCTTCAGCCTCAGTGCCCATGGAGCTGGATGGGGACATCCCACCCTGGGGTGCAAACCCTGCCCGTGAAATGCCCCTCTGATGGTCCTGCTGGGTCTGCAGGACAAACCCCAGCAGCTCCTCCAGCACTCTGGCACACAGGATGGCTGGAAAGGCTGCCCAGGTCTCTGCTTTCAGCAGTATCATTTTATTTTTTTTCTCCAAAGAGTAAAATATCAACTTTATACTGGTGCTCTGCCCTGTCCCCTGTCCAGACCACAGCCTCCAAAGGCCCCTCCTGTGCAAATCCATCTCTGGTTGAAGCAGAGGCTGGCAGGGCGTGGATGGGTCTCCTTGGAGCAGCAAACGGTGCCTTGTCAGGGAAAAGCTGTGCTGGGGCTCAGCCCACGAGGCTGCTGCAATTAAAACTCCTCCGTGGGATTGTGGCTGACCCTCCCCTTAATCCACACTGGGATGTCAAATGTCAAACTGTCTCCCCAGCTCGGGCAGAGCGGGCCTGACGAGGCGGTGGCAGCGGGAGCCGCGCTCTGTGGGGACAGCTGGCATTCAGCATAATTGTTTATGAGACACAACTTGCCAGCAGCAGCAGCAGCAGCAGGCCAAATTGGAGAGAACTAATGGCTAAATATTGGGGAATTATCTGGCTGGAGCAGCACGGCCCAGCCTGGTTAATTAGGAGCTTGCAATGAATATAGAATTGCTGTTAATTTTAACCCACCGTGCCTTTCCTGAGGCGAAATAGGGGCGTATCAGTATTATGTGATTTGGTAAAGGGTGGAAGGGAATGTTTAATAATGGTGGATTTGCTTCTTTATCTTAAGTGCTTCCCCCTTCATGTAGCAGTCATGGCCCCACTGCAGGGAGGCAGCCAAGCTGAGGACAGCGCACACCCCCAGGATTTGCCCTTGGTGCCTTTCCAGGGCAGAATTCCTTCCCTGGAGGGCATTCCAGAGCCTGCCCATTGCAGACAGAGCATCGCTGCCCCCAGCCCCACCCCGGTGTCCCCAGTCCCTGCAGTGCAGCCCAGTTCTCTCCAAGAGCAGGGGCCAGAGCTGGGGTGGGATGAGGGTGATCCAGGGGCTGCTGCCGGTGCTCTGGGTGGGCAGGACAAGCAGGGGACATCTCCTGGGCCCTGGGGCAAGGGGGCTGCACTGGAGATGGGGGGCACGGGAGTCCAGGAGCACTGAGGGGGCTGGGATCCATCAGAGCAGGTGTTTTGGGGCAGGACAGGGGCGTGGTGAAGGGGGATAAGCCAGGGTGGAGGTTGGGGTTTCAGTGGGGGCACTCCCTGCCCCTGGACAATCCAGTTCAGGGTCTGGCACATGGGCACTGGGCACTGTCACCCCTGGCACAGAGGAGTGGCACTTCAGTATGGTGTCACAGGTGAGCAGAGCTGGTTCCTTGGTGCCTGGGGCTCACATCCCTGCTGCTCCTCTGCTCACGGAGCTGGGTGCCATGGTACAGGGAGGCCTCGTGCTGGCTGCTCCTCCACAGGATGCTTCTCCCTCACCACTGAAATAGCTTCAGATTTTGCTTTCCTCAGTTTAGACCTCAATGGAACATCTGGGGAGGCTGAGTTGGCTCCTGAAGGAGTCTGCTTTATCCCAGACCCATGGTTTCCTTCAAACACGAGTGCTGCAATGTAGATGTACTCAAGGGATGTGATGAAAAATACACCAAAACCACCCTGTTTGTGTCAGGGAGGGGAAGCTGTGACACTGCAGGTGCTCTTGGGTCACTCCTGCAGTCACACAAACACTGGCTGAAGGATGATGAGGAGCCCACCATGCTTCAGCAACTCCTTCTGAGGCTTCTCAGATTTGTGTGTGACCTGTTCAGCCTCACCATCACGTTTGTGTGGCACCTTGGGGATAATTTTTGTCAGGTTGCTTTGAGTGAGATGTCCCAGCTGGTTGAAGACAAGGACAATTTCAGCCTTGCATGTTGTGTTCTGCACTAAGCCACAATGGACGCAGTTCCCCAGGAGCGGGTGACTGTAATGGGAGTAAAACCATCTCCAGATATTCTGAACAAGAACCCACCACCACCTGGAAGCCTGCTCCCTCAAAAGGCCAGATGAAATCAGGCTGGATTTTGGACCTCCATTCAAGCTTTCAGCAAGGTCTGGGGCACATTTTGGTGACACAAACCTGCATTCAGCTTTCTCTCTACATCAGCATTGATTTGGGCAATCAGCTTTATACCTTGGCCACTGCTCCCATTCCAGGGTGTGATATCTTGACTTTCCAAGTTCCCAAATGCACCCAGTGTTCCTGAACTGCAGCTTTGATGCCTCTGAACCTGCCTGGGGGACAGTGACTCCAGTATCAGAGAGGGGTCTGCAGCAGGGCAGTGCCACTGAGGGTAACACTGGCTGCTTGCTCTGTTAACTCAGCCATGGGACCTCCAAATGCTCAGGACAATTCTCCAAGTCACTCAGCAAATCCATCCTTCATTGAACCACCCTTTAGAGCAGTTTGCCTTAAAATAAACACCAAAGCACACATCACTTTTCTGGGCACTTTCTTTCCATAATCCAGAGGAGCTGACTTGAAATTTTGTGGAAGGAGGGCTTTTTCTGCAACAGTAACCTTTCTTATTTCATTTAAACCTAAATTTATTCCATATTTCAAAATCTGAATGCTTCTGCCTGTAGAACATTTATACAGACAACAGGAAATTGAGTGTTGCAATGAACTGCACTTTCCTTATTATTTGTGGCAAAATATTTTTAGTGCATTTACTGGAAATTTCAAAACATGTCTGGTAGGACATCACTTGGCTCCTGGATCTGCTCAAGTGAAATAAAGTACTCTGGGTTTATTAATAGCTGTGAAAATTCTTACCAGGTGTTAATAAGTAGGAGAATAATATTTTCTCTCTTTCTTTCCCCCCTTCAAGGAAATAAATTACTATGTCAGAATCTAGAGGAATTTAGGAACTAAAATTGCAGAGAAGTCTGGGTGGGGTTTATGAAAACACGTGAGTGTGAAATAAACCTCTGCTCCCCCTTGAAGAGCTGGTGCAGTGGTACAGCCACATTTTATACAATTTGTACAACGTTATCTTTCTTCTCAAATATTTAAAATCCCATGACACTGTTTGGAAAGCTCACTCAGGGATATGTCATTTTAGCCTTTCATCAAGCTGCCATGCATGGATTTGTTAGTACACATTTTAAACCAGGCAAGCATTCCTTGTTCACCTGGCATCACTTAAAGAGGAGAATTCTTTCCTCTCCCTCAGAGCAGTCTCAGAGGCACCACAGCTCAGGACCCATCCTCTCCTGCTGTTCCATGGAGCAGGAGCACTTACATTGATAAATCACCAGCAACCACCAGCTGAGAGAAGAAAATGGTGCAGGAAATGGGGTGAGACCTGCAGGACACAGCTCAGAGCAGCTGAGGAAGCTGCTGCTGCCAGGAGGTGCCCAAGCCCCTTGGGCTGTTTGCTCAGTGACAGAAAGTGAGGATCCGGCTCAGACAGGGCAGGGGTGGGGTCTGGATGCTCCTGGTGAGGACAGGTCAAGGTGACAGATCACTTGAATGATGGAAACCCCCACAAAGAGAAATCAATGCAGAACAGGCACAGAGAGTGGAAAGATGCCACAAAATGAAATCAGGGGGTGCTGAAGTAATGGAGGATCTGAGCAGGCCCAGGGTGTTCAGAGAATCCCAGACTGGTTTGGGTTAGAAAGGACCCCAAAGCCCATCCCATCCCACCCCTGCCATGGCAGGGACACCTCCCACTGTCCCAGGCTGCTCCCAGCCCTGCCCAGCCTGGCCTTGGGCACTGCCAGGGATCCAGGGGCAGCCACAGCTGCTCTGGGCACCCTGTGCCAGGGCCTGCCCACCCTCCCAGGGAACAATTCCCAATTCCCAATCTCCCATCCATCCCTGCCCTCTGGCAGTGGGAGCCATTCCCTGTGTCCTGTCTCTCCATCCCCTGTCCCCAGTCCCTCTCCAGATCTCCTGGAGCCCCTTCAGGCCCTGGAAGGGCTCTGAGCTCTCCCTGGAGCTTCTCCTCTCCAGGTGAGCACCCCCAGCTCTCCCAGCCTGGCTCCAGAGCAAAGGGGAGCTCTGGAGCAGCTCCGTGGCCACCTCTGGACTGGCTCCAGATGCATCTTTGAATTCATTATCTCAGCCCAGGTATTTCCAGCTGTAAAGGTGTGTCCAGCTTCAGCTGGGCTGACAGGATCCCTGGCTGTGAACCCACAGCAGGTTTTGAAAAAGGCAGCCCAGGAGCCCTCTCTGAGCCTCCTGAGCCCTGTGCCCAGCTGAACAGCCTTCCTCCAGTATCAGTGCCTTTCCCAACACCCCCAGCCCTAAACCCCTTGCTGCAGAGCAGAATGGGCCTCACTGGAGCTGTTTGGGAATGCTCAGGGAGCCTTGCTTCGTGTCCAAGGCCAGGGACACAACACAGGTCAAGCAGAGGGACCACTCAGACAGTTTTTAATGCCCCTCAGCTCCATGGGGATGAGCTGCAGGTCATCAGGTCCCTGCCTCAGCTGCGCCAGCAGGGGCTGGGCTGCGATTCCCCCTCATTCCCCACAGCCCTGTCCTGGCTCACACAACTGTGATTACAGCCTCACACTTCCAGGGGTGCAGTTAACAGCCTGATTAGCAAGATACCATTCCATTTTATAATTAGATTAATGAGAGCATTCATTCAGAAGTTGTTATCTCACTTAATAATGACCTCACTGATTATTTTATCTCCTTTAACTCAGTGAGTGATTTTGATTAAAATAAATATAGCTCACAGCACCTGAAAATTCATTCTTCTCTTTAGATGGAATCTGATGGAAAGAGATTCCCTTTTAAGAATTTCTTGAGAGTGATTAAATATTTTGGTCCTCCTGAGGCTGAATTTTCATGTTTTTAAAGATGACATTTTTGAAATATTTGATGATAAAATATTTATTAAGCCCTGTATTTATATTTTCAATACATCTGTTTCTGCTTTGACTGTTTGAACATCATTTCAGCAGAAATATATATTTGCATGCTGAGCTGATTTTAAAAAAACACCCCCAAGTGCTTATACACACACGCACATTTGCACACACACACAGGCCTCACACACTGAGCTGCACTCTTCCTTTCATCCTGTCCCTCCCAGAATGATTTCTGATTTAGAGAAAACACTGCCAGCAGTCATTGAGCCAATTGAGTTTATCAGACCCCTGCTGCTCATGATGTTATTTTGTGTATTAATCTATTTCCTAAGAGTGGTTAGAATTAGACAGCACAGCTGCTGAAGACTCAGATGGGGAAGAGGCAAACAGGAGGGCAAAGAGCATTTGGGGTTTGCAGGACAGGCCAGCCACAGCTGATTCCTGTGGGGAATTAATCACAAAATCTGGGCTGCTTTGGGCACCTTCAGCCATGCCAGCAGCAGAGGGAAGGTGACCATGGGTGACAGCCCCTGGTGTGGCGTTCACAGAATTCCAGACAGGTCTGGGGACCTTCAGTGTCCTCCCACCCCTCAGAGCCCACTCTGCTCCTGCCCTGTGGCATCCTTAGTGCTCATCTCACACCCAGCTACTTGTGAGACAGCAAGATCACCTCTAAATAATGCTGTGCTGCTCCTCAGTGGGCACCCAGGAGTCCCAGGTGGCCCCAGCTCTCGGAGAAACTCAGGGAACTCCAAAGCTCTGGAGGGACCAAGTGCAGAACAGGCAGAGGGGCTGGGAGCAGCTCTGTTTGCTCCTGCACAGCTGGGAGGGTCTGCACAGCTCAGGGCCAGCAAAGGCTGATGCCTTGGGTTCTCCAAGGTGGCTCATGGTGAGGGATGGATGGAGGGACCCAGCCCAGCTGGGGACATCCTTGTGCCGTGGTTAGTGTGACCATCCCAGAGCTGACAGCAAATAATCATCATCAACCTCCCGATTTCCTGCAGCAAGAGGCAGGGATGAATTGCACCTCTGCTTCCAGGGGGTTGGAGTGGTTCCAGTGGGGCAGGATTTGGTCTCTCAGATGCTGGTTGGAGTAGACAGATAGAGGGGAATGCTGAGATTTCCACTGGTTTAGCTCATGCTTCTTATTTTACAGGTTTTAATGTGTTCATTCTAATTCTTGCCTGCTGAAGCCTGTAAAGGTTGGACGTCAGAAATGAGTGCAGGAGAATGTCAGTCTCACCCAGATTCTGGAGATGGAGAGGGTGTTTGCTGACCTGTCTGAGAGCAAAAGACAGGGACAAGTCTCATCCTGCATCTGCAGGTATGGAAGGAAAAGCCTTTTACCTTTAGAACAAGTCTGAGCTGCAGCCTGAATTCTGGGGAAAAAAATGACTGAAGGGGACCTGGCAACCTTTGGTATTTTAGTTCTCATTTTACAGTATCCATAGGCAATTAACATCCTGCAACCTCCTTTAGAAGCTCTTTAGAAATACTCATGTTCCTTTTGGGAAGCTGACAGGCTCTGCCTCACTTCAAAATGTTCAGAATTGCTGTTACCCAGTAAGGAGAAAATGTATTTAAAAAAAAAAACAACAAAAAAAAAAACCACCTGTTTCTGAGGCATGATCTAGCTCCAGGGGTATTCCTGTGATTGTATTCCTGAAAACCCCAAGAGAAAATAGGGATTTATCCTGTAGGGTGGCATTCACACAACAACTCCTTGGCCATTCAAAGGTGCAAAGGGAAATCAATCTGCTGAAATAAATTGTCAAATTTTTGTGGTGTTTCTTTGGGGGTTTTTTTGTTTTTTTTTTCCCTTCGGCTGCCTCTATTTCAATTTTATTTTAAAAAGTCAAGTCCTGTGTTACCACAAATATCCTCTGGGGCATTTGGAAGCAACTCAGTAGGTGAGACAGCCAGGGAATGGAAGGGGAGTGCTCACAAAGAGAAATAAATTATGAAAATATTGTTCTGCATGTACAAATAAACTCAGCTGGGCACTAAACCTTCAGATGGAACAAGAGGAAATGTTATTTTTGTAAAAAGAAAAAAGTCAGCTCTTCTTTCCCCCCAACCCATCCCTCTGTCATTAAATATTTCTTTTTATGTAGGTCATAGTGCCCAACGCTATTTCTTTCAGGCTTTGAAAATTTCACAGCTCTGGAAATTTATGGACAATATTCTGCAAAGTCCTTGTGAAAAGGGTGTAGGGAAATCCCTGTGAATCCCAGAGTGTAAGTGAAGGAGAAAAGCCCTACAAAAAAAAAAAAAAAAGAAGAAAAAAGCAAAAAACTGGAAGAGAGCATTAAACACTTCACATTGGTTTGGTTAAAAATGAAAATCACATGGAGACACTGCAGAAAATTCTCAGTGGATAATCTATTGTCTTTTTTCTCAACCTAGATGGTTCTTCAGGATTAAAAGGTGGAGAAACATTCATCCATTCATGGCACAGGGAGAGAGTTTGGGTTGGGAGCACAGGGCTCTGTGCAGGTGCAAGGGCACAGCTGGCCAGGTGGCTCCTGTGTGCTCCCTAAATTCCAAACTGCAGGATCAGGGACCCCAGGACCTCCCTGATAACAGAAACCACTGCCTTTAAGAGACTGAAGTCTCCAGAAGCCAAGTTTGGAATGAGACACAGCCACTGCTACCACTTCTTCTTTTTAATTCTCCCACTAAACCCACGAACCTGAGCCCCTGTGACCCCTGGGGGACCTGAGGGCCCTGTTTCAAGTCAAAGTCAAACCTGGCTGAAGCTGTTTCAGTCAAAACCATTGCAGCTCTCCTGTGAAATGCTAAGGGGAAGAAAATATCTCTAATGATTTCTCCTGAAGAAAAACAACAAAAATAAGGTGGAAAATAGAAGACAGGCATCATATACTAAAATCCCTTCAAATAAAAAAGAAATCATTGCACTCTGCTTCTTCTCAGTTATAGAATCCCAGACTGGCTTGGGCTAGAAGGGACCTCAAAGCCCATCCCATTCCACCTGTGCCATGGACACCTCCCACTGTCCCAGGCTGCTCCCAGCCCAGTCCAGCCTGGCCTTGGGCACTGCCAGGGATCCAGGGGCAGCCACAGCTGCTCTGGGCACCCTGTGCCAGGGTCACCCACCCTGCCAGGGAACAATTCCCAATTCCCAATATCCCATCCATCCCTGCCCTCTGGCAGTGGGAGCCATTCCCTGTGTCCTGTCCCTCCATCCCCTGTCCCCAGTCCTTCTCCAGCTCTCCTGGAGCCCCTTTAGGCTTTGGAAAAGGAAAGTGTGGGAATGGGTAGGACAATGTCCCTGAGCTGTGTGAGAGCTGCACTGGAGCCACCTTCACCTCTGAACCACACCACAGACACCTGGGCTGGGCCTCTCTGGGCCTGGGGGCTGGGACCTCTTTTGGTGAAGTCCAACAATCTCCTGCTCTCCACAGGTCAGAGGTGCCCACTCCAGGGAAGGAGCAGATGTGGAATCCAAGCCCAAAGTGTCGCACACAGAAACAACAAACCCGGGAAAGCTCCACAGCCTTGGGCCAGGTTTGGTGAGGGTGGTTGTGGCTCCAGCTTTAGGACTTCTTTGTTATGCTTGCCTCACAGCAGAAGAATCCTCTCCAACACCCCCTGCTCTTCAGGTTTCTCCGAATTTCTAATTGTGCTTTATTACAGATTCCTTTGTTTCTGGAGTGCCACCTTTTCCTCCAGCTCTGCCTTCCTGCCCAATTCACTCAGAGCTACTGCTGACATCCAGCAGAAAATTCCTGTCCACCCTGATTTCCTGTGGCAGCTTTCACTTAATTAGGTCCTCATTACAATGTCTTTGTCCAGAGAGCCCTCAGTGCCAGGCATATCTCCCGAGCCACAGTAAATGGGTTTTTAACCTTTGGGTAAACATTTCTATATATAAGGAAAAACGCTGGGGAGGGAAATGACTTTTGAAGCTGAATTGAAGGGCACTGAGTGGGCAGAGGAGGGAGTTTAGGAGATTTCAACACAGCCTCTCCAGAAAGTGAAACTTTGCTCTGAGATCATCACCTGTGGCCAGACTGTAATGTCCCAGGGAGCCCAGGAAGGAAGACTCAGGGAGGAAGAAGGTTTCATGTGGCAAATGGAATGGCCTCAAAGGAAATTCAGGCCCTGCTGATACTGACTCTCACCTTGACGTTTCTGCCGAGTTCCTCTCCTCATTGGCACAAGTATTTCTGATAAAATCAGATCAAAGGCTTTTGTCTTCAGTGGCTGCTCTGCTCCTCTTTTTATTCTGACTTGCTGGAACTGGTGAGGAAGTGGCCCCAAAATCCAATGTCCCTCTTTTCCCCCTGCCTTTGAGCTACAAAAGGGCATTTTGGCAGCCCAGGGCAAACAGTGCAAGTAGGATTCAAGGATTCAGGGACACGGATGGATGGGATGGGTTGGAAGTATTTAAAAGTGAATTAGAACCAGCATTACTTCCAGTGTGTTCTGTATGGGCATCAGGGCTACAAAGTGAAATTCAAGCAAGGAGAAGCCAGGAATGTGAGGAATGTGCGATGTCAGGCATGAGGGCATTTCATACTCGACATTTGATGATGCAGTTTGAGAAGAGAGGATGGGGTTGGCTCTGGAGAGAGGGAGTGGGGTGGGGGCAGAGGGAGGGGCTTCTCAGAGCTGTTTCCAGCCTGCTCTGCACAGATGGGGACACAGGGGCAGCAGCAGCTGGAACCCCCCGAGATGGGAGGCAACCCCTCCCAGCAGGGCAGCAGCAGCTCAGTTTTTGGGTTATGCAGTGCCTGAGATGGATCATTCCAGCAGTTCCTGTTCCTCAGAGCACTGGTGACACAAAGATAAGCCTGGTTCAGATGTCGAGTGAGATAAAGACAAGACTCATGTTGCACCAGTTCATCAGTGATGAAGCCCTTTTGCCTCTGCAGCCCTTGGAACAGGAAGAGGGCTCTGCGTTTGTCTCACTGTATTTCAGAGCTCCCTTTAGGAGGAGAGACAGAGGTCAGCTCAATGTAAAGAGCTCATTCAAAACTTCCAGCTCAGCATCTGTCTTTAAGAATAAGGAGAAACCATCAGGTTTCTGAAACAGTCAGACCTAAATAATGAATGTGAGTAAAGAATGGGTCATCAAAAATGCTTCAGGTTCTGCATCTGAAATACTCCCGTGTCCTTGTGCTGTGAAGGATGCTCTGCTTGGCCTGCCTGTGCTCTGCAAAAGATGCAACTTTCTCTGGAAATGTGTAGAATTCTACAATAATCTCTGTGTTTCTGCCAAGCTGTGGCTCAGTGTCTCCTGGAGTCACTCAGATGCATTTTCACTGTGGGCCAACAGCTCTGCCCTTGCTCCTTGCACTATTCCTGCCCTTCTTCACAGTTCCTGTTGTGAAAGTGCTGCCAATTTTCTGGGCTTTCATTTCATTTTCTGCTGCTGAGCTGATCTCCCAGACTTTTCTGCTGGCAGAGACCACAGAGAGCTGAACTTGAGCCACACAGGATCATTAAGGTTGGAAAAGACTTTCAGGATGATCGAGTGCAACCACCAGCACCACCAAGTTCTCCACAAACCACGTCCCCAGAGTGCCACATCCCCACGTTCTTTGACCACTTGCAGTGATGATGACTCCTCCCCTGCCCTGGTAGCCCATGCCAATGCTTTGCAACTCTTTCCATGAAGAAATTTTTCCTAAAATCCAATCTAAACATCCTCTGGCATGACTCGAGGCCATTTATTCTCCTCATGTCAAGACATGAAAATGTGTCAGTGATTCTGCACAGAGAGGGAGCACAGAATTCCTGTTAAAGTGCTGTGGCAAACAAACCAAGAGCTTCCGAGTTCCAGCCAGAATGTCACTGGTGTCCTCACAGACCCACCTTGTCCACCTCTCTCCTCTGGCCAGTGTGAAACTCAGGTTTTTTTATTTCTGTAGGACAAAGGTGCTGATCAGCCTCCCACACAAGCAGCTGGTGTGCTTGGTGAGCCTTAGGGAGGCTGTCCCAGCACCCAATCCAAATATCCCTGAGGCAAACCCAGACCCATTTCTCAACCTGCCTGCTCCAGAGGCTGCACAAGACCTCTCTGTAGATGCTCTCAGCACCAGCTTCTCTACTGTATCTTAAACAACCCACAGCTCTCCCAGCTTGCACTCACCGCCAACTGTCCCATGTTTTTCCTGAAGGGCAGAGCCCAAGCCTGGATGGATCCAGCTCTAGCAAGAACCTCCAGATTGCTGCTTCACATCCAGCAGCTATTCTATTCTATTCTATTCTATTCTATTCTATTCTATTCTATTCT
>QUSF01000027.1:7953006-7971508 GCA_003676055.1 Chloebia gouldiae | reverse complement strand
CTATTCTATTCTATTCTATTCTATTCTATTCTATTCTATTCTATTCTATTCTATTCTATTCTATTCTATTCTATTCTATTCTATTCTATTCCATGGCAGGAGCTCAGGTGCAGAGCTGGGATCCCCTTTCTGATAAGGTTCAAGCCCAACACCTCAGCAGTTGCCCAGAGTCAGGGCCATGGCAAGGCCAGAATTCCTCATCCATTTAAAATTTGCACATCTCCTTTAGGATTTCTGTACAGCTGCTTTAGTTGGCCAAAACTCCTGCCTCAAAAATTCAGGAAGTTTTGTCTCAGGCCCTGCTTTTCATGTTTGATCAGTGCAGGGTAACCTGGAGCCTTTTCCATGAGGATAAGCAAGCAAGGAAAGAGCAGGAAACACAACCCAAAAATCACAGAATCAAGGAATTGTGGAATCATTCATGCTGGAAAAGGCTTCAAAGGTCCAATCCTTCCCCCAGCATTTCCAAGGCCACCACATATCCCCAAGTGCCACATCCACCTCTTTTTAATCCCTCCAGGGATGGTGACTCCACCCTTCCCTGGGCAGCCTGACCATCCTTTCCATTAAAAAATATTTCCTAATATCCCACATCAACCTCTCCTGGCCTTGACATGAGTCTGAGGGATGCCACACCCCTGGGGGAGGATGCAGCCAGCAGCTGTGGACCAGATTCAGATCCCAAACTCCTCCCTTTCCCTAGAAATTCCTGCTGCTCCCAGATCTGAGTGTGGGGGTAAGGATGGGTCCCTGAGGGCAGGGTGATGGAGCTGCGGGGACTCAGGATATCCCTGGCACTGGCCTTTGCACTGCTTCCCTCCTGACACGTTTCTCTTACCAAACAGTGGTAAGAGAATGGAAATCGGCTCCCTTGCAGGAGCAGGGCCGGTCCTTTCATGCAGAACCCGCTAAATACAGGGAGGGTTTCGAGCAAATCACTTCCACTCAAATCAGCCACCAACACTTGAGAGGTTTTAGGAGGAGTCTCACCCCCTGAGGGCAGCATCAGCCAACACAGTTGTGAGCAGAGGACCTGACATCCCTTCATCCCTTCGCTTTCTGCTGCTGAGCAATCGAGGGGCAGAATCTCTGCTGCATTTCCATGGGACTCACCCAGCAAATGGCAAATGTGCCACAGCCACCGTGAAAATCCCACTGCTGACAGGGGCACTGCTGCTCCGGGGGCCACATCCTGCACTCTGTACCCAGTTTTCTGGGAAGAAATTTGCCTGGATCAAATGAGGGGCTGCAAGTCTGCGCGTCACAGTGGGGCACCTCACTAGGCATAACTCAGCCCTCAGGAGAAAGCCTTTTTTTCCCCCTTTGCATGAGTCCTTGTGCCCAGGCTGCTGTTTAATTCAATCACTGGGTACACTGTCCAAATTAACTTCCAGGATCAAACTGCAAATATTGAAAATAACCATCATTCTGCTTCCCAGAGCAGTCCATGGCTAACAAAGGACCCAACCTTCAGCTGGATGAGGGGATCTCATCTGAAGTCAGTAGAGATGTGCTGATTTATACCAAGGGACTTCAGCAGCTCATTTATTTTGCAAATCAAGCATTTGGACATTGGGAAATGCCTTTAGGAAATGTAACCAGGTTTCTGGTGCACCTTAATTGCCTATGTTCATTATGTTGATTGGTGAACAGAGATGCCACTGGAGTAAAGGCTGAGGCTACATAGTTAAACAAATGAGTTCTTCTGAAGTCTCTTTTATATGGAAAATTGATCAGGATAATTACACCACCGGTATAATTTTACCAGTACAGCTCCCACTCACACCCCTGCCCACAGAAGCTTTTTAGTGTCCCTGCTTTTCCAGAAATGCAATGGGAGATAAAACACAAACTGCTGCAAACAAGTGCTCGTGTGAGGAGTGGAGCCCGTGGGAGGATAATTGCCCTGCTAGAATGAAGATGCTGATTTCCCTCTGCAAGCAGGCTGAAGCCATGTGTCTACATCCACATGCATCCCTGAATTCCAAGGAATGTGCAGCAGCAGTGCTGAGGTCCCTTCTGGCTTGGTGGTGCTGAGAGGACCCTCAGAGGGAGAAGCAGCTCTCAGCCATGCTGGTGTTATTGGGGGGCTGCACTGGAGCCCACCTCCAACTCCAGGGACCACTTTGTGCTTTTCTAATGGATATCACTGCTTGGGAAGGGTCTCAGCTGCACCACCAAGCCAGAAGGAACCTCAGCACTGCTGCTGCAAATTCCCAGGAATTCAGGGATGCATGTGGATGTAGGTACATGGCTTCAGCCTGCTTGCAGAGGGAAATCAGCATCTTCATTTTAGCAGGAAAATTTGTCCTTTCTAATGGACATCACTGCTTGGGAAGTGTCTCAGCTGCCTTTGGAGGTCAGGAGCCTCCAGGAAAACAGACTGAACATGTTTGAGAGAAGTGGGATGTGCACTGAAACTCCAGCTGAGAATACACACCAGGTAAAGGTGATATCTGTGGAGCAGCAGGGCTGGAGCTGTTCTGCAGCTGAGAACACTGGCAGGCAGCTCGGCAGGGTTCTAAAGGGTCACATCCTGCCACAAACAATGCCCAAGTATTGGACAAACTGAGGGAAATAAAAGTGTTCCTCATTACTCCCACCCAGTCCTGTACTGTGGGACTGTGTGTGAAAAGGAGAAGCTGAAAATCCCAGCAGGGGCAGCCTGGGGTTCAAGTCATCCTGAGTATCATAGAATTCTGCTCCAAGGACTCACCCAAAATCAAACCTGGCTCATATTAGCCCAGAATCCTATCTAACACCAGCACACACTTTTCATAGCAAGTCACATTTTGAGGATTCAGGATTTCCTGTATGAAATACTGGATCTCACCCTTCACTCCTGGGTGGGGGAGAGAGAACAATGGGTTCCCAGAGAACAAGAGTATGAGGGAATTGTGAGGTGCCTCAGTCCCTGAGGCTGAAAGGAGCTCTGCAGATCACCCAGCCCTGCTAGTGCAGGAAGGGAACCTCCCCATACTGCCTGGGATGTCCCTGATGTCTGGCAGGGGCCAAAGCCATGGAGCTGAAGCAAAAGCATCTCAGGTTCTTTTCTTGCTGTCCAGTGAGTGTCTTGTGCAGTCCACATTGGCCTGTCCTCATCAGGGCACCTTCCAGGCACAGAAAACTCTGTTTATCTCTCCTCTTGGGTCCAGGGTCTCCTGGTTATCTCTTGGCAGATTTGGGAAAGGTCTGAGCCTCTGGATCAGAGCCAGAGAGTTGAACTCAGGTTTAGGGCAGAAGCAGATCCCAGTCAGGGCTGGGAGCAGAGAGAAGAAGAGCCCTGTAAGGCCAGGACTTGGGAAAGGTCAGCCCATAAAGCACAGAAGGTCCCTCCAAGAGAAGATTACTCAAAATGAAGTATTAAGAAATGTCAGGGGAACCTGTGGGTTTGATTTAAACAACTCAAGATATATTTAGGCACCAAAACCCATTTGTGGATGCAGCTGAAGCAGCAATAACAAACGTGAAACAGGAGATTGTCCCCACTGCAGAGCCTTTGCACAAACAGCAATAAATATTGCAAATGAGGCTGTAATGGGAGAGGCACATTTGTACAGATCTTCTGTCTCCCCGGCTAAAATGGAAATCTGGTGGTGTGTGGCTTTCTGAAGTCTGCACTCATGGCAGTGACACCACAGCAGGGCTCTGCCTGGCTGGGGCTCTCCAGCCAAAGCACCAAAGAGCAGGACAACCTCCCTGCTGCTACTTCCACATTCTCTGGTGCTTCAGAGCCTCACTTCCCTTTTAACATAGCGTTTGGATGAATTTCCTGATTTTTAAAGCATTGTGGAGAAAAAGGATGTGGAATCATTCTTGTCTAATAAATTCCCAGAGACCTTACCCCCAGCACTGATCCACAGCAGCAATCTTTCAAACCCAGTCTGGAGCAGACCTTGGCTGGGAGAGCTGGAGCCCAAGTGAATTAAAGTAGCAAAGTTATCAAAAAGTGAGAACTGAGTCTCATAATGGGAACTGTCAGCACATTTAGGCATGGCTGCCTGCAGTTATTGTTGCTTTCTACCTCCAGCCTGCTCACCTGGATTACATTTATTGCTGGCCCACTCGCCTGGCTTTGTTTAGTGAATTTTCTTGAGCTGTCTGCCACTTATCAGCACTATAGGATTTTTTCCCTCAATGCAATCTATTTCTCAAATATTCTGCTGCATCTTGCTGCCTGATACGCTGAGCATTTAAAGAACAGATTGAATTATTTGTAAGGCAACTTCCTTATTGCACAGAATCCCGTTTCCCACCACACCTTTGATATTTTTTTCTCTGTGGTTTGTTCTAAAGCCTGACCCTTTCTGAGCAGGGCTCAAGCTCCAGCTGCTCCACTGTTTCCTCCCTCCTTGTAGGTGAATTTTATGTTCATGTGCACTAAAAGACCTCAGGGGTCTTTTGATTCCATACATCATTTCTTCTGAAGTTGTGGTCACTTCCAGGTCTCTGGAATACCCATTTCAAGGCCATCAAGCTGACCTCAGTTCTTCAAACCTTCTTTTGGGAGGTGTCATAGATGAATTTGAAGGAGCTGGATGATCTTTAAGGTCTCTCCCAGTTCAAGGCATGAATCTTTCTGGGATTCCGAGAGATATTTCAGCAGGACTGTACAAATCTAGAGCATGAGAAGATTTCAGCCCTGGTTTTTCACACTGGGGGTTGCTCTTGAGCTGTGGACTCAGCCCCTCCCAGCCTGAGAGAGGGACTGACCCTCCAGGCTGGCAAACACCACTTCTCTGGGGCCACATCTTTCACTGCACAGGTGTACCTGGGGTGACTTCTGGAGGCTCCTCGTGCAGCCTGGAAGGGTGACAAGAAACTGCACAGCAACAGAAACTGCAGCACAGCTCCCAGTGAGGAAAAGTCTGATTTTCCTGGTGGAGTGACCATGAAGTGGAAAAAAGTCCTGCCATCATCTCATTGAAGGAATCTGATCAAGCAATATCCTGAACTACCCACAGATGTTGCAAGAGGGCAAAAAAAAAGAAGAAACAAAGATTGTGGGATAAATCTTTTGCCCAGTTCTGCTGGCAGTGTGACACCAGATCACTTGGAAGACCTGGGAAGTTTCCAGGCAGGAAAAACAAGTTTGTTTTATTTGAAATTCCAGCCTGGATTTGAACTAACAGCACTTCACAGGAGAAGCAAAGCACTCAACCACCCTTGCAGCCAGCACTGTTCTGCCTGGCTCTGCAGTTTGCAGCTTATTCTGCACACTTCAGTTCTTTAGGTTGGGAACAAATTCAGCTGTGGGCTAAAGGGGCACTTTGGGGCATGCAGGGAGCAGGGCAGGGTCTGCTCACACAGGATCAGTGATAAGAGGGGGTTTGTGATGCTGATAAGGATGAGCCACGGTGCCCATGAAGTGATCAAACCTTCCCTGGCATTGCTGGCTTAGGACCATGGCCCAGGGTAAGGGAGGGTTGAAGGTAATGGGGTGCAGCTGCAGGAAATTTGTAGTTTATTCTTTGTTATTGCCCATGAGGGTTAATGAAATATTTGGGGTTTTCCCCTAATGTTGCAATTCAGTAAAAGGAGAGCTTTACTCTCAGTGAGTTTCAGGGTGAGCAGCATTCCCTGGCTGTGTGGGCAGTGCCACCTGTGCAGTGCCAGCTGGGGCTGGCATCAGGCCTGAGCACTGCCCACATTCCTGCTGGATTATCCAGACCCTGTGACAGGGATCCTGCTGAGGCTCAGCTCCCAGCAAGGCTGGGAGAAACCTGAGCCATCCCTGAGTCCTGTACCAGCCCAGTGCTCTGCAGGGGCTGCTGCTGAGCATTTTGGTGGAAGGGTAGAGGATTCACCATCTCTAGGAGGTTCAACTCCTCCTAAAGGAGGCTCAGCCAGGGCAGAGTCCTCAGCTCTGCTGGGCTCAATCACAGGGATTGTTCAGCTGGGCTAGAGAAGCTCCAAAAGGCCCTTCTGGTGCCTTGGCTCCACCTGAGGGCCACTGTGACCTTGCTTTCCACAGCTCATGCAGGTCAGAGGCACCAGAGGTGCTTCCAATTCCATTTCATTTTGTTTGGCATGAGGCCCTGCTGCAATTATGATGAAGGTCATCATGTCTAAAAGGGGATTTTTGGATAGCAAGAGCAAAATATGTGCTGATAATTCTTCATCTTCAGCCCTGAGAGGAGTCTTATGGACTGAGGGCCCATCACAGGCAGAAAAATGGGAAGGCAGCAGGGAAAAGGTAAGGATGGATAACTTCAAACATGACTGGATTAGACAGACCAAGGCCCATCCAAAATACCCACCTGAAGTTCACAGCTCAGCAGGTGCTAGGCACAGGTGCAGTTCTTCAAGCAATTGACACAAAGCCATGGTACAAACACTGCATTGGAGCAAGTTCCTAATCATTAACCACTGCACCATTTCCATGGATCTCAAAGGAACACCAGGAGCTCCCAGGAGCAGTAAATGTCTTACTGCTCCTTCCCATTGCCCTGGATCAGAGGGCAATCAGGAAAGGGAAGGTTGGACTCAGCTCTTTGGATTCAATTTGGAAGTACCAGTTCCAGGCTCTCCCCACAGCAGGACAGGGACTGAAGGACAAAACTGCCTTGAGTTAAAAGGTGAGAGGCAGGGCTGGTTCTGGGGCAGAGCAGGAATTTCCCTTTCTGACCTGCTCAGCCTTGCAGCCAGACACTGGCACCACAGCTGGGATATTTGATGGCAGGTGTCCTCCCCAGCAGCAGGGGACACCCTCAGTGTCCCCAAAAGATGAATTACTCTCAATAATTGTGTCTTTTCCTTGGCACCACCGTGATTCTGCTCTCAGGCTGAACAGAGCCCTCAGGATCTGCCTCTCCAGCTAGCCAGAACTCCCAGTTGGTTTGAGGTTGGATGTTCATGCTCTGAACTGGAACTATTCCAGATTACTCAGGTTTCTCCTGTGAAGTGGCCATGTCAGGTATTGTGTGTTTAGAAAGGAGCAGGATGGCTCTGAGATAGAACCAGGCAGGGTTTCAACCTTTCAGGTTTCACCTGCTGGAGCCTCTGACTGCAGAAATTATCTCAGACCAAACGCTGGGAGATATCCCCATAGCTCCACAGGGCTCCCATGTGTCCTGAGCTGCTGCTGTATTAGAGGAGGACAACTTAAATCCCTTTTTAGACAGCAACAGACTCAATTCAATAGAGCAGGGCTGGAAAATCTGCAGGCTGCTTGAAAGTTTGTGGGTTTGTCTCCAGTCAGCATAGCACAACATAGCACTTGAATGCAATTTTGCAAAACCACCAGCAGCAGTAGGTGTGACAGTGGATGTGACATCCTGACCCTGCAAGGAGCAGGAAAGAGTCAGAAATTAAACATTTTAAGCATCTCCTGCCTAGAATGCCTGGTATGTCTTGTGAATCTTGCGCCCCATAGACCCTGACTGTCTTTTCCAGCTGGGATGTCCCCATTGGTGACAGTGGTGCTGTCACCAGTGCCACATCCAGGTCCAGGTCTGCTGCCAAACCTGAGTGCAGAATTTCACAGCAGATCATTTAAACAATATTTTAGGAGAGCAGTTCTCAATCCCATTCTCTCCTGTCTGTGGGAGGCTGATGATGCAGAGCTGCAAAACTCTGATTGTTCAACTGATTTCACCACTTGTGCTTGGAGTCACATTTGAGGGCAGAATCTGCTCCGTGGAACTGCTGCATTCACTAAAGTGTTCCACTGCAACTGGTGCTTTCACTTCTCCTGCAGGAGCAAATCCCTCCAAAACTGGGGTTTGTTGCTCTTCCTGAGTTTATCAGCTTATTCCAGGACAGAGAAGCCTTATCCTGAACATTTTGTATTCTGGCCTTCACTATAAAATACTTGGAAAATATTCATTTTCCCAGCAAAAAGCCATGGACTTGAAATAATTCAGCCACACAGCAAAATAAAAACCATCAAGTTAGATTGGCACGATTTGTGTTTTAACAGCCCTGCTGTTCATTCCTGATTGATGTTGGCAGTTGGATTCTGGTCTCCTCTCAGCAAGTTTTGATAAGGGTGCCCTGCTGTGCCCTGAGAATTGCTGTGCACTGCTCCCCCATACCCTGATATTTCAATGAAAGAGGTTTTGCAGCTCCTCCACATGATCCAGCCCAACCCCAAACCATCCTGATATCCTAAAGACAGCACAAGGTTTTTTTCCTAAAAATCATTCCAAAGCAGCCATGAGAAACAGATGATTTTCTACTGTTTTAGACTACATGAACCCCATTCTTTTAACATCTCTTCAGATGTCATGATTTCCAACCTCTCATCACTTTTGCTGTTCTTTCCTGGGTTCTCTGAGATGCTGCCACTCCTCCTGTGACATCTCACGATCTGTGACTCACCAAGTGCTCACGACCTGCACAGAGGGGATGGCACAAGAGCACCCCAGTGCCACCCTGTGAATTATGAGAGAAATGGTGCTGAGGGTCAAACCTGGCTCCTCTCCTGGGAAATGTGCTGCCAATGCCATTCCTGTGAGAGGGAGCCCAGGACAGGCAGCCTGGAGCAAGCTCTGCCCTGCCGGAAGTGCACTCACAGCTTTTGATGAGAGGTTTTGATTTGGGTGAAGGAGAAGAATAATTTCCACAGGCATGAAGATTAAAAAACACTGCAAGGAGAAAATGAGGATCTGTCCAGGGAAGCCTGGCTGCCTTTAAGGCTTGATTTTAACCCTCTCTGTCAGGACAATCAGGGATTTTGGAGTGGCATCCTCCAGGAGCTTCCTGGTGCATTTTTTGCAGGGGAGGGAAGAGCCCATGGCTGTTCCCTCATTCTCACAGCTTCCCAGTGCTGAGGGTTTGCATTTCCAGGAATCCCCTCTGGTTCTGTTTGCCCTGGAATGGTGGTGCTGGACAAAACCCACCCTCCCTGATCCTTCTGGAGCTGCTGAGCTCCCACATCCTGAATTATCCACACTCTTATTATTTTTATTATTATTATTGTAATTATCCCTTGTGCTGAGCATCCCTGCTGGACACTTTGTTCTCCAAATGGATGTGCAGGTTTCAGAAAGCAGCTCCTGGATGGGGGAGAAGCAGAGATGGTCACAAACAGCCCCCATCACCCAGGGCATCAGCACCGGTGGGGTGGAACCTGCTCTGCACCTCCAGGCTTGCACCAGACTAAAAAATATCCCTGCTCATTATGCCTCAGATTTTATGGCCATCAAGAAACTCTGGGATGAATTTTGAGGCATTTTTGTCAGGTTGGATGAAGGCAATACCCCTGAAAGGGTTAAAGCAAACCTTTATCAATAGATAATAAATTCAATTAAATCTTTAGGAATTTGGCTCCTCAGTGGGTCTGGTGCTCTGAATTCTTTCCTGCTCTAGACTGGCAAATCAGAACAATTCAGCTCCTTGAATACATGGAAATGTGCCAGCAAATGGCATAAAAATATCAGAGTGCATTAAAATCAAAATAAGTAAACATCAGAATGAGTTAAAATCCAAGTGAGTTATTGCTAATGGCTTTCAACCTTCAGTTTAGTTTTTCTTTAAAAATAACTATAAATGCAGAAGCTTTACAGGAAACTAAGTGAATATGAAACTAATCCCCTGAGATTGGCTTCAAATTTCAGCTCAATCAGTCTCTTTTCTCTTTTTCATGTGAAATAAAGGAAAAGTAGTATGAAACAATGGATACACTATGTGTGATTTTTCCCCTCATTAACACAGAAATAGTTTGAGTAGATGCCAAAGCATCCAGTAAATAAAAATCTCAAACTTTGGGTGTTTTCAAATTTTTGCTTCATTTTTGCAGTAAAATACTTGGAGTTTTAACATGATTTTTCCTTTGAATGACTCAGGATTTGTGATTTATGGCCTCATCCCCCTGTCTTAAAACTATGGGAAAAAGTTGTGTTTAACACTGCTGAGAGGAATGTGGACCCCAGAGCAGCAGGAGCAGGGCTCTGGATGACTTTCCAGGGAAGCAGCTGCTGCTGTGTGATTTTGACCCCAAGCACTCCCCAAAAAACAGGAATTTTTCCCAGATTAAAGTGTTGATGATGTTGTGATTTGGATGGACCTCCTGGTCAGGAAGAAATTTATTCTCTTAAACAGGAGCTTTTAGCAGGGATTTCTGACTAAATATCTGCAACCTGAATGCACAAGCATCTCACAAATGCAGGTGCAAATTAGTTTATAAATGTGGGGATTTGGGAAATGTTCTGCCTGATACCTACAAGATATGGAATTATTTGAAGCCATAGGATTCTACCACATTTTGTAACCATTTAGCCCAGATATTCACATTTTGGGAATGGCTCTGCTTAGCATACACAGCTCTGACCCTGAAATTCATCCTGTGCACACCCTTAAAATACAGGGGATGGAGGAAAACAACAATAGGGAAAAGAGTAATTGGTTCAAACTGAAAGAGGAGAAATTTAGGGTAAATTATTGGGAAAAAATCCTTCCTTGTGAGGGTGGGCAGGCCCTGGCACAGGATGCCCAGAGCAGCTGGGGCTGCCCCTGGATCCCTGGCAGTGCCCAAGGCCAGGCTGGACAGGGCTTGGGGTGACCTGGGACAATGGGAGGTGTCCCTGCCATGGCAGGGGTGGAATGGGATGCGTTTTCAGGTCTCTTCCACCCAAACCATTCTAAGATCCTAAATAAAATTATGTCAGGCCTTGTGAAGGAATTATGACTTTGCAAATACCTGAGTTTTTATTTCAGCTCCAAGTTGAAGGATTTGATATTTACATTGCACTCCCTTGAAAGCTGACTCTGCCTAAAATGCATTTTCTGTGTCCTAACACAAGGAAGTTCTCCAAATGCAAAACTACCAAAAGGTTCTTCCCAAAATGAGCTGATTTGGTTTGATTGGTGAGATTTTTCTTTTCTTTACTAAAAACTCCCATGCAAGTAATTTTGTCACTGAACCACATGACAATGAAAAATCAGAAGTGCTCTGATCTTTCCATGCATTTTCACCCATTTTTCTTTTGGCACATTTGACTCTGGAGCACCCTGAAACCAGATATTTGGATTAATTATTGGTTGATTATTAATTCAGATAATGTCAGCCTACATTTCAGGAGGGAGTTTTAGATCCTACTTTTCTTGTTTTTTCACAACCCACTTCATGGCAGGAATTGCTGTTTTTGTAGAAACAGTAGCTGAAGTTTATTTTAAAAGCAATTATAGGACACATATCCTCCAAACTGTCTAGAAAAATATTCCTGCTCACAGCCAGGCCAATTTCTCCAAGGGTTTTAGACTTCAGAATAAATCTATGAATCCCCATCAAAAGCAGCTCAGATATTTTTAAGATCTTGGCTTATCAAAACTGCACTTTTCTTTGAATTCTCCAGCTCTAGGTTTCTATTTGGCTTGTCACGTTGGGGAACATCAGTGGCAGGAGTTTATTATTGAATGTAACACAATTTGACTGATGCAATATGATGTGATAGGTCACAGTCTGATGTTTCATCTCAGTTATTAAAAATGCTTTGTGGGGCTGCAGCAGAGGAAAGCCCAGCCTGAAAACGAGGACTGATGGCTGGAATTAGCCTGCTCTGGTTTTATTTTTAAAACCCACAGCAGAAATCCATATTCCAGCCAGCTTTTGCCTCCCTGCAAGCCCAACAGAAGGACATGACACGTTCCAGCCCATGCAGGGCTGGAAATTGGGGTGATAACGCACCCAAAATCCCGAGTGTGCCCAGCTCCTGTCTGGAACGGCTGCTGAGTTCATTTTTGGGGTGCCAATATCCCCAAATAACCTTTCTGTGCCTGATCCCAGGGCTCCCCCTTCCCCGGGGCTGTGGTGGCCCTGTGGGACACACAGAAGGTCTCAAGTCCCTCTCCTCCTCTCCTGAGCCTCAGCCCTGCCAGGCAAGGAAAGGAGATGGATCTTGGTCCCCTGGACCCTTCTCAGCCCCCAGCTCATCTCTCGAGCTCACAACTCCTGGTCTTGCTGGGGACAGATTTTGTCACTTGCCAGCAGAGGAAAAACCACACGAAAAAATGCTAAAAGAGAGTTTTATTCCAGAAAGTTTTCCTCTATTCCCTGCACCTCCTCAATGTCCCTGCACCTCCTCACCCTCCTTATTTGTTTTCTTGTCTGTTTATTTTTTTTTCCCAAGCTGCAATTTCCAGCTTTAAGCCTGTGAAAACAGGGATTTGCCAAAGCTTTTGGAAGGTTGCCCCTTTTGTATAGGTTTCCTAGGACTAAGCCACAAGGGAAGCAGAATTCCTCCAATTCCTACATAATTAAGAGGAGTGCTGCTTTCTTGCTCAGATAAAGGAACTCCGGGTTTCCTTTCTCATGCAGGTGATGTTGCCTCCTCAATCCTGCCCCTCTGGCTTTCTCAGAATATTTTCTTACTGCAGCGAGGTAAATCTTTTGGTTTTTGCTCTTTCTGGCTCTGTTGGTTTAATTGGGGTTTTAGTTACCGTTGACTGGAACACTCAGGATTTTCCTTGAGCTTGGAAATAAATAAATATATATTTTATACTCAGCCAAATTTAGTTCTTGCTGGTGTTGTGCAACCACTGATGTTGACAAAGCCCAAGTCTTAGAAATAAGTTCAACTTCTTCTCAGATGCATTAATATCAAATCAGATGACCATGGAATGGTCTAAGTGGGAACGGGGAAATTGGATAGATGGCAAATATTGATGGGAGATTCCAGAGGGAAAGTTGAGCCCATGGGTTGCTGAAGGCCCTGAGCACCAGTGCTCACAGGAGCTCACAAGCTCTCACTTGCTCAACAGCAAATGCTGCCTTTGCCTGGTGAGAATAATCTCTCATTTTGTGTACAATTTTTCGGGTTTTGGACAACTTTTCTGCTTTTTAAGTGAGGGAATATTTAAAAGAATTTTTTACACACAGCTCTTGGAGGGAAATTACAGATTCACTTTGAGAGTGTGTCCAAATGGACTCGACAATTTTCTCTAAATGCCTTTCGACTGATATTTTTTTGGAAAAAAAATGGAGAGAAAAAAATAAAATAAATCCAAAGGACATCCTAAAACCATTGCCCGGATTGTCTGCGTGACATCCCCACGGCTGCATTCAGCTCTGGGCTTTCAAATGCACCTAATGGAGCAGTACAAGCCCCGGCTTTTCAAAAGCATTTAGAAAGCTCATTCGCCTCAATTTCGGTGGAATTTAGATGTTTAAACCTCTTTGAGGATCAGCCTTAGGCACCTCTGAATAGCAGAATTCCCTCTGAAAACAGGTATTACAGAGAGAGAAGGGGCTCTTGTGAAGGGACTTCAAAGATGGGGGGTATTAAGTTTTGAAGGAGAGCAAAAGTGGGACCAGGGAAGGGAATGGGAAATAATGAATGGTCTGGAGGAAAGAAATAATTTTCTGATTCATTATTTTCACATTTGGAACAGCAAAAGAACATTCTCTGAAGTTGAATGACATGAAATTTAAAACTCCCAGAAGAAAATGCAGTAAATGATCACTCAGAGAAACTCAACGTCACAATTTGGCCTCGGGGCCAGGATTTTCACAGGCTGCAGTGCAAGATGCAGAAAACACTTTTATTTTGGGGTTTTTTCCCTTTTTCTCTTTTTCACCAGGGAAGAAGCAAAGTCCCAAGACTTTGAATTGAGGAAGTGAAGAAAAATTCTTCATTTAACATGAAAAATAGATAAAATTTTCTTCTGACCAGTGGTGAAGTTCACATTGTCAGCACAGAAAGAGTGATGGAAGATCCACTTTGCTACTGAAAAATGAGACTTGGATGCAGGAAGAGACCCTTTCCCCCATCTCTGTGCACCCCAGAAAGCCTCAGGGAAATCCCACTGATGCCCTGGGGGTCACTGACTCTCCCATAGGCATTTTCAGGAGTTCTGTGAATATTCTGCACCCAAAAGTGCCCCTGTTCTTGCTGGAATATTCCATGTATCCACCAGAGTTTGCAGTGCTGGAAGCAAATGCAGCCAGAGAGCAAGAGGGAGTTCTCCATCAGGATATTCCTAATGCAGGGTTGGCATCTGTTTTTTTTAAAGTAAAAAAGGGAGAAAAAAATTCTCTTTTCTGAGAAAAACATTTTTTTTCTTGAGGAAAAAACTTCTCTTTTCTTTTGTGAGCATGGAGAAGCAGCTTCCCCTCCAAGGCAGGGATGCAGGAAGATGACCCAGCATTTGGAAGAAAGCAGGAGCAAACAGCCACTGTCCCAAAAAAGTTCCTTTATCCTGAACCCTGCCAGATGCTGTTTCAGTTCCACCCTATCCGGGCTCATTGCTCATCCCACCACAAGAAGACCTGGAATTTTGTGTGACCTTAGGGACAAACCTCTGTCCCCATCTGCTCTGCAGAAGTTCAGGGAGCAGCACCTCTTCCAAGAGCTCTTCCCACCCTCTGCTGAGCCCCACATTAAAGGAATGTGCCAGGAGTTCTCCAGCCACAGCCTCTGCAGTGGGTGGGCATTCAGGAATTACTGCTGGACACTGCTCGGTGCCTCCGCAGCCCTGTCTGCACCGAGGGGTGGTGGGAACACCCTGCTGGTGCTGCTGGAGTCCGTCTGCCTCTCCATCACATGGAAAATGTCCATGTCCAGCTTGAGCCCAGAGACAGAAAACCTGCCTGGAGCAGGTCCTTCCCATCTCCAGAGCAGCTGTATTCCCCTTTGAGGGGGTCCATCCCTGTCCTGGGGTATCAGGCCCAGCACTGCTGGCCAGGCCAGGGAGGGATGGTCCAGCTCTGCTCTGGGCTGGGGCAGCCTCACCTCGAGCCATGGGGGCAGTTTGGGGCACCACAATAGAAGAAAGGCATTAAACTGTTAGAGAGTGTGCAAAGGAGGGACACAGGGATGGGGAAGGGTCTGGAGGGGCCCCTGAGGAGCAGCTGAGGGCACTGGGATTGTGAGGGGAGACCTCACTGGGATCTGCAGCTCCTCCCGAGGGGCAGCTCCAGCTCTGCTCTGGGACAGGGACAGGAGCCAGGGAACGGCTGGGGCTGGGCCAGGGCAGCTCAGGCTGGAGAGCAGGAAAGGTTCTTCCCCCAGAGGTGCTGGCACTGTCCAGGCTCCCCAGGGAATGGGCACGGCCCCGAGGCTGCCAGAGCTCCAGGAGCCTTTGGGCAGCGCTGCCAGGGATGCCCAGGGTGGGGCTGTTGGGGGGTCTGGGCAGGGACAGGACAGGGCTGGGTGATCCTGGTGGGTCCTTTCCAAGGACATCCCTTCAGGATATTCCCTGATCCCCTGGAGAGCTCCCCTGCAGCACCAGGAGGTGTTTCCAGCCAGGACAGTCCCTGCCCTTCCAGGAGTCCCTGAGCTTCCTGTGGCCAAACACATTCTGCAAACACCAGCAGAAAACCCAATCCTGTGGCTCAGGTGAGGCCCAAACCTCACAGAGCTCCAGGAAGCTGCCCCCAGCTCCCCTGAGACTGCAAATTGGCCCAGGGATTCTCAGAAGCATTTCCATGAGAGCAGAGTGAGGTTTCACGGGGCTGGACTCTGGAAATCACTTCCTTTCACACTGCAATGAGGAAATGGTGTCATTTATACCCCAAATAGGTGTAAGAGAAATGCCAGTGTCCCAAATTCAGCTGCTACAGAATGTTGGTACATTTGCTACACACATTTTTCACAAGTAATAATGAGTGACAAAAATAACTGACCTACTTCTAACTCCACAAATACCTGTACCTCACATTTGGAGGCAGAGAAATCAGCATGGAGACATTTAGAACAAGTCTATTCTTGAATGCCCTTTTTTAACTCTCTTTAAATTATTCCAATTTGGACAGTTTCTAATGTAATTTTTTTGTACACCTTGCAACTCCCTGGAGCTGTTTCTGTAGTTCCAGGCACGTCTGCACCGAGCACAAAACCCTGGTGATCATTAATATGAAAAGATTTGGCTCCCCCAGTAGAGGAAAATCCACTTTTGCCATCACACCTTCTTCGATGGTGCCTGAGGATCTGGGCCATGCCTCAAACCAAGCCAAGCCCCTGTTCAAGGATGATTTTGTCCCTTCAGGCTTCTCCCAAGAGTGGCAAAGTGGCCTTTGAATGGCTCCAGTGCTGAGCTGCTGCTCCATTTTGAGGATTTTTAGGGTCAGAGTCATCGAGTGCCTTCTCCATCCCATTGGATTTTGCCCTGCAGGTGATAGGAATTAGGTGCAAGAGCTCCAGTGTGAAACCAAAGTCAGGTCCTGTGTAAAACAAGACAGGAACAATCTCCAGTTTGGTCAAGCAGAGCAAAGCCCAAATCTGTGGCATCACAGAGCTGTAAAACACCCAGAGAAATCCTGGTTGCTCCACCCCAGGATACTTTTAAACTTCCCCACATTTCTTGGTCTCATTACAATTTTCCTTCAGAAAAGCAAAAGTTTTTCATTTTTATTTGAGGTTTTGTGTTTTGTTCAAGACAGCTTTTCCTTCTCCTTGGTTCTCCTGTGGATACAACCACACTGAGCATCTCCTGCTCAGAATTTTTAGGCCTTTTAACAGAATTATCCCAAGCCTACAGATTGCTCCAGACAGAGCCCAAATGCTTTAATTTTGTTATTGTTTTCTCTCATAGACAAGTCCCAGCTCCCACATTAATTATCATTGCCAGGTCCTTCCAGTCTCCATCCTGCTTAAAATTCCTCCCCAGCTGCAAAGCCATGGGAATAAAATGCAGATATAAAACTGATATCCTTCAAAAAACCTGATTTTGCTGCTGCCAGACCTGCCTGGTGGCACCAGCAGTCTGGCCCCCACAGGTCTGAACCTCTGTGGAATGGCAAAAATAATCCCAGTCTGTTCTCTGGGGTGGGATTTGATTCACTGGGACATAATTATTCCTTCAGGATAGAGCTGACCAAAGCAATGCTCCCAGGGGCTTTCTCCAAGCAGAGGGACTGACTTGTGGCATTCAGCTCTTCCTGGAGGAGGTTTTGGGGACATGAGAACAGAATTCCCCCACCCTGAACACATTGACCAAAATCTCAGGAAGAATGGGCAAATCCCCTCCTCTGAGGTGATAATAGCACAGAAATCATAAATAGGAATATCAGCACTTCCAGTGATGCTCAGGAATGGCTGAAAGAGGAGAGAGCACACCGAGAGCATTGTTGAAGGACAATAATTGGTGAGGGTGTATTTTCTCTTGTTTTGGGCAAATTAACAAAGGTGGTTTGCAGCATTTTGGTGTGGTTCTTCTGAAAAATCAGAGAATTTTTTCAGCTCTGACTTTCCACTGTCCTAAATCTGCTGAAATCCAGGGATTCATTCTTCTGACAAAAGCAAGAATTACCCCTGAACAGGTTCCTGCCTCAAAAATCTTTAGACAAACCTTCTGTTCTCTGGCGATCTGTTTGAAAGAACACAATGTTGATGCTTGAGCCATAATCAGATTTTATTGAATATTGAGTGTGTCTAACACTGAAGGCAGACCCTTCAAATCTCACGTCATGTGTTTCAGAAATTCAAAAGCAGGATATTTGTAATGCAATTGTGGCCAGCTCTGCTCTCCAGTCCCTGCTTGCACCGGGGCTCAGCAGCTCCAGGTGAAATAAATGTCAGGTCCTGTGTTCAAGTGACGTCGTTGATGTGTGAACTGAATTCCAAAACCTTGTTTAAATGCTGAAAGGAAAATGTCTTCTCAGATGTTGCATTTTTAAATCACTGCCTGGCAGATTCCAAATAAAAGTTATATTAGAGTCTGTGCCATTAATATTCCTTCTGATATCAGCTTCACTTTGGCTGGAAATGGAGTCTGGTCAATCTTCTCCAGGAACTCCCAGCACCTCAAGGCTTGTTCTGGCTGCTGATGGAAGTATGCATTCACATGGAGCTTTTGGGAAATAAAATTTTTTAAAAATAATTTTTCTGTTTTTGTTAGAAGATCCTACAAGAATAGATATTTAAAATTGCAGAAGTGAGAAGCAAATTGAATTAAGAAATCAAATCAATGCCACAGGATACAGGGTGAGATTGTTGGGGTGTCCTGAACAGGGCCAGGAGTTTGACTCCATTATCTTGGTGGGTTTCTTCCAATTTAGGATATTCTGTGATTCTCTGACACAGAGCTCATATTTTTGTATTTTGGCAGAACAAAATTTGTGTATTTTGCATTACAAGGGGCCTTTTAGGACAGATGATTGCAGAAAGTACAAAAAAAATCTATTAACTAAAAACATTTAAATCTCACCCTTCCTCAGCATCTCTGAGGAAGAGCTGGGTTGGGCAGGAGTGGGATGGGAGCAGGGGCTGGATCCAGGGGTGTCTCAGGCTGGAAAGGGGGGGTGTGTGTTCTACTGCCACCTGTCAGAGCTGGGGCAGTTATCCTCTGTTCACTGGGCAGTTTTTCCTTTATCCCTCCCACAGCCAATCCTCCCTCCAGGAGATCTCTGCTGTTCATGGCCACTGAGTGTCCCTGCATGGCTGAGAAAATTCCAGCATCCCATGGGGAGAGGCTCTGCCCAGGGGAGGAGCCCAGCATTCCTACCTGGATCCAATCTGACCTGGGAACAGCACAGCAGCCTTTGCCCCCTGCATTCCCAGAGGAGCAGCTTTCTCCCCCCTGCATTCCCAGAGGAGCAGCTTTCTTCCCCCTGCATTCCCAG
>QUSF01000027.1:7912906-7952996 GCA_003676055.1 Chloebia gouldiae | reverse complement strand
CTGCATTCCCAGAGGAGCCCAGGCCCATCTCCCCCAGCCCTGGAGCTCCAGAGGAAAACTCCCCCCTTGTGCAGGATCCCTGCTCCAGCAGAAGCACAGCTGGCACTGCAGGAGGGCTGAGCCACCCTGGCATGGGGCTGAGCCACCTCCCTGACCCACAGGGGCCAGGGCCTGATCTGACTCTGGCAGTGGAGGGTTTTTTTTTATTTGTACTATTACATTTGTAGGGTTTTGGGTTTGTTTTGGGGTTTTTTTTTGTTTGTTTTAGTTTTCCTAGTAAAGACCTGTTATTCTTATTCCCATATCTTTGCCTAAGAGCCCCTTAGTTTCAAAATTATAATAATTTTGAGGGAGGAGGCTTACATTTTCCATTTCTGGCGAGTCTTCTGCCTTCCTTAGCAGACACCTGTCTGTTCAAGCCATGAAAAGGGGCAGGGATGCACTTTGGATCCCAGATCCCACTCCTCTCCTCCTGCCTCATCAATTCCCCTTCCCACAAAACTGCTCAGGCAAACACAAAGGATCCCAGACGTCACCACCATCAAGCATTTCAAGCCCATTCCTCTCTTCACAGCTCAAAGCAGGGAGACTTGCAAACATCGACTACAAGTAGGAAAAATGAATAATATATGAAAGAAAAAGCAAGAACCAGGAAACAGTCACAAGAGTGAGGTGTTAATTGCTGTACATCCCCCACAACACAGCGACAGGCAGGGAAGGGCTGGATGGATGTGGCAGGGAACACCTGACAGCAGCTCCGTGCTCCCTCCCTGCTCCCTGCACGTGGGAATGCTGACAGTGACACTGTCCCATGCCACAGAGGGAAAAGCACTCCCACAGGTGGATTCAGTTTCATAAAACTGGGGACAAGGTGACACAATAGGAAATTTCATTCAGTTATGGAATGTGGGACTTGTTCTACTCACAAGCAGGTCCTCCCTGACCTTCCCTCTATCCCTGTTTTCTCTCCCTCCTCTTTCCCAGCCTCACCTGCTGCTGGGGAGTTCCTCCTCTGTTCCAAAGGAGAATAACCCAGGCCTGGCCACCACAGACAGAATCTCAGAGTGGCTCAGGCTGGGAGGGACCCCTGGAGCTCATGCAGGGTCCCCTGAAGCAGTCACTCGGGATTGTGTCCACATGGGTTTGGAGTATCCCCAGGGAGGAGACTCCAGCCCCTCCCTGGTCTCTGCTCAGGGCTGGGCACTCCCAGGGCAGAAGTTCTGCCTCCGGTGCAGGGGAAATTCCTGGGATTTGCCAGGGAATGCCCATTCCTGTGGTGCCACTGCTGGGCTCCTGGAGCAGAGCCTGGTCCCTGCCTGACCCCTCCCTGCACACAGGGACGGCCACTGATAAGAGCAAAGGAAGTGATAAGATCACCGTGGATGCCCCTTCGGTGCCACAGGCAGTCACAGCCCGTGGCCACCTTGTAGCTCCCCTTGTCCCCACCCTGCAGCTCTGGGGACAGCTTTGCAGAGCTGGCCTAGGGGATGCAGGTGGGGAAAAGCCTGACTTTGGGGGCTCACGATGCTTGGGACCAGACACGTGACAGAGAGTGGAATTTTCAGGGAATTTCTGGGGATTTGGCGCCTTTTCTGCTTCAATTCCACCTCCCTCCTGTGCCACGTCAACCCCCAGCTCCTTCCTCACCATCACCCAGAGCTTTCTCCTCCATGTCACTCCTTCCCCAGCTCCCCATACCCTCAGAGCAGTACATTTGTTAGTTGACAGCTTTTATTTTATATTTCATTTGCCATTTGTCAGCCGGGGAACACGGCTTCAAGTCCCCGTTTGATGTTTCCATGTTATCTACGAACGCTTTAAAGTGGCAGCGCGCTGGGCTCCGGAGCTCACAGCAGCACAGGCACCCCCCTCTAGTGGTCCAAAGGCAAGCGGAGCTCTGCAGAAATTGGGGGTTTTTCAGGGGCAGAGTCCATCCGAGTCCCACAGACAGAGCTGATGGGAGGGAGATGAAGCTTCATCCCTCAGGTACTGCCCCAGCGCTGCTGAGACCTTCGTGGGCTCTGCCACAGCCCTGTCTCCCTCAAATATCGCTTGGGAAATTTGGAAGTAGGCAGGAGATGTCCCGTGTTGAAGTTGAATTTTGTCCCTTTTGCAGTTCTGGGAGCACAAGGCTCAGTGCACATGGAACAATCTCATTCTGCTTTGCACTCTGGTTGTAGAAATCACTTGACTGGGAAAAGATTTAAATACTGCTAAGCTGGGAAAATTGAAGAGTCTGTTAAAATGACACAGCTGTGGTCTCTGTACCTGGACTTTATCTTCTTCTGGTATTGCTGCTAATAAATGTCATATTTAGGGACAAGAAGAGCAAAAACCAGTGGCTGATTCCTGCCCTGCCTCTGCCAATGTGCTCTGCCTGCTCCTGGAGGGTGTGTCCAGCACGGGGCAAGGTGGGTGAGGGATTGAAATACAGGGATGGTTGGTCTAAACTCAGTACTGGAAAATCACTGCTCACTCAGAGTCTGATGGGTTTGTCAAAGATATCCCTGGGTGAGTTTTGTTCACAGATAATCTCGTCTGTAACCACCCATCCCATGGCAAAGCTGCATTAGGGAGATTTGGGGAATTTTGACAGGTTTTTGGTACTTTTCTAATATGAAACCTTCCAGTGCCTAAAGAGGGATTAGAAGAAGGCTGAAGAGGGACTGGGGACAGGGGATGGAGAGACAGGACACAGGGAATGGCTCCCCACAGAGGGCAGGGATGGATGGGAGATTGGGAATTGGGAATTGTTCCCTGGCAGGGTGGGTGACCCTGGCACAGGGTGCCCAGAGCAGCTGTGGCTGCCCCTGGATCCCTGGCAGTGCCCAAGGCCAGGCTGGACAGGGCTGGGAGCAGCCTGGGACAGTGGGAGGTGTCCCTGGACACGGCAGGGATGGAATGGGATGGGATTTACTGTTCCTCCCAACCCAAACCCAGCTGTGATTCCCTGAGCATTGAATTGTAGATCTTCATCTAGCTCTCCCTAAATCTGTGCTCCTGCAGGCAGAGGCAGCAGAAAATCCATTCAGGACTCTCTGAAAGACAATTCCAGAGCTCAGTCTGGAAGCTCTGGTGACCAGAACATGGCAGTGAAGCATCATCTTGCAGACTGGAGAATCAATTATCCTATTAATAGAGGGAGCCAGGTAATTCTGGGTGGAAATGACCACTTTCTGCATCAATTAGTCATGGAAGGAGTCAAAGGTGGATGCTATTTTAGCCATGGTTTTGGCAAGGGGTGAAGAGTCTATAGAGGGGGTGGTTATAGAAAATAATCTTGCATTGTGTGACCAGGGGTTGATTCAGTTTGAATTAAAGGGAAGGCAAAAAATCCCAACCAACTAAGCCTGTAAGTGGGGGGTTAGTTTCATAAAGGGAAAGTTAGGAGAAATTAAATAAAATTATTTAGTGAAGTCAGCTGGCCACAAAAGCCCAGGGAGCTGAATGTGGAGGTGTGGGGTTTTTTTAAGCGAAAGGAGTAAAACCATGGAATTTGCAACTCAGTGCAGGGTGAAGGGAAGAGTGGGTGGGGAAAATTCCCAGGTGGCTGCACAAATAACAAGCTCAGGAAGGACCAGAGCAGTGATGGTGAGTTCTGAGGGTGGGAGCAAAGGGCTCAGCTACACAGGTGGCTCTGTGGGACAGGGGAGGAGAGCAGAGGAGGATCCTGCCGTGCTGTGGGATCCTAGAGGAAAAGGTGGAGTTGGATTTATGAATAAGAAGGATGAGGATGGATGTGGGGCTACCAGAGAGTCAGCTGGGATCAAGGCCTAAAATGATGAGGTGCAGCAGCTCCGCAGCAACAGAGCCGCTTTAGAAAAGGCTGATGAAGGAGCGTTTGGCCCTGGACAGTCCCATGCTCGAGGCAAAAGCCTGAGTCAGTGCATTTAATACAGTGAAATTCTGTGTGATCTGCAAAAGGTGGTGTGCAAACAGCAGGAACAATGGCATTTGAACCTGTGGGAGTTAAAAATTTCCACAGAAAGATGAGGGAAATGAAGGCAGAGAGTAAGAGGGAATGGGACGGGTATTTATCCTGGACAGATCAAGACAAGCTCACCCAGTCCCCTCCTTCAATTAAATACCAGATCCTGCAGGCAAAGGGAATTGAGGTTCCTCTGCATGGACTTCAGCAGAGGGTCTGATACTGTTCCTCCGGGGAAATTATTATTTAATCTGGAAAAGATGGAGATTAGTGCAGGAATTGCAAGGAGCTAAAGACTGAACCAGGGAAAACAGGCATACCCTGTGCTGAGAGGGGTCTGTGGAGCTTGGGGAGGGCACAGGGGGGTTCAGAATTCAACCTGGGAGCAGATCACACTGATCTTCTACTCAGTGACCTTGGAATGAGCTCATGGAATTACTGCTGCCACAGAACTGGCCGGTGAGTGTGGTTCAATGGAGAATCTGAAAATTTCAGGGGCTTTGAGGACTGGAGCAAGAGAAATGTGAAGAAGTCCCAAGTAAGGCTTTGGGTTATGCATTTGTGGGCCAGGATTTTGCTTCCAAGTGGAAGGAAGGGAGGTGGAGAAATCCTGATATGCAGCCATCGTGTTGCCACCTTTGTGATGGAACTGAGAACTGTGAAAGGCTTGAGGCAACAACTGATCAAGTGTTTCCACAGAGGTTTCACATGTTCACACAAACTGCTGCTCAAACCTCAAGTGAAACAGCTGCGGTTTGAAAAGGGGAAGAGAAACTGCAGGGAGGGCAGTGAAGGTGCACAGAGCTCCGTGCTGCAGCAGGGAAAGGAAAACCTGGGCTGTGGAGCCAGGCTGGGAGAGAAGGGGCTGATCTTTTTAAATGAAACAGCAGGCAAAGTTTAGGGGAGGAAGGGGTGCCCGAGAGCCCCTTACAGTAATTCAGAGGGAAGGGGTTTACATTTTCCATTTCAAGGAAAGCTCCTGCCTTCCTTAGCAGACACCTGTCTGTTCAAACCAAGACAGAGGGGCTGAGACAGGGTCCTGAACAGCAGGAGAGAAACACCCAAATCTGTCAGAGGAGCTGTGGGGCTAGGATGGTTTTCAAACACCTTGAAACACTTGGTACCTGTTAAAGGGATGGTTGGAGACAGGAGAGGTGGGACAAAGTGAGCTGCACCTTCTTCGTTTAAAAGACACTGTGAAAAGTGTAGGCAAAGAAGAAAATCAAGGCTCTTTTGCAACTCAAATATCTGACTCAATACCCAGTTTTAGACAGATGTTTCCTGATGAATATCAAGAATTTTTGTTTTGTCTCCTTAAGGAGGCCACAATCAAAGGGTCTCACTGGGGCCACACCAGCCCTCTTTGCCTGTCCCATGTCCATGGCCCCACCTGGAGACACCACTGTACCCAAAATGACACTTTGGGAAGGGTTTGCCCTTGCTCTGTTGTTGAGTCTGAAGCCAAACCTGCTGCTCATGTTTGGTTTGCCCCATTCTACCCCTCACAGCCCAGGGCCAGCCCCAAACCAAGGTGACCACACAGAAATCTGGCAGCTTCCTTAAAGGATGGCGTTCATGGGAAGGGAGGTTTCTCCATCCCCCTCAGGGATGTGCCAGACCTGCTGTCACCTCCTGTCCCCAGACCTCCTCCTGCAGGTCACATCCTGACCCACTTCATTCTCCAAATTCCTTGGGACTGCTGCTGGGACTGTCACATGAAGATATTCCCTGTCCATGAACCTGATCAGCCACTTCTCCCTTCCCAATAAAATCAGCTGCCCTTTGTGCAAGGAATTGCTATTTCTGTACCCAGATCCGAGCCCCTCTGGAGAATCAGCCATTATCTGCTATCACATATCCTGCAAATGCTCCTTGCTCTAATTAAGCAATAATTAATGGCTCCAAAGTACTAGGTGGATTCCCAAGTTCTCTGCACTGCTCAATAAGTAGCAGGTCTGTTTTCTGCTTTTCAATTTCACTTAAAAAATCTCATGTTCCCTTTTACTATCCTTGTGTCTGCAGCCAGTGCTCAGCAGACACCACTATTCCAGCAATATCTCGTTTGTTCCTCACATGAAATTATACTAACAAAATAAATTACTATCTCCTTCATTTTTTTTTTTGGCTTTTTCTCTGTTATGAGCTCCATACTTAAACTTGAGGAAGAAAACTATTTTTAGATAGTTTTAGATAGACTTTTTAGATAGATGCAGGTGACATCCCCACCCTCTGCAAACCCCTTGCTCTCAGTCCCCAGCTCAGACCCTGCAGCCAAGGCAGGATTCAGGTGGTTTCTGTGTTGCATGGAAAATATCACTTTTCGTCTACACATTGTGTTTTCTTCACATTTCCTAAAAACAGGGGGCTTCCTACTGAGAGAATTTAGCTCCAAAAATCTGCTGCCTGTAGCATATGGGCTAAATTTGGTTGCAATCCTCACACTTTGTTTTTGGCAGGGACAACGTGTGAAGCCTTTAAATGAACATTCTCTCCTTGGCTGATTTTTTGCATCTGTTTGGACAAGGCAGGGGAAGGGGAAGCCCAAGCACCTGACATCTTTAATGCTGCCCTGCAGCTCTTGCAAACCCAAGGGGCTGCGGTCCCTTGGGGGTGTGAAATTGCTCCCCTTGCTCCTCCTGCCCCTCTCCTTCCCCAGCACAGGGTCTGCAGTGCTGGGGCAGGCAGCAGGGAACATTCTCCCCTCCCTGAGCACGTTCTGAATGAGTTTCTCTGCCCTGCAGAGCTCAGATCTGCTGAGAGAAGCCCCCATGGAGACCATGCCAAAGGCAGCAGCCACGGCTCAGACACCCTGGGCAGAAAGCAGAGCTCCCTGGAGGGACACAGGGCTGGCTTTGTCCCCTCCAAAAGGCCAGCCCCCAGGGACAAGGTGGCTGTGGCTCAGTGCAGCCTCCAGGTGACATCCCCCTCCCTGCAGAGCAGGGTCTGCAGCCTCCTCTCTCCTGGCAGAGAGGTTTGAGCTGGGGACTCGGCCCTTGGGCTGCCAGAGCACTGGGGGCTCGCTGCAGCCCCATTATTTTTGTGTCTCGAGTGCCTCTACCTCGAGGGGACTCAAAGCAGGTCTGTTTCTGTAGATATTTTTCCAAGTGAATCAGAAAATCTCTCTGTGGGTTGCTGGGAACACTGATACAGTCCTTATGTTTCTGCTGAGCTGGTGGCACCCAGATGTTATTTCAGAAAACAGCAGCTATTAGCTTTAACCACAGAAAACCTACGTTTGGAGGACTCTATTTTTACCACTCTTATCACTGTTCCTACCGCTGATTTATTGACATGGGTAAGGAAAATGTTCCCTGAATTGGAGCTGTTGTGATGCCAACACTGAGTTCATGTTGGCTACATCTCTAAATATGGAGTTGCTGTGTCCCATTTTAGCTGGATTTCAGCTATAAAACAGCACAGGCAGCTGAGGTGAGGGAACAGGGAAGGTGACTGGCTGGTCAGTGGTTTGCAGTGAAAATAAAAGTGCTCAGTTTGCCTGAATTTTCATTTGGGAAACTGTGAGAGTTCCCCATATTTGCTAAAAACATCCCAGCTATGCCTGTGGCTTTCATGGAAAGGACAGTGAATTCCTGAAGTTCCCCAAAATTTTGGCTTGAGAGTTAATTCTGATTTAAAAGCTCCTTATTTACTATTTCCTACATTTCATTCACTCATGTCAGGGAGAACCTGAGTGCTGCCAGTCTCCCACGCTCCTCAGATCAGCCCCTGATTCCCAGACTGGAAGTTCTCCCAGCAAATGCCAGATATGCCTGATGCCAGGCAAAATGAGGGGGTTTTGGAAAATGCACAGCAGAAAACTGGAAACAAACCCTAGCTGAAGGTATAACTTCACCTGCTTTTTAGCAAAGGAGTTGTTGGTATGATTGATGATGGAGCAGAGGATTGATCACTTCAGTTCTGCCTTGCTGGTGTGGTCTCTTGTCACCTGTACGGGCTCCTTGTGTAGGAAAGGCAGCTGAGGACTGTGAGTCCATCCTGACCAGAGCCACAAAATCAGAGTATCCTGACTGGAAGGGACCTGCCAGGACCCTTTCGTCCAAACCCTGACCCTGCACAGACACCCCAAAAATCCCACCCTGTGCCTGGGAGTGTTGTCCAAGCCAACAAGGCTGAATGTCCAGCACAAGGAGCTGCTCTCTCCTGACTCCAGGTGCCTCTGGTCAGCCCCAAGCTGTGAGGAGCCACATCCAGAGGGTGCAAGTTCTGCTTTTACCATCAGCACTGCCCAGTGCTGGGACCTCCTCTTCCCCAGGAAAGGGCTGGGGTAGGATGTGGACACAGCCTGTGTTCAGTGGACCTCAGGCAGCTCTGCAGGAGGTGAGAGGTAGCCCAGCACACCCTGAACTGTTCCTGCATATTCCATCACCTTCCAAGGACTCTGTACCCTCTCAGGGCAGCTCAGGCTGGAGAGCAGGAAAGGTTCTTCCCCCAGAGGTGCTGGCACTGCCCAGGCTCCCCAGGGAATGGGCACGGCCCCGAGGCTGCCAGAGCTCCAGGAGCCTTTGGGCAGCGCTGCCAGGGATGCCCAGGGTGGGATTTTGGGGGGTCTGGGCAGGGACAGGGGCTGGGCTGGGTGATCCTGGTGGGTCCTTTCCAGCTCAGGAGATTCTGTGATGATCTCCTGTTCCATAGGACAGCCCAAGCTGCAGATTCCAGCAGCTCCATGACCACAGGACAGGTGGGGCTGGCCAGGCTGGGCACAGCAAGTCCAACGTGCTACAAGGGAAAACTCCAGCACATCCCAAAGGCACCGTGTGAGCTCAGTGACAGGAGTGGGGCTGGAGCCCACGTGGGCTGGGACTGCTGTCCATGTGGGAAATGTTCCCAGGAAGCCTGGCAAGGCCAGCGCCCCCTCCTCTGGGGTCTGCAGTGGAGCCCAGCACAGACTGACACAGTGGGACTGCAGCTCCTTCTGTCCCATTCTGGTGTCCCCCCAAGGGGCTGAGAGCTCTTTGTTGGGAGAAGGGAGTCGGGCACGTGGACACTTCCCTACTCCGCTGTTCCCAAGGCTCTGCACTCCCTTCCCAAATGAAATGGCACTGCTCAACCAGGGTGGGAGCTGCTGCTGGCTCCTGTGCCAGGTACAGCCTGCTCCTCCTGCCTTCCCATCCCACTCCAAGCACTGAGAGCCTCAGTGGGCAACAACACCATCGTTGTGCTGAGCACAGCTCTGTCTTGTGCCTTTTGTCTCAGGGCTGCTCTTCTGGAGAGCGTTAGATCAAATTCTCACGGACAATTAGAACTGGGAGAATATTAACAAAGGAGAAAATTATGCATTGAACATTTTGCTTGCAAAATTCACTGAATAAATTATTCAGATTTAATGTGGAAGAATAATGGAGGAAATAATTGAATAATGAAATATCATAAAATTAATGGACTATTCTATTAATAATTTTACATCTCAGTCTAATACAATAGAATGGGGAACAAGAAGAATAGAAAGAAAGAAATCTGGCATGTTTGGATGAAAAGAGAGGAATGGCTCTGTTTGTGACACCGCACGCAGCGTTGCCAGTCATGAATTTATCATGACTCCTGTGCTGCAAAGGGCCTGTGCTGAGCATTCCAAGGCACAGGCAAATCTCCAGCTTCTACCTTTGGGATGACACAAAAAAAAATCCCATCACCTTAATTTGGCCCAAATACCACCTCACTGTACCCAGGACCTTTCCAAGCCCACTTCCCATGAGATTTGGGATCCCACTGGCAAGCCCTGGAGAAGGTGAGGTGCTGCCAGAGCACCTGCTGCCCTCAGGAAACACAGAATGCCCTCAGGGTTTGCTGGATGTTGGACTGGGCAGGCTGGGTTATCTCCAGAGATCTGAATGCAGGGAGATGAATCCTACCTTGGAAAACTCAAATCTCACGAAGACCCTTCAGAGCAGGCACAACAAACCAGGGTGGGATCTGAGCACCAAGGTGGGATCTGAACACCAAGGTGGAATCTGACCACCAAACCCTTGTCCCTTCCACTGCTCCTGGGCATCCCCACCCTTGGGTTTTGCCGGGTGAGGAGGCTGTGGGTGCTGAGTTTTCCATCATTTCCCCCGGAGCTCCCAGGGAGGGGGCCCTGTCTGGTCCTGCAGCCCCCCAGGCTGGCAAATGCTCCCCCCATTACTTCCAGAACTGATGAACCCACAGAGGGTCAGAGTGTTCTTTAGCAATTAACTGAGCTCCAGAGACTGTAATTTGTCTTGTTCATGTTACAGCACCAAATGAATTTCCCTGTGTTTAATAATCATTCTAAAAGCAGATCACAGAGCCGGGAGGGAGGGTGAGATTGTATCAATCATTTGTTTTCCAACTCTTTCAAGGAATTTCCTACTGTGTTTAATTTCTTGCTGCTAAGTCCTACATGAGCCTCGGGAAGGCGGGCACTGCTATTATTATTCATTTTTAATCATCAGAGGAAACTATTTAGCTGCTCTAGAAAATTAACATGCTTCCAAATTCAGGAGGAGCCAACAACTGGGAAAATGCAATTTTCATGGTTGCTGTCATATTAGTCTAAGTGGTATAATTTAGGACAACTTCATTTAGGGATTTTTGAAGGGAATTTAGGAAAAGCCCTTGGATTTGTGCTGCAAATTTGGGCCATTTTGGGACTGGGCCATTCTCCCACTTTGTAAATGGGGCAGAGAGAATTTGGCTCACTCAGGGATGCATCAGCATCCAGGCTGGGACTAAGGCAGCACCTGCCAGGTACAGGCACAACCTCTGCTGCTACAGAACCAAACTTCTGCTCTGTCCCAGCTGGATAAGGACAGAGAATACTCACAGAGTATTAATAAATACTCACAGAGAAACAGCTCAGAAAACAGAAAGCAGAATAGGATTTACCCTGATTTAAGGGGGCGGGGGGGAGAAAAAACAAGAGAGGAAAAAAAAAAAGCTGAGAAACAAAATTAGCATTTGCCCTGAAAATCAACTGAGCTTGAAGGAATTGTTAAAAATCAGTGTAGACAAATCATCCATATTCTGTGGGGAAAGGTTGCTTTTGCCTCCTTCTGCCTGAACTCCTGTGCTGGCACAGCTCCGAGGTCAGGCTCTGGGGCACACAGGAAAACAGCTCTAGATGGGTCCTGAGAGGAAAACACCTCCCTGCAGCCACACCAGGGCTGCACAGCATCCACTCCTTCCCAGGGAGCTTTCCCACATGAGCTGGGCTCTTCCCAGTGGGAATTTCTCCTTCAGGAGATGATCTGAGTGTCTGCTGTAACATCATGGGTGGCTGACATGTTTGTGCACCTTGTGACTTTTCAGTGATGCTGGATGGGAGACATTTCCCACCTTATTTTCCTGCCAGGCACCAACTATGCAAAATCTGAAACAACTCAAAGGACTGAATTCTCCAAAGCAATGGTGAAATCTCACACCTACTGGAAAACTATTAAAATAACAGGGTTTTTTTCCAAAGCAAAGGACAACTTTTAAAACAACAGCTCCCTGTCCCTCTTTCATCTTGCTATTCCCAAAGGCATCCCCGAGTCGGTCAGTGCAGAGGGTCCGTGGGGAGGGGACTTTGTCCGGGCTCTGGGGTCGGGTCTGGGGTCCCTTTCCAGAGGCCGGGATGAGGGAGAGCTCTGGGTCCGCACTAGAGGGCACTCCTGCCATGCAGAACCTGCGCTCCTCAAGGCTGCAGGATCCTTCCAAGGCTGCAGGATCCTTCCAAGGCTGCAGCCGGAGCAGGGCACACTGCAGAGATCTCTGTTCCCTGCTGCAAGGCAGAAACCCCCCAGCACCCTCCAGCCCCGCCAAAATCTCCTTCTGGGGGGATTATGGAATGCAGGGGCCACTGTCCTTGAAGGGTTTGTCCATGAAGGGCCAGCCCTGGCTTCAGGTGGGGCTTCAAACAGGGGCAGGGACTTGAGATTTCTTGGGCTGACCAAACCCTCCAGGTCTGCCAGGGAGTGTGGAGTGGCCAAGCAGGAGGGGCCAAAGCACTGCTCAGGTGGACGTGAGTGGGCACCTCATGAGCTCGATCCTCACATGGGACACCACTAAATGTGTCCTGATTCTTTAACTTCTTTTTTGCCTCTGTTAAGGTTGGGGTTGAAGTGCTCAAGACAGTATTTTTTGTTCAGACTCAGATGTTTATTATTTCTTATCTATATTACAGCCTTATAAGTTGTGAGTTTTACAGCATTTTACTAACAAGCTACAAAATGGCTAACTAATTTCCTCTATAAGGTCTTTTAAAGCTAAACTATCCAATTAAGAAATAACACCTAATTATTCTCACTTTTAACTCAATAACTAGTCACTAGTGTCTCGCAATGTGGGCTTTTCTGTTTAATTACAAAACACTACTTAAAGTTATGAAGAAGAAAGTGAAGAAGAAGGACTACCTACCATCCTAAAACTTCTATTTTAGTTTTATAGATACTTCTACACTCTAAAACTCTAAACTGTAAGTTTACAACTATGTGATATTGCACACTTCTATTTAAATTATACACCCATAATCTTAGTTCTATTATTCATGTTTGGAAGCCTTCTTTACAGCTTCAGGTCAAATGCAGTGTTCTCTTGAGGCTCTGTGCCTTTTTAGCAAAGTTCAAAATTCTCAGTGGCCAGAGTTCTAAGAGGCAGCAGGTGACGTGAGCTGCTCCAGGAGAGCCCGTGTGGCTGCTCCAAGTGAAACTGGTGCTTCCCCAGCCCTCTGGAGACCTTGGAAAAAGCCAACAGGCACCACATGGATGGAGGGTGAGCCAGCTGATAAAGCCTATTTGGATTTCTAAAGGCCTTTCACAGAATCTTTAACAAAAGGTTTAAGGAAATTGAGAAAACAGAGGACAAAGGTTCTGGCATGGACTTGTGGTTGAGAAGAGGTGGAGGTCAGTGGTCAGCTCTGATGGAGGGAGAGCTCCAGCGGCCGCTGTGGGCTCTGTGCTGGGGCCTGGGCAGCTCCACACCCTCATGGATGGGAGCAGCCCTGAGCAGCACACCCCAGCAATCTCTGGTGATGAAAAGTGACTCAAAGCACGAAGGAGAAGAGCAAGCTGTGCCTGGCTGGAGGGGGATGTCACAAATCTGTGTGAACAGGCCATGAATGGGAGAGCAAATCTGGTGTTGATAAATTTACAGTGGGACAGCTGCTGACAAACCCGGGGGGCCCAGGCTCACCAGCACCCTTGGGAATGAGGCAATTCCATAAAAGTATGTGAGTGCTTGTGCCACTGGAGCAGAAGTTCCCACGCTATCTCCAGCAGGAGCTGACACCACATCAGCCCCGTGGAGCCGAACCCCCACAGCAGCAGCTCTGGCCACACACGCGGGGCCTGAGCTCGCATTTGCTGCCAAAATCCCGCGGGGATCGGCTTCCTCGGCGTTATTTTGATTTTGCTCTCGGGCTTGAGCTCAGATGGTGTGAAATATGTGTGGCAAATCCACTCCCCGCGTCACATCTCCTGTGTGGAGCTGCTGGGCCTCAGACAACACCTCCCTGTGTGCAGCCGGTTTATTTACGGAGGCGGCCGATCCGGCTGGGCCACCGCTGGGATCTGCTGCTGCTGCTGCCCGAAAACACAGCTCGAACCACCCCTGCCTTGCCCCCGATTTAGGGACACAATAATAAACCCTTGTGCTGCCTTAATAAAGAAGGAAAGAGGATCACATTTTACTTTCCCAAGTTTCTCACTGCAGGGAATTTTAGGGCTGTGCTTCATCCATTCTTCCCCTGCCTCTCAAAGCCTGAGTCTGGAGGAGTTCAGGCATCACCCAGCTCTGATAGGGCTGCAAACCTGATTTCAGGGCTTCTGCAAAAGTTCCTTTCAATAACTCCACCTCCAGACCTCACTTTCCATGGCTGATTTCTATCCTTGGATATTTGGAAACTCTTGTCTCCTGAGGAGCTCAGCTCACTCAGACTGTGCAGACACAGATTGTGCTGTGCTGGCAAAACTGACTGATAAGGAATTTAATATGAAAGGCTGTTCAGAGAGGAGTGAAGTGAGATTGTGTCAGTTGATATTCCCAAGAGCTGGAGCCTGGGGCTGTGCACAGGCACTGCTTCTGTCGATGTGACAGTTCTGCCCTTCCAATCAGGATTTCTCCAGTTCTACCCTTCTGATCAGGATTTTTCCTCACTGAAAGCTCAGGTTAGGAGAGGTCAGGTTCTCGTGCCCCAGCCCCCATGTCCTGTTACCTTCTTTGCAGTAACTGCTTCCCCAGACCAGTGATTTCTGGGCTTTCTCATCCTTTCAGGCCACTGCAGAAGAGCTCCAAGGACCTTCCCCCAGTCAGGGAGTTGCTGGTTCTGATCTCTATAATAGGATGCCCGATACTGCACCTGGGATGGGGTGGGGCAGCCCTGGATGTGCAGACTGGGAAAGGGTCCTGGGAGTCCTGGTTGATGGCCAGTTGGACATGAGTCAGCAGTGCCCTGGAGCCAGGAAGGGCATCCCTGTCCTAAGAGCATCAGGCCCAGCGTTGCTGGTCAGGTCAGAGAGGGATTGTCCAGCTCTGCTCTGGACTGGGGTAGCCTCACCTCCACTGCTGGGGCAGTTTTGGGCACCACAAGATGATCAAAGAATGACCCCAAGGATCTAAAGCTGTTAGAGAGTGTCCAAGGAGGGACATGAAGATGGTGAAGGATTTAGAGGGGAAGCTGTGTGATGAGTGGCTCAGGACACATCCTTTGTCTCCTCTCTCTGCTGGAGGAGACTGAGAGGAGGCTGTTTGGGATCTGCAGCTCCTCCCGAGGAGCAGCTCTGATCTCTTCTCCCTGGGACAGGGGCAGGACTCAGGGAACAGCTGGGGCTGGGCCAGAGAGGCTGGAGATCAGGGAAAGGTTCTTCCCCCAGAGGTGCTGGCACTGCCCAGGCTCCCCAGGGAATGGGCACGGCCCCGAGGCTGCCAGAGCTCCAGGAGCCTTTGGGCAGCGCTGCCAGGGACGTCCAGGGTGGGGCTGTTGGGGGGTCTGGGCAGGGCCAGGGGCTGCACTGGATGATCCTGGTAGGTCTCTTCCAGCTGAGGAGTTTCTGTGACTCCCCACTGACCCTCAGCTGCTCCATGCCCAGAGGTCAGCTGAGCAGTGACAGGGAAATCCCTGCAGTCCTATCACTCCACCCTTAACCCGCTGGGCACATTGTCATTGATCCCAACACCATCTGTTCCTTTGCTCATGTGAAGAGCCATTGATTTCAGGGCAGAGCCAGGAGTGTTTATTTTGTAGATGGTTTGTGAGCTCGGTCATTCACTCTAAAGCTGAGAGCTGCACCCACAAAGAACCCAGAAGCTCTAGAGGAAGCCCTCACTCTTAGCCCACACTGGATAACCCAACTCCCACCAGAAGCACTGTAGGGCAATGTCTTCTCTTTGCCTTCTCACATGGAAACTGCACTGCCTTTTCCCCATAATTTAAGCCTGCTGACGATGAGCAAGGCCCATTTAATTTGCTGTCCTTGTTTACTCATTAATTCCACTGAATTACTTTATTTACTAACATGCTTCTTCTAAATTACTTGATTACTTAACTAAATTTATTTATTTACAGTGGATAGCAGAAGATAAAAACAGTTGCAGTGGGTCCCTGCTGACAGTCCCCCAAACCACAGCATGAGAGTGGCAGTGAAATCCCTGGATTTTGGGTGCTGCCAGCACATTGCATAAGCTTTGGGCAAAGCAGCAGATGTGTCCCTCAGAGGGACATTTCCTCAAACCTGGGGGTAGCTTTTCATGTTATTTTATTGTCCCCAAATGTTGCTTGTCCAAATGAGGACAAGCCTGAGCCCCCGAAGCTCAGATTGAGTGGTGTGAACAGTACAGAGCAAGCCATAGAAAGTCTGGGGGGATTCTGGCAGTGTGAGACCTCCTAAATTATGGGATTAACAATGGAATCAGTTGGAAACAATGGAACTCTGAGCAACCAACTGAACAAACACCCCTTTGGCTTCTTTATTCCTACCAAGTGTGCTGAAGTTTCTTGTGTAGGTTTTTATTTAATGGAATCCTGGAATCATGGAATCTCCTGAGTTGGAGGGACCCACCAGGATCACCCAGCGCTGCCCCTGGCCCTGCCCAGACCCCCCAACAACCCCACCCTGGGCATCCCTGGCAGCGCTGGCCAAAGGCTCCTGGAGCTCTGGCAGCCTCGGGGCTTTTCCCATTCCATGGGGAGCCTGGGCAGTGCCAGAACCTCTGGGGGAAGAACCTTTCAAACAGCACAAGTCAAGAAGAGGAGCAAAATCTGTGTGGTTCTCTGCAGTGCCCTGAAAGAAAATGAACAACAGCTTTTCCAGGAGACCCCGAGGGAGTTCTGCTCATTCTAAGACCCTGAATGAGGCTTTGTGATATTAGAGGGTGTGATAGGAAACAGATTTCAGGGAGAGCTTCCTGAGGGCACCCAGAAAAGTTCTCCTCCCAACCCTGGGCATTTGGGCTGAACAACAGCTTGTTTACTCCTACAGAAGTTCCTGCTGCTGGCCTGAGAGTAGTTAGGAAAGATGGTATCTCCAGCAGCTGCTGTAAGCCAGACTGGAAATCTTTGTTCAGGAATACAAGGTTCTGTGTCTGCTTGGTGTCCAATAAGTACCAGGGGTCCATAATGGGGCCCAGTGAATTATCCCTTCAGTCACAGCACAGGATTATGGGCCCTCTCTTTAGTATTCAGCTCTGGCAGACCCAAAATCGAGTCAAGCTCAACCTACCCAGATCATTTAACTTTCCTGCTGCAGGTAAGGTTTTGTCTCCTACCCTTCTGATCAGCTTTGGCACTGCAACATGCAATAGTGAATGCATCTTCCCAGGGCACAGCAGAAAATCCTGCTTGGTCTGGTGGTCTCATGATGCAGTTTGGGTCAAACAACCTCCTGTTATCACATTCCTCCTATTTTGTCCCAGAATTTGTGCTCCTGTTGCTCACCATGAGCTCGATCTGAGCACTCAAGATTATAATATTGACATTCCAATGAGATTTTTGCAACAGACAAGTTTAAATCTCCTCTTCAAATTACATTAATTTTGCAAACTGAGTGTGTGTGGTGCTGTTGCAGCTGCATCAGGGATAGTCTGGAGTTAACTCTTAACTCTTGGAAGCTAAATGGTATCAGAGATCCTCATCTGCAGCAGCTGGACACCTTCAGCATCACTCCTGACAAAGGCACTGCAAACCCCACAGCTGATTACAATCCATAGCACTGTGTTGGACCATCTGTGCTGTTTCCCCCTTGGAAAGCCTTGGGAATTCTGGAGCAGCAACACGAAGGTCACCAGTACAAATGAGAGATTTTGTCACTGCCTTAAGCTTCACCTCTGTGGATTTTGCAGATTGCCAGCCCTAGGGCCAAGAATTTTTTGCAGTACCCAAGGATTGCTGAGCTCTTCATCCCCCTCTGGCTCTCATTTCTTGCTGGTTTGGATGTGCAGGAAACGAGGCACATTGCCAGGTGCCAGAGGAGGTTCTAGCACAAAGTCTGCCTTCCTGCATTACTTAATTGCATTTGTTGCATCCCTGGTATTTATGGCCTTTTTCCTACAGGGCTGTGAGGAATATTTGAGCTGTCAGTGGTGCTGTGCATTCCCAGACCTTCCACCTGAGCCCAGCGAGCTGAGTTTTTGGAGAATTTAACTGAGGAGTGGCAGTGATACTGCCAGGGACCAGCGTGGGAGTTTCACCAGGCTCTGCTTTTGGTGATTCCCACTGTTGGGCCTGATTTGTGACCCAGCAAAATGACCATGGCAATGTTTGTTCTTTGCTCCCTGAAATCCTGTGTTTTACAGGGCTGAAGTGGCACAGCTGGAGCAGTCTGGAGCACCAGAATAAGGGTGTAAATCCCTATTTTTATGCACTTCCAGTAATAAACTCTGATATACTGCACCCCTTATCCTAAGGATGGGGAAGGACTTTTTTTTTTTTTCTCTCTCTCATGATTACCATCACATCAGGACTGAGACTCAATAAACTGATTTTTCTCCTGCAACCCACAGAATCTTGCCTGGCTCACAAATGGTTAAGCTCCTGCAGCTCACCAACCCATCTGTAATTAAGGGCATCTGTCAATAAACCATCCTCCTCTCTGGGGGCTGGCAGGTGCTAAGGACTGCTGGGGTTTATTCCCAAAGAACTCCAAAGGCTCTGCCAATCCCTCCTGGGCACCAGGGGACCTCGGAGCCTCTCCAGGGTGGTGGCCCTGGGCTGGTGGCCCTGGGCAGGTGGCAGGGCCGTGGTGCCCATGGCAGGGCAGGCTGGGGGTCTGTGCCATGCAAGTTTCCAGCTGTGCTCAATCCCTCTGCTTCTGGGCACTGAGATACTCAGAAATACCAGTTTCTTCATGTTTCACAAGTGTTCCTGAAAATTCCTGGAAAGGCATCTTGAGCTGTGCCCGCAGATCTCCCAGGCCTGCACAGTACCAGCAGCTCCGCGAGGTTTTCAGAACAAGCTGGATTTTGCTCTTTGCTAATCCAAAACAGGTCAAGGGTAATTTCAACCAATTTTGTATCTGAGGAGGGCTCCAGGGAGAAGTTACAGCAGCTTAGAGAGGCAGCTGCATTCCAGAAATAACTCCTGTTCCCTCAGAACAGGGAACAAACCAGGCACCCTCAGAGCAACGTGTTTGTTCCAAACAGCACACCAGTTTTAGGTTTTTTTTCCCAGGACTTGAGGAAACTCCTCCTGGCTTCCAAGAAAACTTTACAAGGGTACTTTAAAGGAAGGCAGGAACTTTAAGGCAGTGATGGCCACTGGGCTGTCACAAGCTCCAGCAGGCCAAGAGAGCCTGGGAGAGCCAGTCCAAACTTCCAAGTTCATTTTAAGGCCAGAAGCAACCCCCTGCCTTGTAATATTGTATTAACTACATCAATTTTTTTTTCCAATCTCATCTTTTCACTTCTAGAAGGATATAAAATAGTGTCAAGTATGGCTACAAGAATGAAATGAGTTTTTTCTTCTCCATGCCTCAGATTAAAAATGCTGCTGAGATTTTTTTGCTTTCTTATAATTAAGAGGATGGAGCTTGTGAGCTTTGGTAGAATCAATACCAGGGTTTATTCATGCAGAGTTTTACAGAGTCCATCCCACTGTCCAGCCTTTATGTGTGAGCTGAGGTGGCCTCTCATCCCCAGTTCAGATCCAAGCTGGGCTCCAGGGACTCTGGGCTTGTCAGAAATCCAACATGACATAACCATTTCATTTGCTGGAGATAAATACCCTGTAAATAATGCCAGCAAACCTCACTGTTCCTTAAGGAGGGATGTTTCCATCCATGGAAAACAAACATCTGGGCTTTGGTTTGTTGCTTTATTGCTGCCCATTGCTGCCTTTTGCCTTTACAGAGCAGCAGGACGTCATTGTCCAGGACTACCTTTATATGGCTTTTGTTCAGAAAATATTCTTGAGGATTGCAAAGATTATCCATGAATCATGCCCATAATGCCTAATTTGCTGTACACAAACATTTCCACTTTGTAGCAATTTCCCTCATCTCTGAGTGAAAGCAAAGAACAAGTGGAAACTCTTGTTTTCCATGAAAACCAGAGGCATCAGAACAGTCGAGTTCTGCCTTTCAGACTCTTCATCCACAGTGTTTTCAAGGAGTCTGGATACAAAAAGCAACCAGGGAGCATCTGGTTGGAGAGAAAATCTAAGAGAGTGATTGGACTCTGCAATGATAGCTGTTGCCTAAGTGGGCAGACGATATTAAACTTTGTTGCAGCTAAACAGGTAAATTTTAACTAAATAGGTGAATTTACTGTTGGTAACTAAAGTTTACCTGTATGGCAAGTGAAAAATATTGTGTTCTACAAGCAGAGAGCATCCAGGATATGGGTTTGACCAGGGCAAAAGTCAGTGGTGGAAACTGTATATCCAGCTGTAGTAGATATCTATCTCTGTAAGATGGGGCTTGCTGGGATAAAGAGAGCAAGAAATGCATATTTTATCTCCAAATTGTGCATTCTCATGAACTTTGAATTCTTCAACCCTCACAGTCACCACCTTTTCTCAGCAGAGTCTCATTATCCCAATTTAATCACTAAACCTGGACAAGGTGGGCTCTGTGTCAGGGCCCAAGCAGCCAAATTCAGCAGGACTTTTCCTGAACCCTGCCTGAGAGCAACACGACTCCTACTCCTCCCCATAGGAAGAAGATGAAAGGTCTGTTCCAGAGGAAAAGCAGAATTGTGACAGCAGCCCAGGGAAGCTTTGTGCTGACAGACAATGTTTCAAACTCAAGAAGTACCTCATGTAGAAATTTTGGCTTTCCACCTTCCTGATAGTCAAGTTATTCTCAGAGTAGAGGCCAAATTGTAGTACCTGGCTATAAACACAGATCCAAACATAAAAAACAAATCAAAATCTGATTTCTCATTAGCCCAGCTCCTACTGAACAAGAAAATTTGTGATGTCTTCATTAGCAGTCATTTCGTAATGACCCTGGACAAACTTTGCACTAGGACTTGGCCAAGTCACTGCATGGAAAGGCAAAATGTTCCAGTTCCTTCAGATTCCACCAGGAGAAAGTTCCCTTATTGTCCAGCCTGTTGGTAGCTGAGGCTGCCCTGCCAGGACCTAGCAAAGAGATGACCATTTCCATCTCATCTAGCAATTATTATTTCTTCCAGTTTTCCTCATTATTCACAGCAGCTTTCCTACCAGAGGTGCTCAGAGGAGCCCCCCAGCAGTACAGGAGACAGCTGTGCTTGGGCTCAGGGTCTTGGGGGGGCTTCACTGCTCCTCCTGCATGGCCACAGAGCAGCTGGCAGAGGATTAGCACAGAAATGCTGGGATGGGCTCACAGCCTTTGTCCAGGCAGGCCAGGTCTCACTGCAAAAGTGCAGGAGAAAGATTTCCTTCTCAGCAGTGGGAAGACAGTCATTGCAGGAGTTTTCGGGGTAAAAATAGAACAAGGGCCAGCTTTGCAGGCACCAGGCCCTTCATCTGAGGCTGCAGGTGCAGTCCTGCCTGGGGGATGGGGCACAGGGCAAGGTGACTGGTGACACCTCAGCAGGCAGCGTGAGAAGGGAGAGAAAAACAGGAGAGATTCCTGGGACAGGCAGGGATGGGGCAGAGACCAAACAGAAACTGAAATCTGGGGACATGCCCAGGCTGTGGGGACAGTGCCATGAGGGCACAGGGCTGCCAGGGCTCAGCACAAGCTCTCCTAGTGCTCACCGGTGCCAGAGGCCTCTAAAGCAGTTCCAGCTCCATTCCAGGCCAGCCCTCAGCACAGCAAGGGTCTGCACTGAGGTTAAAACACCCAACTATTCCAGAACACACTGACACTGGCAACCATGGCAGAGTTTCAATCAGGAAAGAAAGGACACAACCTTTCCAGCACCAGCCAGCCTTTCTCATTCACCCACTCCATCACTTCTCATTACCAGGAGCATTTATTTCTCACAAAAGTGCTCCCAGCACCAGTACACATTTAAACCATATTGTTTTTCATGTCAAGGTCTGAACACAGCCTGTATCAAACTGCTCCCTTATTGCCTTCTGCCAGGCAGTCTCTCATGGCTCAGCCATGTGTTCCCAGGCTCCAAGCCCAGCTGCTCTTGGAAACCAGGCTCCAAGCACATGTTCCTGCATGGGATGTTCATTATTATTTTCAGCTTTATTTTATCGGTGCACGTCCTCCCTGTGTGCCCCCAAAGGGCTGCTTTCAGCAGGGTTTGTACAAAGTTGTTTGATTGGCTTCAGGCTTCTTTGTGAGTTTATCCAATGCCAAGCTCAGGCACTGAACCCATGCCAGGTAATTCATCATTTCTCCTTAAAAGCTATAGACAGAATCCTGCTCTTAGCTTGTCAGATAAAGGCCTAAGAATTGCCTTTCAGCCCACCTAATGAGGGTTTGTGTTTTTCTACGCTTGGGAGGATGGATGGTCTTAATTTCTGGTTTTTTTCAAAGACAGCAATTTTCTTCCACAAAAAAGACCAGGAATAATAGACACAATGTGGCTTATTCTGAGTCACCCTTTAACCATTTGTACTTATATTTTCTCTTTGTGCATCTACCCTGAAACTCAGAGTCCTCTTCAGCTGCTGCTGTACGTTTTCCCCTGCCACGAGACATTTCTGTGCCTGCGGCTTTAATGCACAGCCAGCATCCTCTCCTGGATTGCTGACAGTCTCCACAAATACTTCTCCCAAATTTGAGGTGTTCCAGACAAGGCTTTTCACTTCCAGTTCTGCGGGAGTTGCCAGTTGGATGTGAGGAAGCTGAGACTTGGTGCACAAGGGACTGTGCAGGGCCAGAGCTCCTCCTCCTGTGCAGAAATCTCCCAAGGGCCAGCCCAGGCCACCACGGTGGGGGATCTGCAGGAGGAGTCTCCCAGGCACTCTGGCACTGCCCATATTGAACAATTCTTCACCAGTATTCCTAGGTATCACAGGAGTTCTCACTGGCCAAATGCTAAATCCAAACTCCTGTTCTCTGTGATTCTTGCTTTCTCCACATTCACCCCACTTTTGTGACACTTTCAGCCCCAGCTGGGAGCTCAGCCTGGGGAGTGCTCAGCCCCCAGTCCATCAGACTTAGCCTGGAGGTGGCATCTGAAGGGCTCTCATAGGGAGGATGAAGCAGCAGGAAGGAACAAAACATGGACTCCTAAGGAGGGAGTGACACATGTGAAGAGTTGAGAGGATGAAAATAAATATCCAGCTGATTTCCAGTGGGGAGCAGTGGGATATAAGAGAATCCCAGACTGGTTTGGGGTGCACGGGACATTAAAGCCCAACTCATTCCACCCCCTGCCATGGCAGGGACACCTCCCACTGTCCCAGGCTGCTCCCAGCCCTGTCCAGCCTGGCCTTGGGCACTGCCAGGGATCCAGGGGCAGCCACAGCTGGGCACCTGTGCCAGGGCCACCCACCCTCCCAGGGAACAATTCTCAATTCCCAATATCCATCCCTGCCCTCTGGCAGTGGGAAGCCATTCCCTATGTCCTGTCCCTCCATGTCCTTATGAAAAGTCCCTTTCCATTTCTCTTGGAGACCCTTCAGGTACTCAAAGGCTACAATAAAGTCACCTTGGAGCCTTCCCTTCCCTTCCCTTCCCTTCCCTTCCCTTCCCTTCCCTTCCCTTCTCTTCACTGAATAATCCTAATTCTCTCAGAATTTTCTCATATGAGAGGGGCTCCAGCTTTTGGAGCATCTTTGTGGCCCCTGTTTATTTCCCTTTTTGCTAAATAAGTGCAATAACTATGAAGAGCCCCAATATCATAATTTCTTTGTAAACTTCTCAAGCTGCTGGGCTGGGGAAAAGGAAAATCATCCATCTTGATGTCCTGACAGGGATGAGCTGAAGGAGAGTAAATTCCAGCTTTGGGTTCACCTTGTGGTGGTGGTTTTGTGTCTCTGATGGGTTTTGGTGCCATTTGGAAAGAGAATTGAAAATCCTCGGAGCAGCACATTCCAGCAGTGCCAGGGCCATTTCATACCAGAATTTTGAGAGCGTTATGATATGAAATGTTTGCAGAGGCAAAAGCACCCAAATTTCAGAGGCTCTATAGCTCAGGGGTTAGAGCACTGGTCTAGTAAACCAGGGGTCGTGAGTTCAAATCTCACTGGAGCCTGGGGAGGGTCTGCACCTCCTGCAAAAACCTTGCTGCTTTCTCTTCCTGTTTATTCCCAAAGTGGTCCTGATGTTTTTTGGAGCACTCACCCCAGCCTAAGTGAAACGCAAACATCCCCCAGCACTTACACCAAACAACAGGCAATGAGAAGCAGAGAAACCAGCAGTGTTCAGGGTTGTACTCTTGAAATACATTTAATGCACAGCAATTGGAGAAGGGGAACACCCAGTAATGGGATTTGGAGCCTCTGGGACCCTGCAGACTTTGTGGGGGTCATTGATGGACAAAGCTGGAATGGCTGCCAGGTGTTTACAGTCAGAGCTGGTTCATCTCTTCAGACAGCAGCAGGAGGATCAAATTATGGCTCCAGAGCTCAGTAATTGCAGAGCTGGCTGAAAACATTATAAATTTGGTTTGTGGATGAGCAGTAACATCAATCATCTACAGAACTCTGCTGGGGGGACTGGATAATTTCTAAGAATAAAGTAATAGGTAAGAATTAACCCATTTTGCATCTTGAATTCCATGAATTACTGTCCAGATTTATGGGATTTCCTCCTCTGCTTTTGCACATCTCTTTTCCCTATTCATTTTCCAGTAGACTCCCTATATTGAGTCCAAATGAGCCAAACCAGTGATGGAAAAGGTAATTTCTGAATTTCAAAAGGCCCTTTTCCCTCTGAGGGAATGAAGGCTCAAAAGCCAGAAATATTTTTTTCTTGTGGAGGGGGACTCAGGGTGGCATGAGGGACATGGGGCTTTGTTTGCCTCTCCCCAGGCTGGTTCCTTCCAGCTCTGTTGTCCCAAAAAAGTGAGCTTTGGAGGATTGATGTGTTTCCTCCTCATGGGAAATGACCTGTAGGAATTCCCCTTCTTTCCTCTGCATATATCCCAGTAAGGACAAAGAAACAGAAGCCAACAGGGTTCCCATTAATCTGCAATTAATAAATGAGCACAAGTTACTGTTATTGTAACCCCAGGTCCTGGAAAACGGACAGATGGGTATTACTAAAAGGGAATTTATCTCCAGGCTGTTATGGCTCTACCTGGCTTCCCCCTGTCCCTCATTCCAGCTTTATCTCTTTATTTGGCTTTCAGAGGAGACCACAGAGCAAGGCCCAAAAATATCTTTGTGGTTCAAGTTCACTTTTACAACTAGGCTTGCGGGTTCAGCTTAGCTGAGCCTGGTGGGGATGGAAATGATCCTCTGAAAAATTAATGTCTTTCCTTTCTGTGCAAAGAGGACAAATGTTCCGGATGTGTTTTGCTGAATTGTTAATCTCTGCAGTAGCTGATACTAATGCCAGAGCTCCTCTCCCAGTGACCCTGCTGCAATGCAGAGCCCAAACTCTCTGATGCTGCTTGTTGAGCATAGGCGTGGGGCAAAGATGACTTTTACCAGGGGACCTGGAATCCCTTTGTATCCATCAGCCATCGTCTCCTCTTTCAAAAACAGAGTTTGACTACAGGGGGAAAGAGGGTGGAGTGGTTTCTATCCAAATCCTGATGCCCAGGTAAATGTGGGAGGCAGGGAGGGCACCTCTTCATTGTCCCCAGGGAATGGGCACGGCCCCGAGGCTGCCAGAGCTCCAGGAGCCTTTGGGCAGCGCTGCCAGGGATGCCCAGGGTGGGGCTGTTGGGGGGTCTGGGCAGGGACAGGGCTGGACTTGATCCTTGTGGGTCCATCCCAACTCAGGAGATCAGAGGATTCTGTGACTCCTTGGTCTTTGTTACCTGTGGGATGGAAATGCTACAGAGATGTTGAGAGGTGTGGGAAGGTCGTGCAGCTCTGCCCCAGGACCCTGTGGGTTTGTTCAGGGCCAGGGTTGCAACCTGCCCAATCCACACCCAGACAGGCTTTTATTGCTTTGTTTAGGGAGATTTAAAGGCATCTTCCTGTCTATCCATGAAAACTTGCTTTTGGTATTCTCCTCACAACTTCAGAATATAATTTCTATTTTTAAAGCCATCCTGGACTCTGTGCATTTCTCTGGAATACTTTTAATTCCCAGGTCTCCTTCCAAGGGTTCCATCCAGCTGGACAGAAAAATAATTTCTTCCCTTATAAACAACAGTGAGTTTTGTGGCCCAGCAGCCTTGCACCATGGAGCTGCCCCAGTCCAAGGACTGTGCTACAGAGCTGCATTTCTGCCTCCATGTCAGTCCTAGGAAAGGCCACAAATGCCTCAATTAATCCATTTCTTAAGACATGTGGGAAACAATAAATATTTTAATCCAGGAAAGGAAGCCTTGAGCCAGAGCCAGTGAAAATGTTCCCACATTTAAAGAGGTTTTGGACTTAGAAATACAATTGACACTAATGTTTAAATCTAACATACACAGGGATCAAAGGGCAGCTTTGTAGCCTCAGCCACAGAAAAAAAATATATTAATAAAGTTGGTAGGACTGCAGAATTCAGAGTGGGGGGAAATCACCCAAATTTATCCATTTTCCAGTTCTCCCATAATGAATACGCTCAATCCATTATTCCAAAGAAGGTATTGTGGGTTTAACAAAAACGTTTAAAAAAACAAATAGGAAATGTTTCTGAAATAATATGAAAAAATATTAAATACCAGCTGCATGTTCCAGTGTGCCAGGAACAGGGAGCTGCACAGCACCCACACGGACATCTGTGCCCATCTTCCACTCACATCCAAGAGGATTTCTCCAAAGCCTCGGTGCAAAGTTTTGCCCAGGGACATTATCTCCCTGCCTTTTAAGCATTAGAACAGATTCTCCAGGGAAGTGCTGGAGACACCATCCCTGGAAGTGTTCAAAAACAAATAGGTGTGACACTTTGAAATATAGTACTTTGAAATATGGTTTAGTGGGCACAGGGGTGTTTGGCCAAAGGTTGGACTTGATCCTGAAGGTCTTGTCCAGCCTCAATATTTCTGGGATCTCCTGGAGCCTGTGAGATCACCACCTGCTCCTCCTGAGTCCCAAGGCCTGTAAAGAGCATAAAATACACCACTAAGAGCTCCAGGAGAGCTGCTGGATGAAGACACTAAAACCTGATGTGAACATGGTCCTGCTGCTCTCCAAGACTTCTATGGAACCTTCCCAGAAGCACTGAAAATCCTGGTAGCCCATTTGAGTGTCCATTCCTTTGGAATGTGGAAGCCTCTTGCAAGCACAGCAGCCAGCAAAGCTCAGCTCTGTGCTGGAAACAGCAGCTCAGAATTGAAATATTATCAATTATCACCCCATCCCAAACACTGCTCCATGAGTGTTTGGAAAGGATTATGCCCTGTTCAAGGAGAAAACCCCAAACCAGCAGTTCCCATGGGGATAAGAGATCCCATGGTAACAGTGCTGGCAAAAATGTCTCAAAGCCATTGGGGCAGCTTTTCAAGACTCTTCCTTTGCACAACTCCCTGTTCTGGAAATCCTGCAGCTCCCATTCTCCCCCTGACTGTGCTGCTCACCCTTAAAATTTCCATATCCTGGAAAATTTCCATATCTTGTCTTTTCCACAGCAGGCCCTCAGGATTTAATGATAGCATTCTGATTCTCCTGGACTCAGCCAAGGAGCACTGACCTGCCCAGGACAGTGGGAATATAAGTAAACATCCTCATTCCTGCAGGCCATAACTCCATGAAAAACCTGGGAAAGAACATGGGATTGTTGTAGTTACTGAAAATTTAACCAAACTATAAAAAGCAGTTAGTGCCAATTGGACCCAGCTTTAGAAAGACAACCATGCCCAGTTTCACCTGGGCACCCTGCCATGCAAATGTGACTGAAGGGCAGATCCAGGAATCTGCCAGGAGGAATGGCACAGGAATGGCAGGTCTGCCTTAGAGGGGGAGGATGGAAAAAGTTTATTATGTTTAGTCTGTCCACAGGAAGGCTAAAAGTAGACATGAGTAACTCATAGAAGTACCACAGGAGTAAACAGCCAGAAGGAGAAAGAACTATTTTAATGAGCAGGAATGAATATGTAAGGCTGGAATTAAGAAAAAAAAATTTAAAAATCAGAGGAGTCATTTTTTCAAGCAGTCAAGGAGGAGGAAACCCCCTGATAGGTGAGAAAGGGAACCAAGAGGTCATGGAGGAGCTGGATAGCACAGCCAGACTCCGTGAGCACAGAGCTCCTGTCCTGTGCTCTGTTCAGCAGTGACACCGTGGAATCACAAAATCCTGGGATTGTTTGGGTTGGGAGGGACCTTAAATTTTATCTCATTCCACCCCCTGCCATGGGCAGGGACACCTTCCACTATCCCAGGTTGCTCCAAGCCCAGCCAGCCTGGTCTTGGACATCTCCAGGGTGTGACCTTGACTAAGTTCAGCCCCATCCTGTGGGGGGTGAGTACCTGTGTGTATTTTGTGTAGTTTTAACAGTCTTTTAAGTAACTTGTGTCTCCAAATGCTTCTCCGAGTTTCAGAAGCAGGAGGCAAGGACTTTAATTCTGCTTTCTGCTGCACCCTGGAGAGCCTGTGACGTACCTGCTGATTGCCTCAGCTCCCCCTGGCTGGGAGGGAAGCAGTTCATTCCCTGTGCAGAGAGCCCAGTTAGAGAGCTCCTTGTTCTAATAATGGTCATCTATTTATAGCCTTTCATAATTTGTTTCATGACAAAGAGATTCTGCAAGATGGTCCTTGATTCTTGCAAGTTGTAATGATTTTTCCCTTCCTGTGTTATTGAAAGTAGCTTTTGTACTCAGCAAAATGTCTGTAATAAAGGCTATTCCATGTGTTCCGAGTAAATGACAGGGACTTTAATAGGTTTCTGAGGAAAGCTTAGAATTTCTCTTTGTTTCCCTTCAATTCTTTTCAATCTCCTGTGTCAGATGGGCCTGGCTTAGCCCAAGCCTTGCAGGAGCAGAGGAGGCACAGAGCACAATGCCCTCAATGCTGCTGCCCATTGCCAGCACAGCAGCTTAGCCCAGAGCCCTTGGGGGGTGACACTTGCAAAAAGCAGAAGGGCAGAGTCCAGAGATGGCCCTGGCTGTGATGAATTTGCTCATTCCACAACTGTCTCGCACCAGAAATGACAATTATTTCTGGGGCCAGCTGTTAAATATTTTGGCATTGATACAACTGCTCTGATGTAATATCTCTGCACCATCGCAGCCACAACCACACTTCTGTCACCATCACGGACTGCAGTGCACAACAGCATCATTTGCACTAACAGGACCACCTCCACAGGACCATTTCCTACAGCATTTTTAACTCAGAGAACAGTTTTTGTCCCCATGCATCTCCAGGTGACAGTGCTGGTGGCCTGTCCTACCTGCACTGCTGCTGGAGGATGTCAAAGCAGAGGGAAAAGTCCTTGTCTTGACTTTCTCTGTGTCAAGGCTCACAGTTATCAGCCCCTCCACACTTTTCTGGGGGGAAACAGGATGGTGAGAGCACAGCTCCACCCCTGCACTGTGCCAAACCCAGCAGGGCCTCACCAAGTCCTGAGCTGGGGGTTTTCATTAGCCAGGGGTCAGGTTCACACTAGCTTGGTTCTTCCCTTCTCACCTGGTCCCAGCTGTGTCTGGAGTCTTTTCAGAGTTGAAGCTTTCAACAATTCTCCAATGGGCTCCAGTTCTGTTAACCAAGAGAATCATGGAATCTCCTGAGCTGGGTGGGACCCACAAGAATTCTGAGTCCAGCCCCTATCCCTGCACAGATCCCCCAAAATCCCACCCTGGGCATCCCTGGCAGCGCTGCCCAAAGGCTCCTGGAGCTCTGGCAGCCTCGGGGCCGTGCCCATTCCCTGGGGAGCCTGGGCAGTGCCAGCACCTCTGGGGGAAGAACCTTTCCTGCTCTCCAGCCTGAGCTGCCCTGGCCCAGCTCCAGCCGTTCCCTGGCTCCTGTCCCTGTCCCAGAGCAGACATCAGAGCTGCAGCCCCGGGAGCTCTGCCCTCAGTCTCCTGCTCCAGCTGGACAATCCCAGTGCCCTCAGCAGCTCCTCACTTGCTTCCCCTCGAGATCCTTCCCCAACCCTGTGTCCCTCCTCTGAACACTTTCTAACATCTTTAGTTCTTACACTGTGGTGCCCAAAGCTGCCCCACACTCCTGATTCCTGCAGAGGGAATTCCCTCTGCCTTTCCCCACTTCCCAGCCTTTCCCTCGCGCCCCTTTGCTTGCACTCTCCTTTCCGAGCATTCGCAGCTGGTGACCCGTGCGTGTCCCAGGTTCCCGCTGGGATTTCCCCGGGCATCCAGCGCCAGGAGCCCTTGCTGGCCGCGGCAGGTGCACGGCCCATCCCCACACTGCCGTGGGCTTGCCTGGGCCCGCCAGGAGGCATCAGTCCCGCGTCGGTCCTACATCCCTCGGCTGCCAGAGCTCCACCAGCTCTCCTCGAGGGCACGCAGGTGCAGGGAAAGCCTCGCCCCGCTGCCCAGGAGCTCCAGGAGTCTTGTCCCCTCTGGGCAACGCCTTCCAGGTTATCCGCAGTCCCAGGGACCCAGAGCATCAGCAGCAGCATCGCAGCAGTGGTCGGAGGGCTGCTGTGTGCTTCCCTGCGCTGGATCAGCCCGGGGGCCGTGAGAGGGCAGCACCTGGATCCGCTGGAGGAGCGGAGCTCCGGCAAAGCTGCCTCGGGCTCCCTGGAAAACATCCAGCAAACCCACAGAGAACCCTTTGGCTTCGAGTCCAAGAGTCAGGCTGATGATGGGTCCAAACTAAACCTTCCCACAGCTTTCCTTCACAGTCGGGCCGTTTGCTTCCTTGTAGACCCGGTTTCACAAAAAGATCTCCCAGTGCCAGGGAATTCTGCTGCTTCCGCTCAGGATGGAGGTGAAGTGAGTTTTGTTTTGTTTTGTTTTCTCAGCTGCTGTAACCAAAGCTTTTCAAGAGTTTGTGGAGACTGGAGGGGAATTACGAGTCCCAGTCCCCAGTTAGGTTTCCAGCACACCCACAGCTGTAATTAATTCCCCAGTTCATCACCAGTATCACCTGAACAATGAGCCCAGAGGATGATTAAGAAGCCTGAAACTGGCTTCCTCTCTCAGTGAGCCTTGTGTTTCCTCTCTCAGGAAGGCAGAGCTACTCAAGGTGTATGTTTGCTTCTATTTTGCCTTGTTCCTCTCCTTCCCCCTCCCCAGCAGTGGGAGCAGCAGGATCCAATGTGCAGGGACACAGCCCAGCCCAGCTGTAGGGAAGGCTTCCCCAGCCTGAGCACACACAAGCTGCTCTCTGTGCTTGGGGGTTTGCAGGACACCCCCATATCACAGAGGCGTCCATCCCAGTGTTCCCAGTGCTGCCAGGGGAAGAAAAGCACCTTCTAGGAGTGAGTCTGGTTCTGTTTGAACAGGGAATTTTCCTGGGAACCATTCAGGAACTTCCTGATTCAGACACAATTGGCTGTGACTGTGCAGCTGCTTGGGGAAAGCAGTGGAATTATTTTGTTACTAACAGTCATATGGCCACATCACCCCAGGATCCATCCCATGTCCTTCCCAAGGCTGAGACCACATGTGAATGTGGAGCACTGAGAAGTTAAAGGATCTGTTTCAAGGAGTTCCTTTTCTGCCATGAAATTCATAGACTGAGCATAAACAAAAGAGAGTGAATATCCCCAAAGAGAACAGAATGAACCTTTTCAGTTGGTTCCATTGGCAATGCCCTTTTTTTCACAGTAACTGGTTGTCTCTGTTGATTTTGGAATGGGCACTCAGAACTGAAACAAAGTTGTTGGGCTTTCTGGAGTGGGAACTGAAATGTTAGATTCTCTGCTGACTTGTGCTGGCCCCGCAGTCAAATGTGATATTCCCCTTGGCTTTTCAAAGTGTTAATGAGGTCCAGAGACGACCTCAACTCTTGTTTTATATTTCATGGAACATTAATGGCAAATCCAGCCCCTGGCCCCAGGGAGCAGATGCCAAAAAGCAGCCTTGGCTCCATTTCACCCCTTTTGCAGCCCCAGGGCTGGGGCTCAGCTGGCACCCGCCAGCACAGCCTGAGAGGCTGCAGCCCTTTCCCTGGGCTGGGCTCTGCTCTGCTGAGTGCACACATTGTGCATCCTGAGCCTGTGCCCCCAGCTGAATTTTATCCACATTATAGCCCTGAGTCCAGCCCTGAACCTTGTCCAGCCCCTGGATGTTGTCCAGAATCTCTTCTGCACTGAAGCCATTCCTGATTCCAGTAACACTTTTCCCTGCTGGACTCTGTCATGGTCCATAGGCCCAGATGTGCCATGCACTGCTGGATTTGATGTTGTGGGGCCTCTGAACTGGTGAGAAGATGTTTCCATGGAAGTGTTGCTGGGGGATTCAGGCACAATTACTCCTGTGCTGCTGGACGCTCTCTTTTGCCTTTTGACTTTGGGACAAGGCCATGTCCTTCCTGCAAGGTGAGAAAGCATTGATATATTCTGATGACAAACCCTGGTTTTTAGTCCTTTCCTTCTGATCCCACTAATTTAAGCTACACTCTGTTCTGCAGCTTCTATTTTCTCCTGTACCGCAGCTCTCCTCTGGGGCTTCCAACCATCAGTGTCATCAGAGCTTCAGAAATAGAAAATTAATCAAACACTGAGGTAGTCACTCATACTAGAAAGTGCTGCTTTTACACATTCCCCACCTGGAGTACAAACAGGATCTCCTTGAGATTTCATGGGGGAAGGTGTCGGTGTTGAATGCAAAGATCAGGAGCGTTTACTGCATTAAACTTCAGCAGAAATCCTCATCCATGTGTGTGGAAATCAAAGGCAAGGGCCAGATTTGGGTGCACAAGGGGATGGAGGGGCAAATGGCACTCAGCTGGCACACACTGCTGCTCCATGGGCTGGAGATATAGGGCAGGAGAATGCCGGGAATTTCTGACCTGGACAGACCCAGATGGGCAGTTTGGCAGTAAAGAGCCTGAGCTTGGGGAAGGCGAGGCAGGGAGTGATCCAGGGAGGAACAGGGAAACTGAGGCAGGGAGTGATCCAGGGAGGAACAGGGAAACTGAGGCAGGGAGTGATCCAGGGAGGAACAGAGAAACTGAGGCAGGGAGTGATCCGGGGAGGAACAGGGAAGGTGAGGCAGGGAATGGCCAAGTGAGGACCAAGGACAGACCTCAGTAGCTGTGACAGCATTGCCAGCCAGGAGCACCTTTCTGACCCCCTGAGAGCCGTGCTTTGGGGGGAATTGAGGCAACACTGAGATTTAAGTTCCCAGAATAATTTAGGAATGGAGGCTCTGATTCAGAGGCTTGTAAAATGCCCGAGGCTGTAAAATCCTGCCGGGGCCACTGAGTTATGCCCAAGACCCCCCACAGCACGTGTGGGGACGTGGATCTGCACCAAACAGCAAGTGCAGCTTTGGGACTGACTCAGCTTGAGCATGAACTGGAGAAGGAGAAAGATTTATGAGCACTACATAAGAAAAGAGCTGGCAAAGAGCCCTGCAGCACCTGCAGGATTTTTCCTGTTCATTTTCTTAGTCTATGACTCCTGAGCAGTGTCCTCACAGAACCAGTTCAGCTGGAAAGGTCTCACCTCTTTCTGCAGACCACAGGGAGTTCAGGGATTTGGGATTTCATTCCCTCCCCTGCAGTTCACCTCTTGCCCCACAATCCTGAATCACAGCTAAGGCAGAGCTAAAACCATCCAATGTTTCCAGGCTGGAAGGAGTGGGCTGTGCACCTGCACTTCCTCACAATACCCTGGGCAGCGTCGGGATGCTGGGGGCGAGGAGCATCACAGGGAAAACAAACAGAGCAGGAGCTGGGGTTTCAAAACCCAGGATGGGCTGAGTGCAACTCAGTGATGTGGAGTAAGAAAACCAAAAACAAAAGTGTTTCACTGAACTAACCCAAAGCTTTCCCAGTGATGAGCACCCATGTGTGGCAGGAGGGGTGTGAGAGCTGCAGCAGGTACCTGAGGCAGCCACCAAACACAGAATGTGCAGCACAAGTGACCACACTGAAGTCAAAATTCAGTGATCAATTCAGCCTTTTGGACATCCTTAATTCCTGCCATGACAACAGCGGGATGCTCCAAGAAGCTTAGTTGTCTTCAGAGAAAGATCCACCTGATCTGTAGGTGGCTGTGAGAGGCATCCAAGTGAGGATCCTGCCCAAGGCTGTGCAGGAACAATGGAGCAGGGAAAGGCTGCCCCTTATCTTTTCCAATTATTTATGGGCATTGCTGACCCTTTCCCCTGAGTATGGGGGAATAAAGCAATGAGAAATCCTAGAAATTTGTGGTCACACAGAGCAGCTGACAGGAACCTCGTTAGGGAAGTGGGAGGTGAGTGAGAAGGCACTGCAAGGAGCCACGAGGGGGATGCAGGAGCCCGGGGCAGTGAGGGAGCTGGCTTTGGGTGATCCAAGTGCTGGAGGCAGGGGCCGGGTGCCTGGCAGCCCCATTTCCTGGCATTACAACCTGGAAAGCCCTGTGGGAGTTTCCTGTTGCTCAGCCCTTCAGGCTGAAACAGCACCTGCCTCCCTTCCCCACATTGTGCTGGCAGCGGGGGGGAGGATGTCGCTGGCCAAGAATTCCTTAGCAAGAAAATGCCACGAGGCCTCCAGCCCTTTTCCAGGCTGCTGGGCCGTGGCAAAGGCAAAATAATGTGTGGGAAAGGATTTGCCAGGTGTATCCTGAAGGACAAGGAAGTGCCAGAGCCGGGCACGGGTGGCCAGGCCTGGTCCCACAATGAGGCACCTCTGGAGGGAGCTCAGCGGGACCAGGACTCGGACGTCAGCTGAGAGGTGGCTGCTGGTGAGGCTTGGCCAGGGAAAGCTCTGTGCAAGGCTGCAGTGTTGGGATTCCTGAGGCTGGACGGGAGCCCTGCAGGGGTCCTTCCCAGAGCTGCTCCTTCAGAGGTGCTGTGAGTCCCTGGGCAGATGCTCTGCAGTGCTGTGCCTGCAGTGCTGTGACAGTGACCCACTGTCCGCATGTGGTGGATACGCTCCAGGACTTCAGTGTTCACACAGCACTGGGTTATTACTGAATCACCTTACAGACCACCCACACATCCCATTTCATTTTCTCTTTCATTTGAGAACCAGGTCACTTCCACACCCATCCTCCTCTGAACTCCAAAGCTCCCACTCCTGGGATCCCACAGCATCTTCAGCAGCTCCTGCTCCTGGAGTTTGGCTGAATCCACTCCTGTCCCCTTCACCTCTATTTTTTCAGTCGTTTTTCTTCCCCTCTCTCTCCCTGCAGCCGAGGGAGCAGCTGCTTTGGAAGCTGCAGAAGGCAGCAGCTTTCCATCAGCTCTGACAGGAGCAGCGGGGCCCTGCTCCAGTTCCACCAGCAGATCCTTCCCCATGTCCATGGCTGGAGGGATCCCCATCCAGACACCAGGGAATGCACCCAGCAGCTGCAGACAGGTCACTGGAAGGACACCTCGAGGCTCTGGGAGAGCCAAGCACAGGATCAATGTGACACAGGATTAGTGTCAGGTGACATTTCAGCTGCTGCTTTTGGGCACCCACAAAACCAGCTTTGTTCCCTGCACTGAGGGCCAGCCGTGCCCCTCCCTGCAACACTGGGCTCCCTGTCCCATCTATCCCAGCACAGGGAACAGCCTCTCTCCAGGCAGGATATGGAACAACCCCAGGCAGGAGGGGAGCTGGAACTGTGTGCCCATCCCCCTAATGCTCAGCCTCCCTTGTAGGGCCACATCTCCCAGCCATGCCTGGGCACACCTGGCTGCTCTGAGACAGTGCTTCCACCTCCCTGGAAAGCCTTGGGGCAGCTGGGATCCCTCTGGATGTCACTGGGAGGGAATTTCTCCTGTGATTCATGACACTTGGCTTTGCAGGAGAATGTTACCATCCTGCATGGCTGAGACAGGTCATGGAGGGTGGGAAGGGCCCCCAAGGGATGCTGAGGAGGGAGACAGGAGAAACTGCAGAATACACCCGTGAAAATCGTGGCACTGAATATCCCCTTTACCCCGTTCAGCTGGAAGTTCATGGCAGGGAGGGATGTGAATGTGATGGCCACACCGTGATGGCCCCTGGCTGGCACTGGGGTGGGTCACAAGGCACAGAATGAAGGTTCCAGAGAGCCCAGCACAAGAAGGAGCCCAGATCCCCGTGTGTCCCCAGCTGGAGAATCACCTGGAGATTCACTACTGGCAGTGCTTTGTCTAATGCAGCACAAGGTGCCCCGCTCTTCTTGGGGGCAGTGACACGGTGCCCGTTTCTTCTCAGCTTTGTACCCACCAGGACCCCCAGGTCCTGTTCTGCAAATCCTACTCAGCTGGGAAAGAGGAATAACAGGAAGAGAGAGCTTGGCCAAGTGCACATATCCTTCTCTGAGAATAAATGGGATTTTGGTGCCTCTTCAGTGAGTGGTGTCAAGGAAGAACTGTGTGGGTTTGTCCAGAGCTGCTGCAAGGGCAGCTTTGGAATCATGGGATCAGAGACTGGGTTGGGTTGGAAAGGACCTTAAATCTCATCCAGTCTCACCCCTGCCTTGGAAGGGACACCTCCCACTGTCCCAGGCTGCTCCCAGCCCTGTCCAGCCTGGCCTTGGGCACTGCCAGGGATCCAGGGGCAGCCCCAGCTGCTCTGGGCACCCTGTGCCAGGGCCTGCCCACCCTGCCAGGGAATAATTCCCCCCCCAGTATCCCATCCATCCCTGCCCCCTTATCCTGTCATTTCTCGCCTTGTCCCAGGTCCCTTTCCAGCTCTCCTGGAGCCCCTTCAGGTCTTAGAAGGGACTTTAGGCTTTCCCCAAGCCCTCTCTTCCCCAGGCTGAACAATCCCTACTCCCTCAGTCTTTCCCCCTGGAAGAGGTCTTCCTTCCCTCTGATCATCTCCATGATCTCCTCTGGACTTGTTCCAACAGTTCCATGTCCTTCCTGTGCTGGGGACCCCAGAGCTGGCCACAGCACCCCAGGAACTGCGAGGAGGAGCTTTGAGCAATTCCAGAGGAGGGACAGAAGCAAATGGACTTGGAGCAGCTTTTCCTATTTAGACTCATTTGTTATGGAAGCATCTGAAATGCTGGAAGCTGGAAAGCTTCAACAAGCAAAAGGTGCTGCCAAGGCTTATGTTTTCCTGCAATGTTTGACCTTTAGCTCCAGAAGTCACAGAATTACATAAGATCCCTCGTTTTTGCTAAATAAAAATATTGTCATACTGGAGAAAGAGCCTTTCACAGAAAATTAAAACATAAGCAAGGTCCTGAAAACACAGAAATGGGAAAGGAAAGTCCTGGTTCTGTTCCCTGAAGAGACAACCATGCTAAAGCCAAATTTGTGATCTGGGTGAATGTGTCATGAGTTTCAATCACATCATGGTTGGCACAGTGGATACCAGCAGCCCTGGGAGCTCCAACTTTAATCTGGAAGTTCAGTCTGTGAAACAAACAAATTTTTGCACAATTTCTTCTTTTTTTTTGAATCTTCAAAAGTGTCCAAGGCCAGGGCTCAGAACAGTCTGGTCTAGGGAAAACTGTCTCTGCCCATGGCACTCAATGAACTTTAAGGTCCCTTCCAACCCAAACCAGTCTGTGATTCTATGATTTTATAATCACTGTATTAAATAAAACCCCAGATTGCCTGGGGGGTAATAGTCTATATCCTCCCTTCTTTATGAGAAATGAGAGTGAGCCAAATAAATTATACCTGCAGCTAAAAAAATATTTCAACTAATGACATCTTTTTTCTTCCCCTCTCAAAAAAATCAGGTCACCAGCAAATGACAGCTCCAATTTTTCTCTTTGTAGTCACAACACCAGCAGCTCTGGGGGTGATGAAGAGCAGCAGGACCCACCTAACCCAGCCCAGCTCCTCGGGGAGCTTCCCTGCCCACATCCACGTGCCCAGGCTGCTGGGGAGGCAGGAGAGAGGAAAAGGGAGTTTTATGGAGTTTTATCATTCATGGACTGGAAAGGCCCCAGGTATGACCCCAATGAGGTGCTGAGGGTGATGATCCCAACATTTGGATCTTATGGGTTGTAGTTCAGGAAAGCAAGAGCCAGGCAGGCTGGAATTTACCTCCTTCAAAACTGACAGAAAATCAACATCCCAATGGGAATTCCACTGCTTTCCAGTTGTTATAAATACATATTATAACATTGGGGTTTTGCAAATATTAAAGTAAATGTTATATGTATATTATTAAAGTAACTTTGCTATAAAGATACAGGATTTTTTATTTTATTTATTTTGTTAACTAAACTTAGACATAGCAGTGAAATAGCTGATATAAGTATGATTGTGCTAGAATACCTGCTTAGTTACAATAACATTCAATGAACATATGAGGAAGGCCCCTGCTACTGATACACCAACTATCAACCCTCACCACCAGTAGAAAGTATGGACTAAAACCCAAAATTGGAAGTAATTATAAGAATGGACTAAAACAACAGCCAAGAAATACTCATGCTCTAAAAAACCAGACCAAGAAAAAGCCATACTGAACAGTTCTTAGAACATACAATCGAGTTTGGGGAAAAGTTTAAATATACATAATTGTTTATGAATATACAAGAGACTAATACAATAGCAATAGTATATAAGGAGTGTTTATAAAATAGCAAGTGTGCTCTTAGCAGAATACCAAGCACCCAGCTGTAAAATTTTTGCTTTATTGTCTTTATCTCCTATTGCCCTTTATTAAACTCCTACATTTTCAGGGGAGAGTGAAGCTGGTTGTACACACAGTGCTCCTCCTGGGCTGGGGCCCTGGCTGGGCTCTGCTCGCTGGGAGCGCTCCTGGCTGGGCCAGGGCAGGGAGGGGGCACACGAGGGACCCCCGGGCACGGGCAGGGGCTCTGCTGGTGCCTCTGCACAGGGCAGAGCTGGCCAGTGAACCATCATCACTGGGGCTGGCGAGCCCTCCAGCAGCCACAGCTGCAGGAGCTATAAAAAGCTCCAAAACCAGATCCATTTTGCCAACTAAAGTTATTTCTGCAGCTCCAGCACTGGCCTGGGTCCCACAGCCTGTGGGGTCTCCCTCCACCTCCCCTCCCTGGCACGAGGTGGGCACCAGCATTTTGGGCCCCAAAGCCAACATGAAGCTCTCCACATCTTTCTCTTGTCTGTGTGCAAGATCCAGCTGGGGGAAAAAAAGGGATTTTTCCTTTGCTATTTTCCTTTAATTTAGAGACTTGCAGATCAGGATGGGGGATTACAGTTGGAGTTAATCTTGGTTAGGATAACAATGAGTTTAGGACTGAGCTTTAATTAGAAATGGGTTACTTTGGAGGTTAAAATATACAATTAGGTTTTTCTTTGTGTCTGTAGGTTTAGATAAGTTTTAGGATTATATCTATGGGGATGATTAAACTCAAGGACTTAGATTTTAAATTTCAAGAGATAATTGCCTTTGGGGTGGAATTAAATTTGAAATAATTTGAAGGATTAGGCTGGTATTAAGGTTAGATATGATTAACCATTGCATTAGAGTAGATTACTGTTAAATAGAATCTCAGGCTGATTTAGGAGTTCAGTTTGAATCTAATTATAATTAGGGCTATTATTTGGCCTAGACACTGTGATTCCTGATCAGGGGAGAGATGAGAATTTGCATCAGGGTCTCTCTGCAGCTGCATTTCCACTTGATGCCCCTGATTTGGGACTCCCAATGAGGGGAGGAAGCAGAAATTTCTATGACCCAGGAAACCCCAAATCCCCAATGAGCAGCTTGGAGTTGTGCTGGCTGTAAGGCTGCTTTGTTTGCAATGCCTATTTCTGTTTTATGAGCCCAGGAAGGATAGACAGAGCAGGGTTTTGTTTATAGCTCTCTGACACTTTCCCAGATTTCCAGCCACTCAAAGCAAGGCAGGGGAAAGATCTGATCATTTAAATCTATTTTCCATTCTCTGCCTAAGCCTTTATGAATAAAACCAGAGTGTTTTTAGAAATAATTCTCTTCCATATATAAATCCAACTTTTCTGTGTTAAAAAAAAAAAAAACCAACAAAAAAAAGTCTTGATGTTTAGTCAGTGCTGTTTTATTCAGTTGCAGTAAAAGCAGGGAAGAAAAGCCTCAGTCGGCTGTTTATTACCAGGGATGTTATTTTTTGTACTTTACAGGATGCATTTTCTGTCAGAATTTGTAAAATATTAATCAAACAAACAGAAAACAGTAGAGAAACTACAACTTGAAATGAAGGTGATTTCACAGCAACACTAAATCCATAATGGCACATTCCCCATCTTTTTTCTGTCAGCTATGCCACCTAAATGCTTCATTTACAGGAAGTTTGCTTTTGTTTTGGTATTTCTTGACATTTTATTGTCTCGGTTTCATTGAAATGAGAACAAAGCAGAGAAACTCTCAGTGAATAACAATGTTAAGAAGCAATTAGCCAGTAGAAATCAAAATACACGATGCTGCCATTAGAGTGACAAGGCATGTGCACGGGAGGGAAGAGCTGCAGTGCAGCGGGGAATGTTCAAACCCTGCACTCCCTGTCCTGCCTGGCAGCTTTAGCCACACTCTGGCACTCCTGCAGCACGAGGGAAGGGGGAATTTTGGTTCCTGTCTCTTCTCAGACTGCTCATCCCAGGACACGGCCCAGGCAAGGCAGCCCATGGTTAGGATAACAGAGAGTTTGGGACTGAGCTTTAATTAGAAATTGGTCACTTCGGAGGTTAAAATATCCAACGGTGTGGTTTCCACCAGGAATCAGAGACAGGAATCCCACAGCCACTTGGTGACTCCTCTGTGACCCCCAGGGCTGTGGGGCTGAGGGACACAGCCCCTGGGGACTCCTTGGGAA